>JACEEZ010001067.1:0-60842 GCA_016584305.1 Chionoecetes opilio | reverse complement strand
CTTCTAAAACTTCAATTTTTTTTGGGGTAAACCGCTTTGAATTTACTTAAGGGACTTTAAAACTGCGACCGCGGGTGAGCGCGCCCCGTGTCAAGGACACTGTGCTGCAACGTCTCACGAGCTACATTGCCAAGTGTAATGGAAGGTATACAGAGTTGTTGTTTTACCCTCAAATCGCAAGCCATTCATAAAACAGTGCAGCTGTATTATAAAAATAGTTAACGTAACAGCTAACAGTTTGAGAGAGAGATCATCAGCCTGTCAACGTGAACGATAATCAACAATGCGGGAATCCAGGGACCACCCCGATAGATCAACATAGACTGGTTTGAGTATAGTTAGTTTGTTAATAAGTTTGTATCATGGTGTAATAAGTAAATTTATATAAAATGATTTGCTTATGAGTATGTAGCCAGGTCTAGTTTGGCATCACGGAGAGATGCCACCGAGCGCCTAACTTCTGATCTTTCTATAATTTCTGATTGGGGCAAAGCAAACCTTGTTTTGTTCAATGTCTCAAAAACTCAATTTCTTCACCTATCTACTCGACAAAACCTACCAGATAACTATCCCCTCTTCTTCAATGACACTCAACTGTCTCCTTCTTCTACAATGAACATTCTAGGACTATCCTTTACTAAAAATCTGAACTGGAAATCTCACATCTCATCTCTTGCTAAAACAGCTTCTAAGAAGTTAGGTGTGCTGTGGCATCTGCATCCTTTTTTTTCTCCCTCCCAAAACATGCTCTCACATGTTTGGGGAGGATCCACTCATACAGCTCTCCTAAACAGGGTTGAGTCAAAAGCTTTTCGTCTCATCAACTCCTCTCCTCTGACTGACTGTCTTCAATCTTTAAATCACCGCCGCAATGTTGCTTCTCTTGCTCTCTTCTACCGTTATTTTCATGCTCACTGCTCTTCTGAACTTGCTAACTGCATGCCTCCCCCACTCCCGCAGCCTCGCTGCACAAGACTTTCTACTCATTCTCATCCCTATTCTGTCCATCTTCCTAATGCAAGAGTTAATCAGTATCTTTACTCTTTCATTTCTTTCACTGGTAAACTCTGGAACTCTCTTCCTGTTTCTATTTTTCCATTTTCCTATGACTTAAATCTTTTCAAAAGAAGAGTAACAAGACACCTCCCGAACTAAATTGGCCTACCCCTCTGTTTTTATTTTATTCTCTTACTGTCTTCTTTATAGGGACTGGCAACTAAGCGGGCTTTGTGTTACCCATTTTTGTTGTGTCCTTGGCCAGTTCCTTGTGATGGGGAAAAAAAAAAAAAAAAAAAAAAAAAAAAAAAAAATATATTGTTTATTGTTTGTTTATTATTGTGCAGCCTCGGTAGGATAGTAAAATACTTTATTTGTGTAGCCTGGTTTAGTTTGTTTATTGGTGTGCAGACTAGTTCGTTTGTTTGTAAATTTATAGCATTGTATAATTTATTTATTGTTTATTAGCATGTAGCCTACTTAGTGATATACAGGAGAACCTCGTTTATCCGGCACCCACGGGGGGGAGCGCATGCCGGATAACTCATTTTGCCGTTGTTTTGAGAGTTACTCTTATGGAATCGCCCAAAATCCCTTTTTTTTTTTTTTTTTTTTTTTTTTTTTTTTTCCCATCACAAGGAACCGGCCAAGGGCACAACAAAAATGGGTAACACAAAGGCCGCTTAGTTGCCAGTCCCTATAAAGAAGACAGTAAGAGAATAAAATAAAAAAGTGGGGTGAGCCAATTTAGTTCGGGAGGTGTCTTGTTACTCTTATTTTGAAAAGATGTAAGTCATAGGAAAGTGGAAAAATAGAAACAGGAAGAGAGTTCCAGAGTTTATCAGTGGGGAAAAAAAAAAAAAAAAAAAAAAAAAAAAAAAAAAAAAAAAAAAAAAAGCCTGGGTCGATTAGTGCCGTTGTTTTGAGGCTGCCGTTGTTTTAAATGCCGGTTAAACGAGGTTCTCCTGTAGTTTGTTTATTAGTGCGAGCATAGTTTAATGACTATTTTTTATTAGTGTGTAATTCGACAACCCCTGGCATGCATGGAAAACTTGGCACCTGAAAGGGTTGACCATGGTAAGCCAGGTGATTTTGAACATTCATTACGGTACTGAAAAATAACATTGCGTTTCAAGTACTTGCAAGAACCACATAAAAATGATTATAAGAATGTAGTATTCATTTGTTTGTGTTTTGAATATGTATACAGGTTTATCATAATGCACATATCAATAACCTGCAAATATTTTTTTTTAGTTGGCATGCAGAGTTATACTGAAGTAAGAAAGCACAAAGTGTTGAAAAGGTTGCTGACCCCTGATAGAAGTAAAGTGGTGCGGAGCATACGCTTTGGTGTGTAGCCTGGTTTAATTAATTTATTGCCAACCTTTACAATATTTTCCTGCAAATGGAAATAACTTACAGAACCATCATGAATGCATTTTTTCAGCACTGCTAAACCTAAGAAGAAGACCGTTGATCGAGCCACATCCATGACATCTTCGTCAACCAGGCGTGAGGCTGCAAACTGTCTCATCCAGGAGCAGAACGAGGCTATGTTCATAACAGAGAGGGTGGACTCCATCGACAGCATGTGGGATAAGCTGTCTAAGGTAGCCACAGTTGTTGAAAGGAGGCTAATAGGATGCTTTGACTTTTTTGTATGTAGATGTGACAGTAGCAACTGACATATTTTATTATTATCAGGAGAGACTACCAGCTGACTATGTCATGACGAAGGTTGTGCTTCCTGGATGCGGTCAGTATGCCATCACCATCAGGATGGAGGAGCTGGATGATGTGATGGGACTTCCTGTTATCAAGAGAAATCTGACCATCTATCCAAGTCTTCAATTCAGGATGCATGTGTGTGGCACTGAAGTGTCAGTACGTAAGGTAATTAGGTTAATAATAAACAGTGGGATCCTTGCCAGTCCCCTCACACATAATTTGGGTGTGCAGAATGGTCTTCTGAGTAACGTTTTAAGCTTGTATGCAGGTGTACGTACGTAGAAATGTGGTCGTCAGTAATATTTTTCACCCATTAATGCATAATGTCTTGCTTCTAGGCTTCAAAGCTCACGGTCAGGTCTGGCAGCTTCAGTTTCACAAGTGAGGTGCTTAACGTCTTGGCCCGTTTGAAGACGCTCACCGCCGACACTAACGACCTCATGATGTCGGCTGCGGAGCAGTTGGAAAGAGTCAGCAAGGAGTGTTGCAATGAGGAATCATTCCTCATGTGCCAGTTTGCATCGGAGCAGCTGCGGCTGGTGTCCTTGCCGCTCAGGTGCAGGCGCTACAGCCCGATGCTCATGAGTGCGGCCATGGTGTGGTACAGGACCAGTCCCAAACTGTACGATGACCTGTACAATTCCGGCTTCCTGGTATTGTCTCACAGGTCAAGAATCAGGAGACTTACCTCTGCACTCAGCGTAAAGGATGGTCTTGAGATTGGCACCATCAAGTACTTGAAAATGAGGGTCGCCAAACTCACCTCCAGGGAGAAGCTAATCAACCTGGCAATGGACGAGGTACATAATATACTTGTAGAACAAATGTTAATTGTTAATTGCTGTGAAAATGCATGTGACATTAATTTCATTAATGATTTACAGGTGTACACTGCTAGAGCGGTGGAGTTGGCCGGCGGTCGAGTCTACGGCGAC
The DNA here is from genome assembly GCA_016584305.1 of Chionoecetes opilio. NCBI lineage: Eukaryota > Metazoa > Arthropoda > Malacostraca > Decapoda > Majidae > Chionoecetes > Chionoecetes opilio. The sequence continues at coordinate 57,180 of JACEEZ010001067.1, read as the reverse complement.
AGCAAAGACGGTGTCACTAACACCATCTTCTGCACCCACATTGCATCAGTGGCTGGCAGGTAAGGGTACTGTTGCAATGTGTATGTTTATTGTGTACACATTTGACATAGACAATACCCTTATAGTCCGTAAAACTCAAATCCTGAGATTTCCCGGAATACGTACAGTGATCCACGGTTAATGTTTTGAATCTCACGTGGTCTATGTATTTACGCACCTTCCACTTTGGCAGATACGAGGACCTGGTCACTATGTCGCCTGTGTCACACATCACGACCGAAGGCATCAAAGGCATCAAAGGTTCTGAAGGCTCTGACGGAGATCGGGTTCACCGTGGTGTCAGTCACTACTGACGGGCACCGCACGAACCAGAGCTTCCACAACTCGCTCGGTGATGATGGCCGTCATCCTGAGTACATCAGGAACCCGTACAGTTCTGAACCAGACGCTCGTGTGTACACCATTTTTGACACGGTGCACTTGTTCAAGAACATGTACTTCAACCTCCTGAACAAGAAGACTCTTCTCTGCCCACCCATCTCAGACTCAGAGGTACAATAAATTGTTTATCTTCATATCACGCTTCCAAATGTAAAGGGTTGCGTGTAATTGTGTAACTTTTTATTCAAATCATCCTGGTAATGTGGATGATGCCAGTATAGCTCTCTCAATCCTCAGTCATTTTCTGATTGTTCATGGAGATCAGGCATTTAGTCGGCCCGAAGCGGTTGTAAATCGTGTGCATGATATGTTTATTTGCATGCATGTAAATTAAAGCTTTTTTTGCCTAAAAGACTATTTTCTTCTTCCAGAGTCCTCTGCGCGTGCAGTTTGATTACCTCGTCTAGCTGTACAATATGGAGTATGGCGCTGAGGCAAAGATGGCCCACAGGTACGTACTGCTTGACACTGTAACTATCTAATGACGCTGTCACTAGAGCAAGCGATTTGGAAAATAATTTCCAAATGTTGCAAAAGTTCATGTTTGCAGAGTGCTCTAGGACAGTGTTCTTCAAACTTTTTTCATCGCGACCCAGTTTGATTTTATGCATTACAATCACGACCCTATTATACGTCTGTAGCTGCTTTATCTTTCCGATGTGATTTATTTTTTACAATTACATACATACATATGCATATAAATCGGTATACATATATACATACAGTCAAACCTCGATATAACGGACTAAAGGGGGGGAGAAGTGGTCCGTTAAAGCCGATTGTCCGTTAAAGCGAGGGTATTTTTCCAAGGGTGGAAAAATATATGAAAAAAACGGAAAAATTGTGAAATAAATGAGAAATAATCACAAACACAACCAGACTGTGTAGCTATTTTGGGAGGTAAACAGTGACTGGCACTACATGCTGAATTTGGTCCGCTCCTACACGTGAAATAAATGAGAAATAATCACAAACACAACCAGATCGTGTAGCTAGTCAAGTTCAAGCTCAAGTGAAAGGTAAACAAATTACTACGAGCCAGATTCAGCCGTGACTTCCAAAGGTATTGCTTATTATCATGACTAATGTTCATTATTATATATATTATATGGTTGTGAAGTGCAGTTCTATACACGTCACTATTTAGGTCAGTGTAGCACTGCGTGTCACCTTAGATAAGGGTGATTTATGGTGTTGAGGTGACAGGGAGACGTAGCAGCGGCCACGCCATAACACTAATAGTCACTATTTTAAACAATAAACACCTTCTACCACTAAATCACTAGCAACACAGGCTCCTTCCTTATAATATTGTATCTTAATATGTGATACATCAAAACTCCTTAAAACCCAAACATTCCAAAATAAAATGAGAAAATAATACAATTATCTTGAGTTGACAATTCGAACGGCGATAAGCGGTCTAATATGCACACAAAAAACAAAAAAAAAAAAAAAAAAAAAATCACGCAAATGGAGTCCGTTATATCAAGGTTTGACTTGACGTTGATACATGCATCTATGCATTCAAAATAATTGCATATGTTTGAATTTGTCACTAAATTTTATCTATTAACCCTTTCACGCACGGTGACGCGATCGCGTCAAAACGGGCCCATGTACATCTTAGCTTTTGACGCAAATTGCGTCAAAAAACATAAAAAAATTCGCCAAAAATAAAGTATTTATCAGAATCGCGTAAAAAATTTCTGCGTAAAAGATCCAAGCTAGGCCTATAAAATAAACTAATTGTCAACTCGCTCGTGCGAATGGATTTGAAGTGATAAGGGCCCGTGTCCCTGTTCACTCTCAGCAGGCAGCGTGTTAGCCCGCCTTCTTAGCCATCCGTCTTCCAACATGTGTTTCAGTTTTCCTCCACTTTCTCAAAATCTACTGGCCATATGAAAATTATAATGGTAGCGTTGGAATCCTCATAAAAGTCCGCTTTTATTGGCATATAAACCATAAAAAGTCGACTCAGGAAGTATCGAGCTACGAAGTGGTGAACATAAGTATTTCTTATTTCTCTTTACTCAATTTTTTTTAAAGTCGTTAAACTCCGCTATTTATTTGCATTTCTTGTTATTCTTGTCTTTTATAAGGCAGAATAATCTCTTGCGAAACCAACGATATATAATAATGCCAGGAAAAAAGAATAATCGTGGTTGAAATTGATAACATAAACAAAACATTCGCCGCACAGTCAGGCCATTCCGCGGGGCAACTTAGAGAGCCCCAAATTGATGTCGCAGTGGATGGAAAAACTTAATAAACTTTTCGTGCGTGAAAGGGTTAAAAGCATTTAAAAAATGAATATGTAGAAGTGTTCTGTAAATTGTAACTATGTAAGTAGAGAAAAATAGTATTAATTGATTGACAAGTGAAAATTTTGCATACAAGTTCTGCCTTCTCCCATCAGCATTCTCTCTCTCTCTCTTTTTTTCTCTCTTATTAATGTATTTCACATATTGATTATATAATTATCAGTTTACGATGTGGTGACCCACTGAGCAAAGGCTTGCGACCCAGTATTGGGTCGCAAGCCGTACTTTGAAGAACCCTGCTCTAGGATATATGTTATTGCAACAATTACGATATTTATGTTTTGAATAACTTAGATTTTCACTATGTGTGTATGTGGATATTAGATTTTTTTTATTTATTTTAAAAAAAAATTAATGCTTTTTGATGGTTGATTTCATTCAGGCTGACAGACCGGGTGCTGCATCCTACCAATGTGGAGCGCGTCAACTTGCAGCTGGCCATTTCTGTGATGCACGAGTCCACAATTGCTGCGCTTGACTATTATTCGCAGAAGGAGGAGTTCAGCGCCTTCAAGGACACCGCAGAGTTTCTCCGACTAGTGCAAAGGTGGTTCGACATAGTCAACGTCAAGTCCGCCTACGCCCACATCAGGCTGAACGACCCCACCCACAAGCCGGTAACCAAGCAGGAGAAGAAAGGGCTGGACTATTTGAAACAATTCCAGACGATGATGTGCACGTGGCTAGAACAGAAGGAGAAGGGTTTCAAGATGTCCACAGACACCTTGAAGGCAGTCATCTACACCTGCAGGGGTCGCGTCGGGCTGGCTAACTACTTGCTCGACAGGCACGGTGATCTGCTCGAGTACGTCCTTCTCGGCAAGGTCCAGTCCGACAAGATCGAGGGCCACTTCGGTCATCTTCGAAAGCTGGCCGGTGGAAGCTACTGGGCCAGTGTCCGCCAGTTCATGGAGGGTGAGGCAGTTATCAGAGTACGAAGCTTAGTTTGGCTGTCTGGCTACAGTCTGGGGACAGTGACCACTGAGATGGAAGAGGCGAGACTGCAGCGACAGCTGGACGATGGCAAAGTAATCCAAGATCTGGTGGATGCAGCTGTTCATGCCGAGCGTGAGGACCTGGATGAAGGGACCGAGCAAGCCATTGTTCACCTGGCCGGTTACCTGGCACGTTCGGTCTTAAAAATTCACAAGTGTGGTTCCTGCTATGACCTCCTCGTGAACAAGAAGACTTCACGTGAACATGCCGAGGTGAACGTGCAAGTGGGTGACGACGAGGATGTGGAGTTACGCGGGCAGGATGTGGTTGTGGCCGTGAAATCATTCACTGATTTGTTGAGTCGCGGGAGGCTTGTGTGTCCCTCCCAGTTCGCTGTCTCTCTCACCAAAGACGTGTGCCAAATATACAGGTGGCTTTCGAAGGAGAAGGCGACGAGGTATGCCCTGTTCGGCTGCAGCAAGCCCAAGGCGGCCTTCCAAAAAGTCATTGGCACCCTTGGGGAGGAAGATGACCAGCTGGCCACATTGCGCTGTGCCAACAACCACTGTTTTCTCGAGAAGGTGCGCTTCTCAATGGCAGGTGCCCTATACAATGCTTTCACATCTAATTACAGCAAAGAAAAGAACAGTGAAGTGCATTTCAAGCGTAAAAACAGTGCAAGTGTGTCTCGCAACCAGAATACAGACAAGAAGAAAAAGCTGACTGGTTGCAAGTAGTAGAAGACATTGAAGGCCGAGTGTTTTGTGTTTATTGTTCATTAGTGTGTAGCTCACACTCAGGTGAAGCGACTCATGTTGTGGAAAATGTGCGTTTGGGGGGAAGTCGATGATCTCTGATGGCTTGAATGGGAGAGTGAAAGGCTGTGTGACCCATTTCACTGGGTGATCTTTACTACTTCTACTGTTTGTTCTCTCTTTCCCTGAGCCTCTACCCTGCCCACCCTTGTAAACACGGAGACTGGTTTTTTACAATGATTATATATATATATATAATATATAATATATATATATATATATATATATATATATATATATATATATATATATATATATATATATATATATAATATATATATTATATATATATTATATATATATATATATATATATATATATATATATATATTATATATATATTATATATATATATATATATATTATATATATATATATATATATATATATATATATATATATATATTATATATATATATATATTATATATAATATATATATATATATATATATATATATATATATTATATATATATTATATATATATATATATATATAATATATATATATATATATATATATATATATATATATATTATATATATATATATATATATTTATATTATATATATATATATATATATATATATATATATATATATATATATATATATATATATATATTATATATATATATATATATATATATATATATATATATATATATATATATATATAATATATATTATAATTATATATATATTATATATTGCATTTGACAAATAAATATTGTTTGTTTTTGTTTGAAATTGAATCCTTTCTATTACGAACTGAATCCTTTATATTACGAACTGAAAACCTACGAAAATTTGCTTCGATATCCTTCCTGGTTACTCAGTGGACAGTTTAGTTGAAAACAGGCCCTCCGACTTCACAGGCCCTTGTGCAACAGGCCGATATTCCGTGCGCAGTCCAGGTATATAGTGGTCTATGGTTAGGATAATAGGTTGGGTTTGTTTCCCTCACCCAAAACCCTGGTTCCTCACCGGGCCCCCAAGTTTGTTAGATAGAGGGGAAGATTTCAAGTAAAAAGGCTTGGAGTTGTGCAGTTGTATCCTCCCGAAAAATTTCTGTGATTTCAGCCAGAAACGGTTAAAGTAGGTTAAATCAGGGTAAAGATTTGTTTTAGTGACCCTCTCCATTTTTAGACTAAACTATATTTTTCTGATAGATTTTGATGTGCTTTGAAAGAAGCTGACCTTTGCTTTTCTTGGCAATCACTAGATTTATTTTTACCCTCTTGATCCCACCTGTTAAAACTAGTGCTTTCCAAGAAAAACAAACTTCAGATTATTCTAAACCAAATCAAAATCTACCAGGAAAATCTAGGTCACGAATACAGCTACCGCTAACATACCATTCATGTTTCCTCTTTTTTGCTTTGATTGTTTAATTTTTATTGATTTTGGACCTCATTTAAACTGCAAATATTTCGTTCTGGTGTTCCCCCACCCAAAAAACCTGGTTTCCCACAGGTCCCCCAAGTTTATGAGAGGGGGGCAACTCATAAACAAGTGGTTTGCCTTCTCCTACTTTCTGTTTAAAATAAGATTTTCCCATAGTATCTTATGAGGTTAGACGTTTGATGATACGCTTCCAACTATCTCTATCCTTTGCCTCAACTTCTTCAATGCCCAATGCTGCCATTTCCTCTTCAACACACTGCCTCCATGTCTTCCTTGGCCTGCCCGGTGGACGGCGACCTGGCACTTCCACTCCAACAGCTCTCCCCAATGCCTCACCACCCTCTCTCCTCTTCACGTGCCCAAACCACCTCAATCGCCTTAGTCTCAGCTCCTTCAATCCACATTTTTTTGCCACCTGTTCACTGGACACTTCATCTCTCCATGTGATCCCAGTCATATGCCTCAACATTCTCCGATCACAACCAACCAACATATCCTCAAACTTCTTCGTCAAAGCCCATGTCTCAGAACCACACAGCAAAACTGCCCTTATACATGCTGTATGGTTCTGAGACATGGGCTTTGACGAAGAAGTTTGTAAACAAGAGGAAGAGCATTTAATACTCTTCCTCTTGTTTATCAGCAGTCCCGCTATCTCTCTCCACTTCATTCATGTAGTTGCTACTCTTTTTCTTACTGCTCTCTCCACTCCACCCTCGCTATCTAACATGTCACCAAGATAACAAAACTGTTTCACTTCTTCTATTACATCACCATTCACTTCTATAGTTTCTACCTCTTCCTCTTCTGGCGGGCCCCCTCTGTTGATTCTTCTTACACACACTGGACAGCAGAAATCTACCACCACATTCAGGTTTTCCAGTCCTGAACATCTTTTATGGCACCACTTGTTACATTCCTTGCATCGAATAGAGTTTACTCCTACTCCACTACCGCACACTCTGCAGGGAAACCTTCCCACTTGTATATTTTGCTCTATTTTCTTGCCTGTTACCATCATCTTCGTCTTGGCTATATTCACCTTCAAACCTCTTCCCTCCATTGCTTATAATAAATCATAAATCATCTGCATATAGCAGCTCCCATGAATCTCCTGTCTCCTTGTCATTGATCTTCTGCATACTTTTGTGGCCTCTTCCATCACACGTGTCACACGTGCATGGTATCCATTTTCTCAACTGGTGGCCTCAATACAGACGAGAATATGATATCAGGCCGCTAGTGATGTGTTCCAATTGAACATTGAGCTGCTTCAAACCTGTCATTTGAGCTGTACAACTCCTTACATATGTATACTTGATCCTGCATTGACAGTGGAATGCTCTATAAAAATTGAGTTTTGTTGAATTTATTGGGTGCATGCGTATTGAAATAAGCAAATATAGATTTCTGAATTTCAGATTTTAGGAGAGTATTGGTCAATAGAGAGTATTGGTTGAAACCGCATATTTACAGCCTAACCTGACCATAACTGAACATAACAGTAACCAAACCAAACCATTACCATCGGCAAGAGTACTCGGTTGGTGTCGGCACAAGAATTTTGGTAGACGAGAGGGTAACTATTCTGCAGGAGTTGGCGGCGTCACCCAGACAGGCAATCGCGCACTATCAGATTTGCTTATTAAACCTAAATAACTCTATAAAACATATCCCAAAGCTATCCTAAACCTAACCTAGCCTAAACCAAACCTAAATCTAACCTAACCAAACCTAAACGTAACCTAATCTATATATTATTACACTAGGGTCCCACATAAAACGAGAAATTGGTCTATAAACGAGGTCGTTTATGTGAATTCGCTCTATGTGAAACACATAACCTATGGGAAAAATAGATATTGGTCGATCGGTCCTCCCGTCCATACCCGTACATTTATACTCGTTCACACCCATGCACATCAAAACATATAAATGATAAGTTATGCATAGAAATGATGAAATAGGCATATTGTTGCTTACCTTAAATCTAATCGGGATTATGTACAGGGGGCGAGGGTTCCGAGGCATCTTGTAGGTCACTTATCGTCACATCGGTCAGGGATTGCCCGATCACAGCTGATAACTTGTAAACAAACCCACAACAACGAAAGTTGTCCCTTGTGCAGGAACGTCACTTGACTATTGAACACTTTCTGCTGCAGTGTCCGCGCTTCCACTCCCACCGTGTAGTGTTACGCTCTCAACTCCTCGCCCTGAACATCACCACCTTTGTGTGACCTGCCCACCCTGATAGCGGCAGCTGGCGTCCGCCCCTCACGGCAACACGCTGCAATCCGCCCCACCTGTGCCTTCCTGAGGAGGACAGGTCAACTACAGCAGCCTGTGATAGCATCATAGGACATCACCAGGGCTCATAGTGTTCCCCAAGGGATCCTCGCAGCCCTAAAACAACAACAGCAACGAAAGTGTACCCTCGAATGAAAGCCATCAATAAATTACGATAACTGATGATATTGTGAATGGATCACATCTATCCTTCACATGAATGGTTTTTTTGGTAATAATGGACGAGAACTGTGTGGTCGCTACCGCCGTTCCCCACCTCATGCCACCCTCACCCCACCTCCGTGGCGACACGCCGCCGCCGTGCCCCACCTCACCCCATGCCAGGGACACACAGCCTTCGTTCTGTACGATATTTTGGCGGTCTATATGAGAAATCCTCGGATTTGCCCTACTTTGATGGCGGAATCGTTCTATATGATCACAGTCGTTCCTAACAAAAAATTGGAATTTCATTTATTTAAAAAAAAAAAAATAATAATAATATTTTAGGTCGTTCGCTTTATAGGGGAAACGCTTTATGCGAACACGCTTTATGCAGGACCCTAGTGTATATAAGAATAAGGGCTATGTTGGTATATGTGCAGTTTAAACCAATACATGATCAGTGGTTTTAAGTATCCTGAATGTTTTGTTGTCATCATAAGGAGTATTTCTAACCCCTGCAACAGCCCGCAAAAATGAAATTGACACAAGGGGGTCTGGGGGGGTAGAAACCCCTCCAGTGAGGTAAGATTATGTAATCAATCCCCAGGTTAGGTTAGTTACGAACCAAATCTAGCTTCCTAACGGGGGCTCCGCCCCCCTCGACACCCCGGCGAGATTATGAACCATACAGAACCTTAACCTAACCTCCTAAATGTTTGGGGGGCCTCTGGAAGGGGAGGGTGTGTCTGTATGCGTATTAGACAACTACACTAGGGTCCCGCATAAGACGTGTTCACATAGAGCGTTTCCCCTATAAAACGAACGACCTAAAATATTAAAAATGTAAAAAAAAAAAAATATCTTTTTTTTCAATAAATAAAATTCCAACATTTTCGTTAGAAACTTATGTGATCATATAGAATGATTCCACCATCAAAGTAGGGCAAATCCGAGGAGTTCTCATATGGACCGACGAAATATCGTACAGAACGAAGGCTGTGTGTCCCTGGCATGGGGTGAGGTGGGGCACGGCGGCGGCGTGTCGCCACGGAGGTGGGGTGAGGGTGGCATGAGGTGGGGAACAGCGACACGCAGTTCTCGTCCATTATTACCCAAAAAAACGTTCATGTGAAGGATTTATGTTGTGATTCATTCACAATATCTTCAGTTATAGTAATTTATTGATGGCTTTCATTCGACGGTACACTTTCGTTGTTGTGGGTTTGTTTACAAGTTATCAGCTGTGAGCGTGCGAGCGCCGACCGATGTGACGATGAGTGACCTCCAAGATGCCTCGGAACCCCTCGCCTCCTGTAGATAATCCCTATTAGATTTAAGGTAAGGAACAATATGCCTATTTCATCATTTCTATGCATAACTTATCATTTATATATGTTCTGATATGCATGGGTGTGAATGAGTATAAATGTACGGGTACGGACGGGAGGACCTGATCGACCAATATCAATTTTTCCCATAGGTTATGCGTTTTACATAGAGCGAATTCACATAAAACGACCTCGTTTATCGACCAATTTCTCGTTTTATGTGGGACCCTAGTGTATATAATTTCTATAATATGTAATACTATACACTCGACCCTCCATTTTCTGGACTTCCTATTGCCGGATTTCGGATTTCCCGGTCATTGTCCGCCCCCGGACATATTTGACATGGCCAGACATATATTCCGGAATAGTCCGGGACATTAAGGAAAGTACGGCATTCAAATTTCCCGCACAGTGAGGTTCCCGGCCGTTACTTCGGGGATGCTGCCACTAGGGGTCAGGGCGGGCGGACACAGCCGCTCGAGGTGAGTATTATTGCCACAATGCCTCCCGTAGGGCTGCCCTAGGACCCAAAACGTACTAGAAAACCAGTACACCTTACTGTTTACCAGATAAAGTCCATGAATGGCTATATCTCCCGGACTTTCGCGGTTCCCAGACTTGGTTCCCGGACCGGGCTAATCCCCTAATAGTCCGGAAAATGGAGGGTCGAGTGTATAAGTTTTTAAGGTTAGGCGGAAGTGGATTAATACTGTACAGTATAATGAGCAAAAAAATTATATAGAAAACGCAAGTGGTACCATAACGTAAGTAACTAACTAGTAGGGGGTTCTGGGGCGGTGCAGCCCCCCAGTTATGTCAGGAGAGTATTGGTCAATAGGGAGTATTGGTTGAAACTGCATATTTACCGCTACATTTGATTATAATGGACGAGAACTGCACGGTCACTACCGCTGTTACCACTTACATTTTCTATATGATTTTTTGCTCAGTATACCGTATTTTACGGGTTATAAAACGAACTTTTTCCCCTAAAAAATACCCTGAAAAATACTCATGCGTCTTCCAAGACGAATGTTATAGGAGGTTAGCTTAGGTAGCTATTCAATTCAGCCTCTTATATGATGTAACCTCAGTACTTACCTGTTAAGGGTATTTCGAATACCATAAGACATTCAAATCAACTGATCTGTCCTCACCCTGCGATGTTTACTATGGTACCGGCGGGAGCCTTTCCGCCTCGGCAGATTAGCGCCAAAATAAGATCATAAGAAAATAAGGAAGCTACAAGAGGCCGCTAGACCTACACGTGATAGTTCCTGTTACTTAACGCCACCTACATCCACCTCTCTTTCCCATCCATGAATTTATCCAGCTCCTTTTTTTAAAGATCCCTATCGACTCTGCACTGACCACCTGACGGCTGAGTCCATTCCAACAGCGCCAACTATCGTCTGCTAGTGTTGATTGTTGTTGTTACTATTTACCACCAGGCTGTCACACGTAACACAAGCTCTTTTCAGTCCTGGAAATTACCACATACAAGCTAGAAGTTGTACGAGACGCCAAAGAACATGGGAACAGAAGCAGCAGAAAGACACTTCAGACCACCGCCTACTGAGAAAATCTGTAGATTTTACTACTTCCTATCGGTAGAAAATCGGGGGGGGGGGGGGGGGTTCTTAGAAATTTCTTTCCAAAATGAGGGTGCATCTTCCAAGATGCAGCGTCTTATAAGCCGTAAAATACGGAACTCTGCAGTATTAATCTATTTCCGCGTTACCTTTAAAACTTATATACACATTGAAGAAATGGTATAGTTGTCTGATAGCGGATACACACCCTCCCCATCCGGAGGCACCCCCACCCGTTAGGAGGTTAGGTTAAGGTTTGCTTAGGTTAATAATCTCACCAAGGGTTCAAGGGGGGCGGAACCTCCCCATTAGGAGGTTTGATTAGGTTCAGTTAGGGCAGTGGTTCTCAACCTGGGGGCCATGGCAAGAATTTAAAGGGGCCATGGTGGGCTGTTGCAAATTATACATTTCTAAATAATGTTAGGAATCTGAATTAAAAAAAACTTGCATCACTGTCCTGGCAAAGAAAATTTTCTTGTTTTAATAATTAATTGATTAATCATTAAGTTGACAATAACATTTTGTTACATAATATTGTTACGAATGTGTGTGTATGTATGTATGTGTGCGAAATTGTAATTGTTTGTGCAGTGTAGGTGTGATAGAAAACGCGGAGGAGAACGAACGCGTATGAGACGGTTGAGAGACACGGGCGGTGAGTGAGGGTGAGTCACCGGGAGACAGAGGGAGAGAGGCGATCGAATGATCTCAGTGTGGCCTGGGATATCATCACGTAAACATGTGGGTATAATTGATTCTGAACCATATACTGTGTTACTTATTTTGTTCGACAATTATAAATGCGGTCGCTGTTTTTTGTGTGTGAAATATTACTTATTTTTTGGTATCATTGTTTTTCATGCTCATTCCCTACTTAGGTATTCCTGCTTTTTATTTTTTAGTGCTAATATTGATGTGACTCGCTATTCTTCTTATTATTTCAATTGGGGCAGTGCTTCTCAAAGGAGGCGTGTTCTTGCTGTAGAAAGTACATTTCAGCTTGCTAGCTTGAGTGTGAATGTTTATCATCTTTACTCTCTCAGTGTGTATGTTTGTGTATGACTGTGTGTGTGCTTAATTTGTGAGTCTATGGATGTGTTATGTATGTGGATATTTGTGTGTTTGTCATTTTATCACTTGTCCTATTTATCTGTCCTTCATTATCATTCTTTTGTCTTATCACTTAATGTTTGTTCTGATGTTCTGTCTTCTTTATTTTCCGTAGATTTGCGATGGCTACTAGTGTTAGTAAGAAGCGGAAGTACAGTGAAGAGTACATTAACTACGGATTTACATCAATCCTCGCTGATGGCATCGAGAAACCTCAGTGTGTACTGTGCTTCAAAGTGCTGGGGAACGATTCTATGAGGCCTAGTAAGTTGAAGCATCATTTGCTGACCATCCATCCACAGTATGCTGAGAAAGACCCCGATTTCTTCAGGCGCCACGAAAGTAGTTTGGGAAAACAGAAACTGGATGCGACTGGTGCTTTCCAACAACAGACCTCAAGTGTAGTTGAGGCATCATACGAGGTTGCCCTCGAAATAGCGAAGCAAAAGAAGCCCCACACAATTGGTGAAACCTTAATCAAGCCATGTACTTTAAAGATGGTCAAGCGTGTTCTTGGAAATGCAAGTGAACGTAAAATTCAACAAATTTCCTTGTCAAACGACACAGTGTTGCGGAGAATTAATGAAATGTCAGATGACATAAAGGAAAAAGTGATACAGGAGATCAAATCGTCTCCAACTGGTATGTTTGCAATACAGCTGGATGAGTCAACAGATGTGAGTTCTTGTGCACAGCTACTCGTGTTTGTTAGGCATGTTTTTTTGTGTGACATCAAGGAAGAATATCTGTTATGTACACAGCTTGAGACCACCACAACAGCTAAAGATGTGATGGAAAAGCTATCTTCTTTCTTCAAAGCTAACAGGATCCCCTGGGAAAATTGTTGTGGAGTCTGTACAGACGGGGCTCCAGCGATGCTGGGATCAAAATCAGGGTTCCAGAAGCGTGTCAAGGAAGTAGCTCCGAATGCCAAGGGGGTTCATTGTATGATCCATCGTTTTGCACTGGCGTCGAAAACCCTCCCTGATGAACGTTGCAAGATCCTGGAGGCAGTGGTCAAATGCGTCAACTTTGTAAAAGCTGGAGCTCTGAACTCTCGGCTTTTCCAGAACCTTTGTAGAGACATGGATTCGGAGCATGAAGCTCTCCTCTTTTACTCCAAAGTGCGCTGGCTTTCCAAGGGCAATGTTGTGAATCGAGTGTTTGAACTTCGGGGGGAGCTTAAATTGTTCCTGGAAATGCAAGGGAAAGATGATCTGTTGAGTCACTTCAATGAGGTTTTGTGGGAGCCACGTCTTGCATATTTAGCAGATATATTTGAGCAGCTAAATAGGTTGAATCTGAAGCTACAGGGCAAGGAAAGAAATGTGTTTCACCTGATGGATTGTCTTCGTGGATTTCTTGCCAAGCTCCAGAATTGGCAAAGGAAAGTCGGTGCCGGGAATGTTGCCATGTTTGAAAACCTTTCAGCTGTCCTTGACGAGAATGAAGAAGATAGTCTGCTTGACCCATTACTTAAAACTGAAATCACTCAGCATCTGAGATCCTTGGAAAGTGAACTTAATAGGTACTTCCCAGAATTCGAGGAGGAAGAAGGGAAGTTGGTAATGAATCCATTCTCTGGCACTCTTATCACTTATCACTTACACTTTTTATGCTCCTTGTAAGCGAGCTTGACTCGCTTCAGAACCTTGAGAACAGGATTCGGAGCATGAAGTCTCCTCTTTGCCAAAGTGCGCTGGCTTCAAGGCAATTTGAATCGAGTGTTTGACTTGGGGGCTTAATTGTCTGGAAATCAAGGGAAAGATGTCGTGAGCACTTCATGGGTTTGTGGGAGCCACGTCTTGCCTATTTACAATATATTTGAGCAGCTAATAGGTTGAATCTGAAGCCTACAGGCAAGGAAAGAAATGTGTTTCGACCGATGGATTGTCTCGTGGATTTGCCAACTCCGAATTGCAAGGAGTGGTGCGGAATGTGCATGTTGAAAACCTTCAGCTGTCCTGACGAGAATGAAGAAGATAGTCTGCTTGACCCATACTTAAAACTGAAAATATCAGCATTGAGATCCTGAAAGTGAACTTTAGGTATTCCAGAATCGAGGAGAAGAAGGATTGTAATGAATCCGCTCGACTCTTGATTTACTACATTCAGTGATGTCAGAGAGAATCATCTCAACATGATTGCTGCCAATATCTATATGAAGAAAATCTTAGAATGTATTCTGTGTCAATGCACAGTCAATCCAAAGTCAGTGAGATTGCACTCGACACTTTGCATTTTCAATACTATTTATGTGATCTGTTTTCTACCTTTAAAATCAGTAAGAGCGGGGGACGATTGGATGTGGACCCGACATGAATGGCATGTCAGGACACAACCTCGGATTCGTAATGACTGAAAGAAACAATATCAGCTTCCACTGAGTGGTATAAAATATGCAGAGATTATTGAACTTTTTCCAACAGATTCAATTTGCTAGTGTCGCTAGTCTTGTAGGCAATTCAGTAGTGAAGAATCACAGAATCTATCAATTGAAAATTCAGACTGTAAACTTTTATAACAGCAAGGGTGTTCTCTTCACAACATTTGAGAATTTTTTTTTTTTTTACCTTTTGGCGGGTGGATTTGGTGAGAAAAATAAGGGAGCCAACGAATGTTAATTCTGAAGGGGGAATGAGTGAAAAGGTTGAGAACATGGTAGGTAATAATCCTCCTGCAGGCTGGCAAGCGCACCACCGTGCTGGCAGGGTGGGGGAATTAGGGTGGAAACTTGTTTTCGAACAATCCATCACTTCCCTGTCTAGGACACTGACTATTTTTCTGCAACGTTTTTAGTGCTTTTCGAGAGATACATTGTTCATGGAAACCCGGGCGACCTAGGATTTGGTGATGAAAATTACACAAAAATTTTTTTGCGAGTTTCGGAAAATAATAAATATGTATTTCATCTGAAAATCACAATATTTGGCAAGGAAAGTAGTCAGTGTCTCATGAAAATGAACGCGCAGTCTGCCACTTTTACTAAACACTTTTGGTTTTTCCAGTTGACACCGAACTCATTTGGGGACGATCAATGTTTCTGTGAGTTTGATGGTTGATTATCTGTAACTGTTTCTGCAGTAAATCACTACCATTTGTTTTTTTTTTTTAGTTAGTAAGTTAGGTCAGTATAGGATCAAATGGACGAGGTGCGCGGTCATTTCTGAGACATGACTAGTTTCTACCAAATTAGTGCTCTTTCAGATAAGGTATATTTATTTGCCAGAACCAATAAATAGTTTTTTTTATTATTTTCATCACCAAATCTAGGGTTGCGTCAATGATAACAAGTTCTCCATCAGAAAGCACTAACTGCGGAATAAGTCAGTGTTCAAACCAGAGAAGTGAGGCATGTTGAAACAGTGCGCCCCGCCCTGACTGGCAGTGCCCCAACACGAGTGTCGCTTGCCTCGCCCTGCCGGCAGAGCTGGGCAGTATTTAAATACATATTTAAATACATTTGTGTATTTAGAACTGTATTTATAAAGATATTGGTTTTCACATATTTAAATACAGTATTAAAATATTTTAATGAGTATTTAAATACATTGCATTTAAATACTTATTATATGAAAATGTAAATACTTTTTTATCAGTTAATTACTCAATAATCTCAATTAATAATCTCAATTACTTAAGTTAATAAATCAATTTATTAATTATACAATAGGAAAGTGTCCTTTATCATTTATCAAGCATTTTATATTGTCAAGCATGAATTACTGAATACATGTTAAAATTTGTGTATTTAATATGTATTTACAAATGTATTTAAATACAATTGATGTATTTAGTATTTAGTATTTAAATACATTCGTAAAATGTATTTCATCAATCAATCATTGGGGGCATACGCCGGGGGGCGCGTCACCTCGCCCACCCTACGACGCCACTCCTGGGGGTCACCACGCGCGAGTTCCCATGCAGGTTCCTTTCCCATACCAAGCAGCTCTCGACAAGAAACATCAACTTGCCCCAGCCACAAGCCTTGTGGGCGCCTCCTTGGCCTCCTCCACGCCGGATTGTCTCTTACAGATACAACCCGATGGGAAGGATCGGTTTCAGGGTAGCGTGCCACATGCCCATATAGCCGAAGTTGGCGCTGACGGACTATGCAGGTAATAGGCCTCGATTCAGTCTCACGGTGCAATCGCTGATTTGACACGTAATCATCCCAGCGATACCCCATGATTCTGCGAAGACACTTATTACCAAAGGCATTGATTCGTCTCTTCAAGTCACTATTTAGTGTCCATGTCTCACAACCATAGAGTAAGACAGGAATCACAAGCGACTTGAAGATCTTTGTCTTCTGCATAGTACGTGAGCGAGTCCATAACATCTCTTATCACTTCGACGTCTCTCTGTTTGCTGCAATATCTCTATGAAGAAAATCTCTGATGTATTCTGGTGTTCAATGCATCAGTCATATCCAAAAGTCAGTGAGATTGCACTTCGACTACTCTTGCCTTTTTCAACTACCTATTTATGTGAGTCTGGTTTCTCTACCCTTCTACAAATCAAGAATAAGAGCCGGGACCGATTGGATGTGGACCCCGACATGAGATGTGCATTGTCAGTGACACAACCTCGGATTCGTCAACTGACTGAAAAGAAACAATATCAGCCTTCCCACTGATGTGTGATAAAATATGCAGAGATTAATTGAACTTTTTCCCAACCAGATTCAAATTTGCTAGTGTCCGCTAGTCTTTTGTAGGCAAGTGATGTAAGTTAAGCATATCACAGAAATCTATCAAATATAAGATAATTAAGACTGTAAACTTTGTAATAAAGCAAGGGTGTTCTCTTCATCAACATTTAGAATTTTTTTTTTTTTTTTACCTTTTTTGGCGGGGTGGGATTTGGGAGAAAAATGAAGGGGAGCCACACGAATGTTGAGAATTCATGAAGGGGGGAATGGAGTGAAAAAAGTTGAGAACCACTGGGTTAGGGTAATAATCCTCCTGGCAGGGCTGGGCAGAGCGCACCACTCGGTGGCTGGCGAGCGGGTGGGCGAATTCAGGGTGGGGAAAACTTGTTTTCGAACAATTCCATCACTTCCCTGGTTTCTAGGACACTGACTATTATTTCCTGGCCAAGTTTGAGTGCTTTTTCTGATTGAGATACATTGTTATCAATGGAAACCACGACCCTAGGATTTGGTGATGAAAATTACACAAAAAATTTTTTTTTGCGAGTTTCCGGAAAATAATAAATATGTATTTCCATCTGAAAAATCACCAATATTTGGCAAGGAGAAAGTAGTCAGTGTCTCAGAAAATGAACGCGCAGTCCTCGTCCACTTTTACTAAAACTTTTGGTATTATTCCAGTTTGACACCGAACTCACTTTGGTGGACGATACAAATTTTCTGGTGAGTTTTGATGTGTTTTGAATTAATCTGCTAACTGTTTCTGTCGTAAATCACTACCTATTTTGTTTTTCTTTTCTTTTAGTTAGGTAAAGGTTAGGTCAGGTATAGGGATAAAAATGGACGAGGACTGCGCGGTCATTTTCTGAGACACTGACTAGTTTTTCCTTACCTAAAATTAGTGCTCTTTCAGATAAGGTATTTTTATTTTCCAGAAACCCAATAAATAGTTTTTTTTTATTATTTTCATCACCAAATCCTAGGGTTGCCGTTTCAATGATAACAATGTATCTCCATCAGAAAAAGCACTAAAACTTGGCCAGGAAATAAAAGTCAGTGTTTCAAAAACCAGAGAAGTGACGGCATTGTATGAAAACAAGTGCGCCCCGCCCTGCACTGGCCAGCTGCCCGCCAACCACCGAGTGGTCCGCTTGCCTCGCCCTGCCGGCAGAGCTGGGCAGTATTTAAATACATATTTAAATACATTTGTGTATTTAGAACTGTATTTATAAAGATATTGGTTTTCACATATTTAAATACAGTATTAAAATATTTTAATGAGTATTTAAATACATTGCATTTAAATACTTATTATATGAAAATGTAAATACTTTTTTATCAGTTAATTACTCAATAATCTCAATTAATAATCTCAATTACTTAAGTTAATAAATCAATTTATTAATTATACAATAGGAAAGTGTCCTTTATCATTTATCAAGCATTTTATATTGTCAAGCATGAATTACTGAATACATGTTAAAATTTGTGTATTTAATATGTATTTACAAATGTATTTAAATACAATTGATGTATTTAGTATTTAGTATTTAAATACATTCGTAAAATGTATTTCATCAATCAATCATTGGGGGCATACGCCGGGGGGCGCGTCACCTCGCCCACCCTACGACGCCACTCCTGGGGGTCACCACGCGCGAGTTCCCATGCAGGTTCCTTTCCCATACCAAGCAGCTCTCGACAAGAAACATCAACTTGCCCCAGCCACAAGCCTTGTGGGCGCCTCCTTGGCCTCCTCCACGCCGGATTGTCTCTTACAGATACAACCCGATGGGAAGGATCGGTTTCAGGGTAGCGTGCCACATGCCCATATAGCCGAAGTTGGCGCTGACGGACTATGCAGGTAATAGGCCTCGATTCAGTCTCACGGTGCAATCGCTGATTTGACACGTAATCATCCCAGCGATACCCCATGATTCTGCGAAGACACTTATTACCAAAGGCATTGATTCGTCTCTTCAAGTCACTATTTAGTGTCCATGTCTCACAACCATAGAGTAAGACAGGAATCACAAGCGACTTGAAGATCTTTGTCCTTCTGCACAGGTACCGACAACGCCAAATACTCCCGCTGAGCGAGTCCATAACACCGTGGGCTATGCCAATCCGCCGTAAGACTTCTTGACGTGACCCGCCGTCATTATGGACTGCGCTACCAAGGTATGTAAAACTTTCCAAGATCTCAATGTCCTCGCCACACGCATGAACAGACTGTACTGCTTCATCTAGTAAGTCTCCAAACACCTGGACCTTGGTCTTGAGCCAGGAGACCTCAAGTCCCAAAGGCTTTGTCTCCTCGTGCAGCGCCTCGAGAGCCATCACCAGGACCTCCAGCGACTCAGCAAAGATTACTGCATCATCGGCAAAAACAAGATCAGTGATCTTGGTGTTGCCGACGGATGCTCCACAATCACTTTGACCTACAACCTTGTCCAATACCCAGTCCATACAAGCGCTGAAAAGTGATGGGGCAAGGACGCACCCTTGCCTCACTCCTGTATTCACAGGAAAGAAGCTGGATACACCTGCCCCACACTTCACAGCACTCTCAGTCCCAGAATACAGACCAGCTATCAAACCAATAGTCCTTGCAGGAATCCCTCGAAGTCGCAGAAGATCCCAGTGACTCACGATGCACTGAGTCAAACGCCTTCTTGAGATCAACATAGGCTGCAAGCATCCCCTGTCGAAACTCACGTCGGCGTTCCACCAGGACACGAAGCGCTAGGATAAGGTCCGTTGTTGACTTACCAGGCGTGAACCCAGACTGCTGAGGTCTCTGATGCTTCACCAGATGACTGCGAATCCGTGTCAGCAATAGATGGGCAAGCACCTTGCCTGGTACGCTGAGCAGTGTAATACCACAGTAATTGTTGCAGTCCTGACGGTCCCCTTTCCCTTTCCAGATAGGGACGACCAGCCCCCTTTTCCAGTCAGGAGGAATGGTACCTGATTGCCACATGGCAGTCAGGACAGCATGCAACCCGCAGATCATGGCCTCACCCCCAGCTTTGAGGAGCTCCGCTCTGATATTACAAACACCAGCTGCCTTTCCACCCCTCAACTTTGCTACAGCCTCTCTGACTTCGTCAAGAGAGGGTGCGGTTTCGTCAATGGGAGGATCGGCATCCACTGCCTGTAACCCAGTGGTGTGAAGCTGCTCAGTTGGAGGGTCCACCGTAAACAACTGCCCAAAGTACTCAGCCCAACGAGCCATCTGCCCATCCACATGTTGTTTGTACATAAAAATGTATTTAGTATTTGGTATTTAGATACATTTCTCCCATGTATTTAGTATTCAAATACATTCAATGTATTTAGTGCCCAGCTCTGCCTGCCGGGAGGATTATTACCCTAACCCAGTGCTATTCAACCTGGGTGGACAGTCCACCTTAAGGTGGAGAGACTAAGTGAGGGGCAGACAGCTGTCTTGGGGTGGCCAGGTGGGGGGACCAGATCATGCCCATGTGTCACTTGTGTCAGTATAGATCAGTGTTTTTTCTGATTTTGAAGTCTTTGATATATGAGAGAATGTGGCCGAGAACATGATGATGGTATGCAGACAGCAGAACAGACACAGGAGGTACGAATGTCTCACTTGATTACCAGACACCTTACTTTAATGCAGGAAAACCTTGACTTATATTTCCAAGACACCTGACCTCCAACACGTGGATGCTTAATCCATTTTCAGATGATGGAACTGATCATTCTGATGCCCTATTGGAGCTTCGAGTGGATTATTCTCAAAAAGCATCTTTTAAAACATTTGGCCATCCCATGCATTTCTGGCTTGCCCTGCTTGGGAATGCCATTCCGAATTTGAATCCTATCTTGCGAGTTGCACTTGGAAATCATCTGATGCTTTGATTTACGCTGATAGCAGACAAATTGCAACAGCAGCCAGGCCACTGATTTTTGTTTCTTGAAGGAAAAGGCTTTGTTCTCTGGATTACCAAATACAACGCATATTACGTGCAATTTTACTTTAGTTTCATGAAGAAAAATGCATTTGCTCTGGAATTCATAAGCTATGTTTATTTTTTTCTTGTATATTTATAGTTTTAGACCACATATTATACAGAATAATAGTAAACTGTAAATAGTAAATGAGTGAAACTGCTTTTTCCTACCTATACATTTGTAGAATGATATAGTCTACAGTCAGCGCCATTGATATTGGCGTGGAGAATTTTTTGCCTCGCAACGCAGCGTACGCCTACAAAAAAAAAAAAAAAAAAAAATATTTATGGGGTACTTACCCTACCTCTAGTACTTGGTCGGGTAGCCCTTCTTCTTCCTGCAGCTTTGGAAAAGTTTGGGTACAGATAAGGCCAGGTTTTGGAGGAGGGAGGGGTCCAGGTTTGCCCAGATATCCTGGAGCTGGGCGACAAGCTTGGGTACTGTGGAGGTGTCGCGACCCCGCAGGCGGCGTTTCATCAGGGCCCAAATATTTTCAATGGGGCTTAAATCGGGACTATTGCCTGGCCAGTCCCTGATATAGTCCACACCCACCCACTCAAACCAAGAACTGACCAATTTGGCTGTGTGAGCTGGCGCACCGTCCTGCTGAAATATCTCACTCTGGCAGGCTATGAAACAGTCCTCCAGGTGGTCGGCGAGAAGCTCCAGGTAGCGTTCTTTGTCAAGTTCTTGGGTAACACCACTAACTCCCCAGTGCCGGGGTACCCAAAAGCCCCCCACACCATGACACTATCCGGGTGTTTCATGGTCCCCTCAGTGTACTTGGGGTGGTAAGGATACGAGCTGGCACGTAACCTCACCTTCCCTCCCCTGTTTCCAGTCACTGTGAAGGTCGCCTCGTCAGACCACAACACTTTCTTCCACTTCTCTGGTTCCCAAGCTAGGTAATTCTTGCAGAATAGTAGTCTCTTCTTCTTTTGCAAGTTCGTTAATATGGGCTTTCTTCGTGGTGCGCGATACTGGAAGCAGAGGTCGTCACGGAGGCGCCGTTGAATAGTACAGACCGAGACGTCCTGAAGGAGCCTCGGATTTTTTTCTCATAGTTCCTTTGCACTGATGCGAGGTTCAAGGTCCACTTGGCGCTGTAGCACTTTCAGGGTCCTCTTGAGAGGACAAACGGGCCTTTCCTGTCCTCTTCTGTTGTAGTGGCGGATCTGATTCTCCCGCGTCCTTGAACTTTTTTGTCCAGCGCTGGACACTTCTCAATGCCAAACTGGTTATGGCGGAGATTTCTTTATTATCTTTTCCCACAAGAATCAGGGAACTAATAGCTGCGATCTGTTCTTTGGTCAACTCCTTCCCTCGTCCCATTGTCCCACACGAGGCACAAAAGTAATGCACAGTCAAGGACAAAAAACTCGCGTGACGTAACACAAAATATGCCTGATCCTCTCACTGTCAATGACTGAGGCTGTCTAATGCTTTCAAACTTGGTGAGTAGCTCAAGGTCAACTGTCTTTGTCTACATCTTACGCGCCAATATCATTGACGTATTTGAACCAAGGTTTTGGAGGGTGCCTTGTTCCGCGCTATAGGTATTGGCACAGCATGATTCGCGCCAAAACCAATGGCGCCGACTGTATATATGATATAGTATACACACAAACCTCAATTTCCCGGACCAATAGGGGGGAGCACTGGTCCGGGAACCGCAAAAGTCCGGGAATCGCGAGAAAAAAAAAGAAAAAAGAAAAAAGTCCGATGCCATTACCCACCCCCGGACGTTTATCCTACTCTAGTATGTACTGTCTGGCAACCGACAATATCAACTACCCCGCCGCGGACTTTTACGTCCGCTGAGCATGCAGCCACCTGGCGGGAGGCAGCAGAAAGTGTTCAATAGTCTTAAGAGACGTTCCTGCACCAGGGGCAATGGGGGTCAGGGGACTAACGGAGGCTGTGCAGGTGAACCGTGAGTGTCGTGTGCCCAAATGTAAACAATACGACTGCTGACGGCGCTGAGCATGCTGCCACCTGGCGGGAGGCAGCAGAAAGTGTTCAAGTCTCAGAAATGTTCTTGCACCAGGGGCAGTGGGAGTCAGGTGACTGACGGAGGCTGTGCAGGTGAACCGTGAATGTTGTGTGCCCAAATGTAAACAATACGACCGCTGAGCATGCTGCCACCTGGCGGGAGGCGCGGACACTGACCAGGGGTGACAGGAGATGCTCGGACCGCCGGACAACTTGGTCAATTTACGAACAGGACCAGGCATTTCAACGTAAAAAAAAAAAAAAAAAAAAAAAAAAAAAATTGTCCGAGACTGACATATCCCCGGACCTCGGATTTTGTCCAGCAATATTCCGATAGTCCGGGAAATCGAGGTTTGTGTGTATTTACAATGTCAAGAGCCGTGAGATTTTAGAGATTTAAAAAAATTGAGGTGGACAGCTTTTACCAAATCACCACTAGGGGTGGACGACATCAAAAAAGGTTGAAGAGCACTGCCCTAACCAAAAAAAATTGAGGTGGACAGCTTTTACCAAATCACCACTAGGGGTGGACGACATCAAAAAAGGTTGAAGAGCACTGCCCTAACCGAACCAAATCTAACCTCCCAACGGGGGGGGGGGGGGGGGGGGAATTATGAGCCAAACAGAACCTTAACCTAACCTCCTAAAGGTTTGGGGGTCTCCAAAAGGGGAGGGTGTGTCTGTATGTGTATTAACCCGTAAGTGGTCAACGGCGTACTAGTACGTCATCACAGAAGGACTTATCTGTGGGCAACAACGCTCAAGTACGTTCTTTAATTTCCCGCCACATACGGATATAAAAATTCTGCTCACGGTAGTAATTATGTTCCTGAGAGTGTCCGGCAGCTTGTCCTAGTTTCGTGCCACTTTGACATATGGGACGCCTACCAGGGTACCCCCCCCTCCCCCGTCCCTCAGTGAGTCAGTAACCCCCAACTCTGAGTCAGTCAGTAACCCCCGAGCCAGGGGGAGAACACCCTGGCAAAGCTCTTACCCTGGCAAAGTACTGAAAAGCAGGGGTAATGTTTGTGTACATAGTATGGAAGATAAGGCGCTTAGAAATACCTTTAGCGTAAGAAAAAAAATTACACGTCAAATATTCTGTAATAATAGTGTTACTATTTTGCGAATGGAGTGCTTTATACACGAAAACAAGTTAATTTGTTTATAAATAAGCATGCTTCATAGATATAGATATCCTAGAGAAGTGATTAGTGTACAAAAAATGTGGTGAATGATGAAATATCGCTCCGACATCCACGAGTCTTGGTGGGAGCGATGTTACCAAGTTGTAATATAAACACACCATGTGTGCTTTTGATAAACCTGATTTAGTGTGATATTATATTTTTGCATCGTAATATATAGTAAAGAATATAAAACTATGTGATAAATGTATAAATGCGGCTACCACACCGCAAGTACTGCAACACCGCTGCAGTGAGTACATCTGGCACCGCCGCTTAGCCAGGCAGGTCCCCGCGAGACCTTTAAACCAGGCGATTTGGACCTTTAACCTTTTTTTTTTTTTTTTCTGGGGTCATTTTGGGTAATTTGAAGGCAAAAAAAAAATCTATTTTTTGTGACAGGAGAGTAGTACTATTGGTGATATTTAATGTGACCACTTACGGGTTAAACAACTATATAATTTCTATAATTAAGTAGTACTATATAAGTTTTGAAGGTTAGGCAGAAGTGGATTTATACTGTACAGTATAATGAGCAAAAAATAATATAGAAAACGTAAGTGTTACCGTAACATAAGTAACATAAGTAACGTAAGATACGTAAGTAGCGACCGTGCAGTTCCCGTCCATTATAACCGGTATAGGTTCGGTTCAATTTGTTTTTCAATCATTTTTGTTGCAAATCACAGACACACACACAAAAAAAAAATAATAATAATATCAATAATACGACTAGCAGATTAATTCAAAACATCAAAACTCACCCAGAGTTGGGCACTAAATACATTGAATGTATTTGAATAGTACTAAATACTAAATACATGGGAGAAATGTATCTAAATACCAAATACTAAATACATTTTATGAATGTATTTAAATACTAAATACTAAATACATCAATTGTATTTAAATACATTTGTAAATAAATTTTAAATACACACAAATTTTTGCATGTAACTATTCAGTAGTTCACGATTAACAATATAAAATGCTTGATAAATGATAAAGGATACTTTCCTATTGTATATTTCCTGAACTGAACAACAATAACTGTAACTTCACTGCAGGGTTGTTTGATTTAAATCAAGTTGATTTTAATCACTGATTTAAATCATGATTTAAATAAAATATATATTTTTTTAATCAGATTTAAATCAGAACCTTATCATTATTTGAAAACGAGAGGGGAAAGAAGGAAAATTAAGCAAATGGGCTTTATGAACACCAATTTTATATTGTAGTATAATATCATAATGAGACACAATGAGTGGTGCGAGGAATCCACTGTGACACTTTGAGATAGCAAATTGCCATGTGGCTGTTTTCACAGCAGAAATATTTTTTTCTCAGTTATAGATATATTTTTGTTGTACTGTACAAAAAGGCACACTACTATAACCAAAAGTTGAATGTGCATGTTACTTTTGTTTATAAAAAGCCAAAGTGATATTAACCAAAGTTTAACCCTCTCGCATTCCGTAATTATATTTATTAATTCTTGCTCACGGCAGCCCGTGGGAGAGGCCCTCAGATGCGCTTTTCTACGCGTTAAAAAGTTTACTTTCCAGTGTAAATTTCCCTACACCAAATACTCTTATCAGATTAAAAGTTATACTATTATCTTTGTAGATTTTTGTTCCATAAGATTTTCACATAAAAATCTGTAAAGCACACAAAACAAATGCCATTATGAGACTGAATAAATATGCAAAAACAGTAAATTGATTTCAACTCTTCACTAGTAAACAATTTCTGAGAAAGCATTGAATGTGTTGCATACCAAAATAAGCGGAATTATACCAGTCATGCATAGAAACAATTAGTTTTCTGATAAATGAATATCCACCGTGGTAAAACTAGCGTAAACTAAATATTTCTCTCGAAACTATCCAATTTTTTTTTTTTTCTCGATTTTTTTCAGCAATGTTTTATGATACAGCTTTGAGTTTTGTTTCACTGTGTAGAACTCCTGAAAACAAAGAAAATTAATGTAAGCTTTTAGTACTATGTCAAAAACTGTTTTTTTGGCGAATATTTTTTTATTATTTTATCAAACACCCGATAAATACGGACGGTGTAGTATGTTCCCACCTTCTTTTCTCAAAACTTTTCTCACTAAAGTAATTTTTCTATGATATGTATACATTATATATGACGTTTTTCATCAGCAGTTCTGTGATGTCTTCAGAATATTCGTATCTGCAATATTTCCTGAGATATATCCGTGTAAACTTGACCATCTACTAGCAGTGAAATATTATTTACAACCTATATATTTTGGTTAGTTGGTTTGGAAAATATGCACGAAAACTGTATAGATAATATCTCCACACTGTAAAGACAAGAATGCCTCCAAGCAATAGTTTCTAGCCTCAATATTTTCGGAGATGGAGCATTTGAGATTTTTTTTTGTGTACAATTCATAAAAAAAGTCAACTCGCACAGCACTGTTTCAGTTTATATATCATCACCTCGGCAACACACACGTCAACCATTCAGGCTAATAGGCTATATAGGATATAAATCGCTATAAACTTCGTTCATGAGCTTGAACTGTCCGTTATCAATCGTTATACGATTATGTATAGCCTATTTCCAGTACATAGTATCGTGATCCTCATTATATATGTACTGACAGGTCATTCACATAGATATATTATGCAACAAATACACGCGAAAGCACTGAACGCAGACACTTGAGTCCCCGGTGGGGCCTTTAAACCACCGCCGCTCACAACGCCCTGACAGGCTGACTGCCAGGAGGCAACTATAATATTTGATCTGCGCTCTACCATAAGAATGCTGACAGAGGGTTGACAGATAATTCATTTTTAAATAGATCAGCTTACCGAACACTTGCCCAAAAATTACGCAGATAGCGTTATTTATCGATTTTAGGCAAATATTTTTCTGCCGCGGAGGGCTGATTTAGCGTCATAGGTGTTCCAGACATCACTTCTCGAATGACGCATAACGCGTCACGCGAGGGGGTTAATATGCATTATGATTATCAAAAAAAATATATAATTCTCTTGTTTAACTGCCGAAGTAATTATTACTACAACAAAAATCCCATTGGGAAGTCAAGTAGCAAGACTGAAAAACTAGGCCGAACAGTATGATATAGCAAAATCAGGCAATATTTTGTGTACCTGACTCTCATCACAGACAGAATGATGACCACGGTTCACCATACATACGCCAACTAGGTTATTACCCGAGGTCAAATTAATAATCATTTGGTGTCTTGGGGGGGGGGGGAACTTGCAGGACAGTAGGACCGCCCACTATAGCACACACCTATATTTATACTATATACGCCCACACGTATATTTATACCGATATATACTAAGTGGGTATAACTATACTAATGGGTATAAATATACTAAGGGACAGTCTAAACTGGTCTGGCAAATGTCGCAAAAACGCGCTTGTAGACATCGGCCTATTGATGTGAAAAGGTTCATCACAGAAATAGAAAATATGTAAATTCATCTGTATTTCATGTTATATGCATTTTTTATTCACTTATTCTATCTCTTTTTAGTTATATATATATGCTAAACAATATCCTGTAGTAGTTAGATTTCATGTAGAACATCAAAATAATAAAAAATAAAAAAATCTATTTAAATCAAATAAATCTGACTTAAATTAAATAAATCAATTTTTTTTATTTATAAAAAAAAATAAAAAAAATAAACAACCCTGAACTTCAGTATCAATTGAAGTCGTGACTCACACCGTGTTCACAACTTCACTGTAACATCAGGGTTGCCAGATAGTTGGGCGGGTTTATGGCCAAATTAACTGATAAAAAAGTATTTACATTTTCATATTATAAGTATGTATTTAAATACTCATTAAAGTATTTAAATACTGTATTTAAATACGTGAAAACCAATGTACAGTATTTATAAATACAGCTCTAAATACACGAATGTATTTAAATACGTATTTAAATACAAATATTAGAGCTATTCTAATTCGAAATATTCAGAGCTGGGCAGTATTTAATAATGCCTCGGACGTGCCCAGCTCTGAACTCACCAGACAAAAATAGTTTTGTCCACCAAAGTTAATTCGGGGTTAAGATTCGTTTTATCGCACCTCTTCTTTTTTTATTTTAACTATATTTTTCTGATAGATTTTGATGTGTTTTGAATTAATCTGATGGGGTTTTTTTAAATCACTTTTTTTTTTTTTTTTTTTTTGAAATCACTAGTTGCTTTTTTTTCACCACAAGCATCAACTCCACCACCACTCCCTCCAATACGCAGGTCTCCTATACAAGCACCCAAATTCATCATAATAAGGTATGTCAATAGTGATAATAAGTTACAACATTGGGTAGCCTTAAGTTATTAAGGTTAGGTTAGGAAGGTTAAGGCTAGGGTTGGGTTAGTTAGTTAGTTATTAAGGTTAGGTGAGGTTAGGTTAGCTAAGTTAAGACTAGGGTTGGGTTAGTTTAGGTTAGGTTAGGTAAGTTAAGGCTTGGGTTGGGTTAGTTTAGGCTAGGTAGGTTAAGACTAGGGTTGGGTTCGTTTAGGTTAGGTAGATTAAGGCTAGGGTTGGGTCAAGGGGGTAAAAAAAAAAGTTATTTAAAAAAAAAAAAAATCAGATTCATTCAAAACACATCAAAATCTATCACAAAAATATAGTTTAAATAAGAAAAGAAGAGGGGCGATAAACGAATCTTTACCGAATTCGGTGTCAAACTAGAAATTTACCAAACTTTTTAACAGGTTTCCAGAAAATGAAAATATCCCCATCTGCAAAAGCACCAATTTTTGGCCAGGAAAAATTAGTCGGTGTCTCAGCAAATGACCGCGCAGTCCTCGTCCATTTCTACTCTATATTTTTAGTTTCCGCAAATAAAAAACTACAGCACGTTATAATAAGAGAAAAAGTAAGTTGTAAGGCCTGTGCAGCCCGCCATCTCCTGCCGAATATCAACCGACGAGTACCAGGTACCCTCTCTAGCACGCATGATATCCATGAGGCTATGAAGGTATCTTATCAAAGCAGTGAGCCTGTTAGCAGTACTCTCCTTACCTCAACATGGCAGGGGAGGGGAAAGGACGCAGTCAGCGGGGCCTCTTCTCTCTTCTTGGTGTTGTTTAGGGCTGCGAGGATCCCTTCAGGAACCCTATAAACCCTGGTGATGTCCTATGATGCTATCACAGGCGTGGTAGCTGACCTGTCTTATTCAGGAAGACACAGGTGAGGCGGATGACAGCGGGGCAGCCGGCCAGGTGCAAGGAGGCCGCCATAACATTCCTCCGGCTGGTAATACAGTCACACATTACCTCAACACAACCAACACACATAAACATCCCATGTCACCCTAATGCTGTTTCTATCATTCACATTAAAAGAAAAAAGGGACAAAATGTTTCATACATTCTTATTTCAAGCACTCTTGTATCATTCTCTCCTTAATACGGAAGTTGTAGCCAAAACCAAGCTACACCCTCAGACATGTCACCATGGCGCATGTAAACATTACTTGATTCTCTCTTTTTAACAAGTCAAGTCACAGTGAAATAGACATGAATACCTTGAATAATAGAGTAGTGACAACTCGATTTATGGGCGCCATCTTAATGCCAGGACCTCTCCGTTCACTCTAGACCCGGGGAAGTTCTCAAGGCATGACCCCGCAGTATATCATGTTATACATGTGAAACGAACCACCACTCTGTCAGTGGCCCGTCACTTATTGCGTATGGTTTCGGCGTGCTTAATGCCCGGGAGATTGTTGAAGAAACTCACAAGTGTCACGTTTAGGTCTTTATTATACACTATGACGAGATTGTCTGCCTCCCAAAACACACGTAACTGTTTGTGCACCACAGTATTCCAATGTGCACAGTAATCCAATGGTGGTAGCGGAGGAATGGGGGAGAACTGGCTCAAGCTGCCTCTCCACCCCGACTGACTCACTCATCACCTTGCACTCCTCATCCACTCGCTTTGCCTCGAGCTGAGGCCCGAACTGACTCCTTGTGAAGCTTCGCACACACACACACACCAACAAGCAATTAGGCCATTCGTAACATTATCTCCCTCCTCGAGTGGGCGACCCCCCACCGGCGAGGCCCCAGAGGTACAATTGAAGGACCCTTGCCTTGTCCGCCAGTACCATCAGGCCAGGTCCTTCGTAACACTGCCCCCTTCTGAGGGAGTAGTGGCGACCTCGCCACGACAACATAAGACCCCGACGGTCGAGATCCACCGCCACCGGGTGATCCACCGCCTCCGGGTGATCCACCGCCTCCGGGTGAACCACCGCTTCCGGGTGATCCACCGCCTCCGGGTGATCCACCGCCTCCGGGTGATCCACCGCCTCCGGGTGATCCACCGCCGCCGGGTGAACCATCGCCGCCGGGTGAACCATCGCCGCCGGGTGAACCATCGCCGCCGGGTGAACCATACAGTGGCCGGTAACGCTCTGCAGCTCCTTAATGAGCACTTGGTTGTGCTCATCCAGCGCCTGTCGTGTCTGGGCCACCATCTGGGCCAGCAGCTCTATGACGTTACCCAGCGGGGTCGGGCTGCCTCCCGCGGCCGCAGGGTTAGCCATCTTGCTTGACTCTCCTACAGCCCCGCCGCCTCTCCAAAGCCCACTCGCATGCTTTTTTGTGATTCCGTGGCTTGGGTCTGGCTGTCTTTAATTTAACGTGTGGCCATTTTCCTTCGGCACCTTCATCCATCCTCTCAACAATCCGCCACGACACTGGACACGCTTTAACTATTGTCAAATCCAATCCCACTTCTGACACCAATGAAACGAACCACCACTCTCTGTCAGTGGCCCGTCACTTATTGCGTATGGGTTCGGCGTGCTTAATGCCCGGGAGATTGTTGAAGAAACTCACAAGTGTCACGTTTAGGTCTTTATTATACACTATGACGAGATTGTCTGCCTCCCAAAACACACGTAACTGTTCGTGCACCACAGTATTCCAATGTGCACAGTAATCCAATGGTGGTAGCGGAGGAATGGGGGAGAACTGGCTCAAGCTGCCTCTCCACCCCGACTGACTCTCACTCATCACCTTGCACTCCTCATCCACTCGCTTTGCCTCGAGCTGAGGCCCGAACTGACTCCTTGTGAAGCTTCGCACACGCACACACACACACACACACACACACACACACACACACACACACCAACAAGCAATTAGGCCATTCGTAACATTATCTCCCTCTTCGAGTGGGCGACCCCCCACCGGCGAGGCCCCAGAGGTACAATTGAAGGACCCTTGCCTTGTCCGCCAGTACCATCAGGCCAGGTCCTTCGTAACACTTGTATAAATGATATACTGTTATCTTCGCCAATGTTTGTTCTATAAGATTATCACATAAAACACAGTAAAAAACATTAAATAAAGGTCATTATGAGACTGAAGAAATATGCATGAACTTAAAATTCACTTAAACTCGTCGTCATGTAAAACTTTGTGGGACAACATATTACATGGAACATATCAATAGAAGCAGAATTTTATTAGCTTTCCATTGATATATTTCGTTTTCTGATAAATGCACTAGTACCATGCATAAATTAGTGTTAGCTAAATAAATCGCCGCGCCGGTCGCGCTCCCTCTCTCGGTTTGAAAACTGCGCAGTTCAAACCGTGGAAACTTTTCACAAGAGGCGGTTTCCAGGCGGTTTCCGCAGAACTGCAGAAAAGCTCCACTCAAAGTATAATAGACTACTACATAGTAGGAGCACGGGTGGCGCGATTTCAAGTGGTGCACGCCCGAACGTTCTTCTCTTACAAACCGTGACGTCACGCGTTGAGTTATCTCCCGCCGCCCGGTGTAGTGATCTCACCAGCTATCTTTTGCCCGAGTAGCTACACTGCACAAATACGCACTGAAACACTGCTCCCTGGGTGAATAGTTGTTTGACAATGTATACCAATTCTGATTTTGGGTAAAACATGCATGGTGGTAACATTGAATGTAGAGTAGTAATCAAAGCAGAACATAAAACATTTCAAGTGAATGTGCCTTTGCCTAGAACACTACCCTACCCGTATACTGAAACACTGCTCCCTGGGTGAATAGTTGTTTGACAATATAGTACACGTAGTAGGGCTATACCAATTCTGATCTTGGGTAAAACGTATATATTGTCAAACAACTATTCACCCAGGGAGCAGTGTTTCAGTATAAGGGGAGGGTACGTAGTGGTCTAGGCAAAGGCACATTCGCTTGAAATGTTCTATGTTCTGCTTTGATTACTACTCTACATTCAATGTTTCCACCATGTTTTACCCAAAATCAGAATTGGTATATATTGTCAAACAACTATTCACCCAGGGAGCAGTGTTTCAGTATAAGGGGAGGGTACGTATATATAGTGTTGTAGGCAAAGGCACGTTCGCTTGAAATTTTCAATGTTCTACTTTAATTACTACTCTACATTCAATGCTTCCACCATGTTTAACCCAGGATCCGAATTGGTATACATTGTCAAACAACTATTCACCCAGGGAGCAGTGTTTCAGTACGTATTTGTGCAGTGTAGCTACTCGGGCAAAGGGTAGCTGGTGAGATCGTTACACCGGGCCCCGGCACCACGGCCGCATATTTTCCAACTCTCTATGTAAGAAATGATGAGGGTTCAGTAGGATAGAAATAGGCTCCTCATATTGAAATACTATCTGTAGATCTGGTACATAGCACTGTCCCTGTTGCTGGGAACTCCCAGAAGGATGCAGCTAAACCATACTAGTGTTTCTTTTAGTGCTTCTTTGCATCCACTCATCCTTACATTATACATATATTAGCCTCACATCCTTCCTCCTCCTCAAGTATTCCACCACTGTGCCCTTCCTTTTAACCCACACAGTCTACTACCTCTGATATAATCATGTGACATTTACCCGTACACATTAGTATTTCACTTTTTTTTTTAAAGAGAAGAGGTAAGGAAGAGGTGGGTAGGGGAGTGGGGAGAGGTTGGGGGGCGGAGGGGCCTATCAGCCTTTTGGATAGCATCAGCAGCAGAAGTCCTCATGTCGCTCACAACTACTACTGTATCTCCACCACCACTCGCCATTACCACCATCACCACCACTACTAATGTATTAATCCTAATTCCTGTTGTTTTCCCATTGGAGAAGCTATTCAGAATCTGCAACTATTTACACGTATACCCTTTTCTGCTCATACACTCATTAAACTAACTAGATTATCATGCAAGGAACTAAATAAATAGTCCATAACAATATTAACCAAGGGAATGGAAAACAAATATGAAACCAATGAACACCTTTTTATTTGGGTTTGAAGAAAAAATATATACTGAGGAATGATACATGGTATAAAATTAATATATATATATATATATATATATATATAATATATATATAATAATATAAGCGAAAGGTGTGTGGTTGTGTGTGTGGTGTGTGGTGGTGTGTGTCGTCTGTCTGTCTGTCTGTCTGTCTGTCTGTCCGCGATAGGTGCCGCCCCCTGTGGCGGAATCCATCATATGTCACAGTTTTGGAATCGGGTTTGACCAGGGAAGGTTTTAAGCCCACTTATAAGATGATCCGATCATTTTTTTTTCTTCTTTTTTTTAGCAGCCTATTAGCGAGAACTGTGAAGAAAAAAAAGTGGGTTGCGAGAATTTAGGAAACCTTGATGTAGGGTGATGGGTAATAGGTGAGTGAATGGGTGGGGTGATGGGTAATGGGTGTGGGGTGATGGGTGAGTGAATGGGTGGGGGGTGATGGGTGATGGGTGAGGGAATAGGTGGGGGGTGATGGGTAATGGGTGAGTGAATGGGTGTGTGGTGATGGGTAATGGGTGAGTGAATGGGTGTGTGGTGATGGGTAATGGGGAGTGAATGGGTGGGGGGTGATGGGTAATGGGTGAGTGAATGGGTGGGGGAATACATACATTTTAGGAAAGTTAGAAGGGCTATCTGGAGAGTCTGTTTGGTGGGCCGAGGTGGTGGGTAACGGGTCTATCTGGAGAGTCTGTGTTTGGTGGGCCGAAAGCCCACCAAACACAGGTGGTGGGCCGAAGGCCCACCAATAGCCCTCCGCAGGAGCTAGTCAAAAAGTCCGCCCGGAGGGCGGCTTTGCTTTCAGGAAAGTTAGAAGGGGCTATGATGTGAATGGGTTGGCGTTAATACATACATTTCTACATCCATGATTTCAGGAAAGTTAGAAGGGGCTATCTGGAGAGTCTGTGTTTGGTGGGCCGAGGTGGGGGGGTAATGGGTCTATCTGGAGAGTCTGTGTTTGGTGGGCCTTCGGCCCACCAAACACAGGGGGTGGGCCAAAGGGCCCACCAATAGCCCTCCGCAGGAGCTAGCCAAAAAGTCCGCCCGGAGGGCGGCTTACGGCTAGTATATATATATATATATATATATATATATATATATATATATATATATATATATATATATATATATATATATATATATTATGTATATATATATATATATTATATATATATATATATATATATATATATATATATATTCATACAGCTAGCTGCTTCCCACAAAAGTGGGATAACTATAACCCTCTAGAGTCTAGAAGAACTGAGGACTTACACAAATACACTCATACCTAAACTAATAATACTTCTTACAAGAAAGAATTTAATCATAATGAAAATTATTTATGCAGATGACACTGCTCCTTGCAGAGAGTGAAAAGGATTTACATAAGTTGGTAAATGATTGTGTCAAGTGTGTCACTTTTTAGCTAAATTTGTGTAAATTGTGTTGTGACTAGACTAGACATATTACTGTATAGTTTTTTTAACCTTTTTTAAATATTTGCGAGCTTTGTCCACTTTCAAAGCTTTATTAAGGTTCCTTATTTTAAAGAAAATCCTACATCTGATAAAATATTCTTAGTTCTCTTGGAAAAACAATTGTTTCCTGTAAAGCCTCAACCATCCTGCTAACTGCTCCACAACCTTCTACTAATGAGTCTCCATGGTTATTTCTGAAGGCTTTTTCCATCACTTTAAAGCTGCTTACCATAGAGGCTGACATTTCATGAAGCCCCCCTCTGTTTTTAAGAGCAATCCAATCATCCTTCTCAGCTAAACTTTCCAAAAATGGGTATTTTCTCATGAATTTCTTAACAATAAATCCAAGTACATAACTAAAGCCTTCCACTTCATGTTCAGGCATGACGAAATCTTCATAATTTTTCCTCTGGTTCATCATCAGTGATATCACACATATAATTAAGTTAATACATCATCATTAAAGTCCTGCAATACATCATCATTAGAATTTTTTTTTACATTAATTTGTATGGGAAAACTGTTCTCCTGGAAAGACATTATTCTACCAGCAACAAGTGTGTCACTTTTAGCTAAAGTTGTGTTTGCATTCAAGGCCACAAGAACTTGTTTTCGGCTGAGAATAAAACGTTTCATCCTGTATTTGAAGCTAACTGGATCAGGATGGTCATGTGTAGCTATGTCCCATTTGTCTCAATATTCCAAAAGTGTTTTCCAGACATCCTGATTTAACCGTCTGGTAAGAATATAATCATATCCATAAAGGAATCTGAGATCATCAAATAAGTTGATCAAAGAGTGCGATGAATACAGGACACCTTTGATGAACTGGTACTGTTTATCCTCTACTTGTGAAGACCGAAAGGTATTTATGATTTTTTCAAGCACATCAATCTGTAGGTTGCTTCTGGTAAAGCCACTCCTCATGGGTTTGTCTCCTTTAATAGATGCTGAATTCATTATGTCAAACCACTGGTCAACAAGACCAGTGAATTTTGATGCTTCCTTCCAATTACTAGGAAACTGGTCACTCATTTCCCCCCCAAATATTCTAAAGCTTTGGATGTAGTTTCTGATAACAGTTGAGTAGCTGTTTTGACTCTTTGGCGGTCCAGTCCTTTGACAAGTAAGCTATAGGTTGATATTTTTGGAGCTAATTTAACATTTCCACTCTGATATGCTATCAACTGCTTTAAAGCGTCAGCGTTAACAATACCATTTGGTGTTTCAATTGAGTGGTCAAGAAGATTATTTCTGATTAGTTTCATTAAGTGAGGAGCATCTGCAAAGACATGCACGACCTTGCTGGAATCTGTAGGATTTGGGAAGTTGGGTTTTGTTGTTCTCCCAAGGAATTAAACAGCTGAACATTACAACCTGCCATATCACACACAATAGACTGGATAAGAGGCACCTTCAATTATCTGAATAATGGACAACAATAAAGTTTTGGTCATTTTGGTGTCATAATCATAAAAGACAGGTTGTTTCCAGTTACCTAGTATTCCTCTAGCCATAGCTACTTGAACATATCTGTGGCTTATAAATTTTATCAAAACTCCTATCATAGCAATACTTTTC
The DNA here is from genome assembly GCA_016584305.1 of Chionoecetes opilio. Taxonomy (NCBI): domain Eukaryota; kingdom Metazoa; phylum Arthropoda; class Malacostraca; order Decapoda; family Majidae; genus Chionoecetes; species Chionoecetes opilio. The sequence goes on along the minus strand of JACEEZ010001067.1, from coordinate 20,579 downwards.
TTCAATTTTCATCTCATCAAAACTAATAATGCAAGCCCTTTCACCTACAGTAAGGGATGGTGCTTTATGAGACATTACCTTTATTACTGAGTTAATAACGTACATACCTGGCTCAATATTGATATTCCTAATCCATCGATTCAGTGTTGAAACACAAGGCAAAGGGATGTTAAGGTGTTCTCTGATATATCTGTATGACTTCAACCCAAGACTGCGAAGTGTTAAAGCACTTACAATATCATCTTCTTTCCATTGTGTGACTGGTTTTCCAGAAACTAAATGTGTTATTTGAGTTTCACTGAAAATTTTTGATAATGCATTTTCATACATGTTCACTTTAGCAGCAGTACAAGCTAACTTCTCATTTGCAAGTTCAATTTCATGTTGTTGTGTCTGAAGTTTTTCCTTGAGTTCCTCATATTCTTTCGAGATGATAAGGTAATCAGCATATTGGTTATCGTCATTAATAGTCTAGTCAAAATGTGGCTGAACCTCAAACAAATTGCTAACAAAGGTTTTTAACTTGGATATTGGGCATGAATAACCTCTCTTTCGGATAAAAAAAAGTTTACCAGAATTAACCTTGCCGAAAGGGGTCAACGGCCGCCATCTGTAAAATCCAACGGGGAAGATCTCCGACCCGCCGCCACAAACGGTTTTTTCCTCCTCTTATCCATAATAATTAAGCTAGGTCAATAATTTTTTTACACCAAATGCATGACTATGTACTGCCATTACCATACAATTTTCATCAAAATTGGTACAATAGTTTTTGTGCAAAAAAATTAAAACCGATAAATTAGAAATAAAAAAATATTTTTTGCATGAAAACCCACACAGGGCCCACCCCAAGCCAGCTTGACATTTTCTTGGTGTTTTAAATTGTAATGATAGGTAGCTATATGCTTAACAATAAACTAACACCAGAAAATGACTAGCCCCTGCCATTGTTTTCATGCTTTTTTTTATTTCTTATACAAATATGAATATAAAAGGGTACAAAAACAGACTAAGTAGCCTTTTTCAAGGCAACAATTTTCACATTAATTCCTGACATTTCATAAAAAAATAGGTCCAAAATAAGTACAACTTACAATAATGGAATGGTCAGTTGGTCGAATGCTGGGGCAAGGCTCTTGCATAACCACCACAGAACAAGTTCATGAACGGACCAAAGAACATTTCTTGTCAAGAACTAGTCACAGGTAATTTCATCATCATCAAGATCTGGCTGTGGTGAGTTGGTGCAGTGGAGGCCTTTGCAATCACCACACAAGTTTTGAACAGTGAATGCCATGTTTCCTGCAACTGCATCTTGCTGTACTACACCCTGAAGTACAGTTACACCTAATTATAGCCAACAAATTTACAGGACCAGCTGGCAAGTCAGTCATGATTGGTTGTAATTTACCATCTGAAAGTTTCCATCCCCACTCGTCAGGTTTTAGCTGGTTTCTACCTTTCCATTCCTGAATTTGGAAGTAAACTCGAAGGCTGTGGAATTTCGTAGCTGCTCTTGTTGGTGGCAATGATTTGGCCTCAACATACTTTGAGCTTTTTACAACCTTTTCCTTAAAGCGCCTCAGTCGGAGATGATTGATGTTTTCCCCATCATTACCATTGTACAGGCACACTAAAGCCTTCTCCCCAGCTTCAATAACCTCTTCTGAACTGCTATCCTTGCCAAACACTTCTGCCAGTTTGAGGAAGTTTCTATTGTTCATCACCTTTCGAAGGGACGCTGCCTTCCCAATTCCATGAACACTGGATGTACAATCACAACCCAGTAGTGCATGGATGAAAAGAATGTTGGAACAAACCACATCTCCCAAAGATTTCCTCATCTCTTTGATGTTCCAGACTTTCACACTTTTTGCACTAGCCTTTGGTTGTGGCGTGAAGTAGATATTGTAACCGTCATCTCTATTGGCATGATAACATAGAAGGACCAATAGGTCAGTGTCATCTGCTATCAAAATGGTTTCTCCTGTCTGTGCCAGTTCTAGAGCAGTCTTCACAATCAATACGTCAGCGTCTCCAGATGCATGGACTACTTTACAACCTGCTTCCTCCAAACTCTTTCCCAGCAAGTTGATGAACAATTGTTTTGTTTTCTTGATTAGCTAGGAAAACATCCTTTTTAATTTGAACACCATTTTAGGGGTCAGTAACACCTTAACACCAACAGAGCCCCCTGCTCGGCGTCGGTGAGTCGCGTCTTTAATGGATGGACCACTTTCATATCCATCAAAGACAATGCATGCTTTTCCATATCTAGTTGTGACATATCTGCGGTATCGGGCACAGATCTCATCAAATGTGTGACCTTTTTGCCATGGGAGGCGTTGAAGTAGTGCTCCACCATCTAAGAGATACTGTGGATCTGAAGACTGTGGACCTGATTGTACAGGGGAAGTCAGTTCCCATATTGCGTCTGCCAAAGCCGGTTTCTTTGCCTCTCGCGGCAGTCCGAAAGAATTAAAAAGTGCAGGTGGGTAACCACAAAGCTCATACTGGAAATGTTCTTGCTGCTGCTGAGTTGAGGGTTCATTGGTAGATAGCACACACAGTCTCTGGAATAGGAGTTGTGGATCAGTCTCAACTGCTTCATCTTTGCTGAGCGAAACTTTTGACCCAAGTGTAATTGCCTGATCCTTTCTTTTAAAAGTGTACTCGTGGACATTTTTTCCAACCATTGAAGCTATGATTGTCTCTCCTATGGAGTTTGCTTTGTCCACATTCACCTTTTTGTCTCCAGTTACTCCACTTGAAATGCTGTGAATGGACGGATCTTCCGTGAAAGGGTCATATGTCTGGAGAAACGCAACGAGCTTCCATGTATCCCTCACATCTCGCTCTTTTCTTGCTGAAGTAGCCTCCTGGTGCTGGTCACTAGTGCCATAACGAATGCCTGCTAGTTCTTGTCTTGATTTCTTGATTTCAGCACACGCTGGCAGTGATAGCGTCCAAACTAATCGTTGAATTTCGTCCATTCCTCTGCCATGAGTAAGACCTCCAGACGTCTTCATGCTTCTCATTAGCACCTGCTCAATAACCAGATCCGTCGACAAGCCAGCCCAGTAGCGATCACTCCGTCTAATCACATGGAATCCTTCAGAAAATTTCTGGTACACTTCAGGATGGCTTGTCGGCAGCCCCTCCATTTGCTGCAAGTACAAGTAGGCCGACTTTGCATATAGGATGTGTCCTGCTGCAGCGAATATTGGCAGCATTTTCCTTACAGCGTCAAGGTGCAATTCCCAGTTCCCGGTGCGCTCTGCCTTGATAAACAATTGCAGGATCTTCACCATATCAAGGTATTGAATCCACAATTTTGCTGTTCGCTGGTCAGCCATCGCATCCTTCACATGGTTGATTCTCTTGTCAATCCTGGTCACAGACTCTGATGACAGAACATTATCCAATGTCTCAGTCCCATCAAGGAGACCTTTCAATAGCCCCTGAGCTTCCTTCAGGTCTTCATTTTGAGGAAATGACTCTTCTGCATCAGTGTTGGGTTGATCATCCTCAGTGACATGTGAAAATGGCAAATCATAGGCTTTCGCTAACAAAATAGCTATTTTAATAAAATAGAAATTAGAATATAACAGAATATTAGATCCTAATAACAAATTAAAAGGATAACTATAAGATTAGAAAAGCAGGTATATATTTATATAAAGTAGATATATTTAATTATACTACACTAACTATTCATTTTAACTACAACATTTACGCTGGTATTGTAAAATACCAGGACTAGGGAATTCCCAAGATATTCTAATGCCAAAGTCAAATTATAGCTACATCATAACTATATTTAATTAATTAATTTTTTATTTTAAGGTCCAATTTGGACAAAAGAGAAAAGAATTCCACCAGCGTTGGCCTCTTAAATTAAATGTATGAACTGCGGATTCAAACACTGTCATTGCTGGTTGTGTCATATTAGTTTGCCTGGCATCCCTGTGTATGTTCAGTAATCATGCCAAAAATAATGAGTGAGTAATGAAGTTGACGCTGTTTAGTCTGAAAGACTATTTCACAGCAGAAATATAAGAAAAAGAGAGTGGACAGAAAGTGGAGAAAATATTAAAGGAAATACAGAGATGATGATTAAAGGAAATAAAGCTGGGTAGAGTGCTTGCCAAATGATGGCGGCCGTTGACCCCTTTATCGGTTTTAATTTTTTTGCACAAAAACTACTGTACCAATTTTGATGAAAATTGTATGGTAATGGCAATACATAGTCATGCATTTGGTGTAAAAAAATTATTGACCTAGCTTAATTATTATAGATAAGAGGAGGAAAAAACCGTTTGTGGCGGTGGGTCGGAGATCTTCCCCGTTGGATTTTACAGATGGCGGCCGTTGACCCCTTTCGGCAAGGTTAATTTTGGTAAACTTTTTTTTATCCGAAAGAGAGGTTATTCATGCCCAATATCCAAGTTAAAAACCTTTGTTAGCAATTTGTTTGAGGTTCTGCCAAAAAATCAGCTAGATTGACTGGACTATAAGAGTAGAGTCACGGTTAACACTTAATGAATCTATTGGTGTGGCTGAGCTTATACTTCCTATTAGTAGTAGTAGTAGTTTATTGACAAAATACAATTATAACACAATACACACCAAAATCTATACAAAAGAACATCTTATTTTGTTTTGTCCATAATAACACTAAAGAAACAAATAAACTTTGAGAGAAGCATATGAAATTATATATAAACATGAAGTACTTCATATATAAGATTGCACAACTCGCACAAATAAGTTCTTTCATTGAATAATTCGCCAATATCAGAAAAGTTCAGCATTGGGTACCTTTGTTGTTGTTGTTGGGAGTTTGCAGGAGCCGTGCAGGCTGTGGTGCCACAGCCTCTACTGCCCCGAAGAAGTGACCTGGCCGGGACGTAGGCTACATGGCCGCACCGACGGATGGAGGGGCTGACAGACGGGAGCCGTCGGTGTATATGTGGAGGGAGTTTCTGTAGCGGGTGTGTAGGAGGGAGTAAAAAAGGTACTTGCCCTGCACTGGATAGGCAGCCTTGGACCATGGTGTAGGTGTGTGAAGGGACAGAGAAATTTGAGAAGAGAGAGGAAACCAAGGGCCCAGGGGAAAAGTCTTCTCAAGAGTGTGAAAAGAGGGGGGAGTCACCCGGATAGAAGCAAAGAAGGAGAGGGCTCTCTCTACGAAAGGTGTGTGGGCTTGATACGGTAGGGGGCCATGAAGTGGTTCCCTACCGTGTCGGAGGAGGAGGGAGTGGAGGGCATGGCAGCTAGGGGAGGAAGCAAGTTTAGAGTAGGTGCGGACAAGGAGGGTGGAGTGTCGGTGTGACAGGGAGGATAGGGAGGATTTCGCCTGAAGCTGGCTGTGACTGGGGAGGACCTGAATGCCCCCAAGGCTATACGAAGGGCTGAATTTTTAACTACATCTAACTTGTGGAGGAGGGTAGGTGAGGCCGCTCCATAAAACTGACACCCGTAGTCTAATCGGCTCCGGACATAATAACAATAAAAATGGAGGAAGGTACTTCTGTCCGCACCCCATTTGACCCCTGCAAGGGACTTCATTAACTTTAGCCTCTTGAGGCACGAGGTCACCAGGTACTATATGTGGCGGCCCCAGGTTAGGCGGGGGCCATCCAACAGCAAACCAAGGAATTTGTGGTGGGTTTTGAAGGAAATGGGGGACCCATTAATGGTGACCGTCGGGATGTTGGGAGTACGTCTTCGGGTGAAGCACAGAAGGCTAGACTTCTGGGCACTCACCGTCAGGCCCCAACGGGTGGTCCAAGAGTGGACGGCATCAAGCCCACGTTGAAGATGGTCTTGAGCCTCCTGGATAGTGGGAGCAGAGCAAAGGAGAGAGATGTCATCAGCATAGATGAGTGCATGTGTGCATGGAGAGCAGGGAAAGTCTGAAAGCAAGATGTTGAAGAGGACAGGACTAAGAGGAGAACCCTGTGGGACGCCTCTGGTGACCGGGTAAGACCTGGAATGGGTGTTCCCGATCACCAGAGAGAAGGACCTGGAAGACAGGAAGGATTTAACCCAGTGGAGAGGGGAGCCATGGAGTCCCAGGCGGGCAAGTTTTTCAACTACGGCATTATGGGAGGAGGTGTCAAATGCTGCTTTGATGTCAATGAAGGCTACTAGTGTGAATTGTTTGTGGGTAAATCCTTCCTGTATGTGGTGCTCCAGCTGGAGCAGGGCATCCAGGGTGCCCCGGTGAGGACGAAACCCGAACATGTTTGGAGGAAGAAGGTGTTTGCGTTCCAACCACCATGTCAACTTATGCCGTACTACTTGTTCTACTACCTTACTGAGATTAGAGAGAAGGCTAATGGGCCTATAGGAGGAAGCCTCAGACGGACCCTTGCCAGGCTTAAGAATAGGAATTGTGATGGCATGACGCCACACAGAAGGGAACGTCCCCGACAGCCAGCTGGCGTTGAAGACGTCCAGGAGGAGGCGGGCCAGAGCACCCGGGAGGCGGCGAAGAAACTCGTTCGGGATGTTGTCCGGTCCCGCCGCCTTCCCAGCGGACAGTGCGTGTAAAGCCGAGGAAAGCTCCTGGGGGGTTATAGCAGTGCTAATAGTATGGCCGGTGTGTGAAGGGAGGAAGGGACACAGGTGGGGGTACGGGGTCTGGGAGCCGAGTGTGGTGTGTATGTGGGAGGCAAGTCACTCGACTTTTTCGGCATCAGTGACGAGGAGGGCACCGTTACTAGTTAACGGGAAAGTGAAGGGGGGCTGAGGGTGGACCATCTTCCTGAAAAAGGACCAAGCCCGGGAGACTGAGGAGGAGAAGGACAGGGAAGCACAAAAGGACACGCCACGCATTAAAAGCATGGCGTTTGGCCTGAAGGGCTGCCGCACACTTCCGAGACCACCAGGGGACCCGGAAAGAGCGGGAGGGGTGGGAAGTGACTAAACGAAAGTGGTGGGACCCCACGTCCACCAGGGTGGCCGTGAGGTATTGAATTTTGTCTGATGAAGGGAGGGTAATGGGAGGGGTAAGTGAATTTAATTCTGTTTGAAAAGAGCCCCATGCAGTCTCCTTTGGTGAAGGACCAACGAGGTCTGCGTGAAGGGGGAGGGGGTGGTGGTACTGAAGGGAAGGAAATTACAACAAGAAAATGGTCGCTCCCCATGTAAGGGCCAGTTGTGACAGTGGTGAGGAGGAGGGGGCCATTACCCAGGCAGAGGTCCAAGGTGGAGGGGTTCCCTGAAACTGGATCAGTCCTGGTAGGTTGGCCAGGTGGAGTAAGGAGAGATAAAGAAGCACTGTCCGCCAGAAAGCTCGAGAGGGACCGGCCTGAGCGGTTTCTTCGGCTCCTGGGGAGGGCTGGTTCCCAGTGGTCATGATGGGCATTAAAGTCACCCATTAATAAAGCTGGGGAGGAAAGCTGTGAGAACAAGTGCTGAAATTCCTGAAGGGTTATATCTAAACATGGATTGTAGATCAAAAGAATCTGAAGGGGCTCTGAATCAAAGGTAACCGTCACCCCCAGATGCTCCAGGCCACCTCCAGGGAAAGGAGTGATAGTGAGAGGGCTAGAAGGGAGGGACTGGTGGACCAGCAGCAGCAGGCCGCCTCCTGCCCCGCCGGTCCCCCTGTCCATCCTGTAGGAAGTATAGTTGGGAAAGGAGGGGGAGAATGCGTCTGTAAGCCACGTCTCACAGACGCCAACAACTAGTGGTGAGTATGATGAGAGCGTGGTTTTAAAGACTGGAAGTTTCCGGTACAGAGACCGGGCGTTCCAGAAGATGAAATGGGAGGGGTGGAAAAGAGTCACTGTGTGAGTGACATAAAGAAGGTAAGGAGTCCTGGCAGGCATCGAATGAGTCAGTCCCTTAGGCTGGAACCTGAAAGAATGAGGTTAAAGAAATCAAGTGCAATGGGTGCAATTCCCTTAATGAAGGCTGGCCATGCAAAGCCCGAAGCATTCTGGGCCTGAGAAGGAGGAGGGGGAGCAAGGCTAGCACTACCCAGTGAGGGCAGGGGCTGCTGGGCTGCTGGCTGCTGGGCACGGCGCTGGAAGGCAGGGAAGGAACAGGTCGGGGTGGGGTACTAGGTGATAAGGGGGGAGGGGGATGAAAAATCACCTCCATATCCTCCCTATAGGGCCCCTCCGGCAGGAAGGCGTGTCTGTGCTTATGTTTAAGTTGGGGTACGTTATGGTGCCGGGGGGACTGTCGGCACCTTTGGGGTTTGGGGGAAGGGGATCCACTGGTAGTGGGTGGGCGGGTGGGGGTGGAGCAGCCAGCAGCCAGCTGGACAATATTCACGGTGGGGCTCCGTGGTTTGGCAGGGGCAGGCCCTGGAGCAGGTGGGCAGGGAAGGTGCCGAGTAGGGCAGGACAGCTCCTGTACAGGGGGCCCCCTCGGACGGAAGGTCCCAGGGTGGATGCCCCTCAGCTTCCTCTTCACATTCGAGATGGAACAGGTGGGGTCGTGTTGAAGTAGTTGCACTTTCACCGCCTGGAGGTAAGCCGGGCACTGCTTATAGGTGGGGCGGTGGTCACCACCACAAAAAAGGCAGGACAACGGCCGGGCACACCCCTCTGCAACATGAAAGCCGCTGCAGTTACCGCAGCGGACCTTCATGTTGCAGGTGGCATTGCCGTGGCCAAAAAGGAAGCAGCGGGTACACCGGAGGACAGGGAGGGTGTGGGGCCGGACCCGGTACACCGCGTTATCCAGGGAGACCCGGTCCGGAAGGGGGCCCCGAAATTTGACCCGGATTGCCATGTTGGCCTCCGGCACACCGTCCCGGACGGGAGCCGGGAGTCTAAGGGTACTAACAGTTATAGAAGAGGAGCCATCAAGTACTGTAAGACCAGCCAGAATTTCGTCATTAGTCATTTCTGGAGAAATAGGGAAAATTCTCCCGAACATATAGGTCGGATCGTCGTCCGATGCAACCCAGCACTTTACCGACCACTCCCCCAGCGTGGTGACAGATTCTGGGGGCTGGGCAAGGTTGTCAAGGTTGGCCACCTTGAACTTGATACCCCTGATCGCCCCAGTGATGGTCAGAGTGCTAGACACAAACTTCTTTCCAAAAACGGATCCAAAAACTGCCCTGGACACCTTCCCGGGGTTGATGAAGGACCGGAGTCCCTCAGCTGACCTTATGATGATGAGGCGTGTAGGCTGGGAAGGTAGAGGGCAGGCGGAAGCAGGAGCAGCAGTACTGGGAGCAGAAGCAGTGGGTGTAGCAACGCGTGGAGGGGATGAGGCAGTGATTGAGGCGAAGGAGCGTGCAAGCTTGCAGGTCTTATCAGCCTGCTGGGTCTCACCAGACGAAGGGGAAGCCGAGCGGAACTTCTTGGAGGCAGATGAGGTGGTGTCCATGGGGACGTCAGCCGGCTGGCGGCCGTCCTCGTCAGGCGGCATCAATCATGGGAACAGGGGGTCCAGGGCACAGACATACACAGTCACCACACAGCAGAACCAGGCACACAATACAACGTAGTGTAGTGTCGTGGTCAGTGAAGTGGTAGTAGCGGTAATATTTCGGTGGAGGAGCTGGAGCACACGTCTTGTCACCACCACGGTAGCTCAAAGAGTCCTATTGGGTACCTTTCACGGCACCGGGAAGCCAATGGGCAGTCTATCAATACGTGTTTCTCTGTTTGCACCTGAATATCATCACACTGACACACAAGTTCCTCTGGCGGTGTACGGCTCCACCTCCCAACCTCTACTTTGAGGTTGTGAGACATGAAACGCAGTCTAGTGAAAGATTCACGTTGATAATCAGGAATATACACTTTACTGGTATATATCGGGTGCACTGTCATAGTCGGGTTCATATCAGTAATATAGTTCGTTAGCTTTGTTGCGCCCTGTGCCTTTTCACGTACGGTTTCTGTTATTTTTCCTAATGGGTTTATATTAGCAATTCCCACACTTCTGTCAAGGAATCGAGCTCCAGGCGTATTCGCTTCACTACATATACGGTACACAAGGTGGAATGGTTCATCAAAATCTATACGAACACGTTTCGACTTCACGAAACTAGACCTCTTTTTTTCAATTATTGTCTGGACTGGAGGGATGCCTGCCTCCACCATACACAGGTTTATACTCGTGTTTCTTCGAACACCCAGTAAACACTTAATCAGTTTATTGTACTGCCTTTCTATTCTTTTTATTTTATTCGTCAGCCACGATTCGGAACCATATAACAATGACGTCGTCACGGCAGCATCAAATACAATTCTTTTGTATATAAACGGCATCTGTGTATTACTAGCACAAAATATTGAGAACTTATTCACAATTGCTTCAGATGCATTTTCATGCCGCGCCATAGCTGACTCACTTTTCCCCGAGTCAGTGCACCACGCACCAAGATACAAATATTCAGAGGCATAATCCACACTCACTCCACCACTTGACAAAGATCGCCTGTCACATTCCTGGCCATTAATTATAAAGAATCTGGTTTTCTTCGCATTAATTACCATGCCACTTTCGCTGCAAAACTGACACACAATATCGAGCTTCTTTTCACACATTTCTCGACTTGTAGCTAGTATAACCGTGTCGTTCATCAACAACAAAGCATGCAGACTACCTAGAAAACCATCGATTCCCACTGTCTTTAACATGCGTACCATATGATCTACGTATATCTATAATAATATAAGCGAAAGTGTGTCTGTCTGTGTGTACGCGGTAGGTGCCGCCCCCTGTGGCGGAATCCCATCATATGGCACAGTTTTGTTACCAGGTTGACCAGGGGAAGGGTTTAAGGCCACTTTGGGGATGATCCGATTTTTTTTCTTTTTCTTTTTTTAGTAGCCTATTAGCGAGAATTGTGAAAAAAAAGTGGGTTGCGAGAATTGAGGAAACCTTGATGTAGGGTGATGGGTAATGGGTGAGTGAATGGGTGGGGTGACGGGTAATGGGTGTGGGGTGATGGGTGGGGGTGATGGGTTGGGGGTGATGGGTTGGGGGTGATGGGTGGGGGGTAATGGGTGGGGGGTGATGGGTTGGGGGTAGTGGGTGATGGGTGAGGGAATAGGTGGGGGGTGATGGGTAATGGGTGAGTGAATGGGTGTGTGGTGATGGGTAATGGGTGAGTGAATGGGTGTGTGGTGATGGGTAATGGGTGAGTGAATGGGTGTGTGGTGATGGGTAATGGGCGAGTGAATGGGTGTGTGGTGATGGGTAATGGGTAAGTGAATGGGTATGTGGTGATGGGTAATGGGTGAGTGAATGGGTGGGGGTGATGGGTAATGGGTGAGTGAATGGGTTGGCGTTAATACATACTACATTTCTACATCCATGATTTCAGGAAAGTTAGAAGGGGCTATCTGGAGAGTCTGTGTTTGGTGGGCCTTCGGCCCACCAATAGCCCTCCGCAGGAGCTAGCCAAAAAGTCCGCCCGGAGGGCGGCTTTGTGGCTAGTTACAAATAATAAACAGCTCGATGGAGCCCCCTGGCGAACGCCAATAGATGCATCCAGGACTGCTGACCTTAAAATATTCTTTGTGCACACATACATCTTTTGTATTGCTCTGATCATAATCTTTCCACATCCTAAGGCCTTGAGACGCTCTATCAGCTTCGATCGGGGGACCCTATCATAAGCTTTGCTAGAATCTATAAATAACACATATAATTTTGCTCTCTTATACACTGCATAATCACATATTAATCTTAAGTTTACAATCTGTTCAAAACAGCCTCTGCTTTTTTGAGCACCTGTTTGACATTTATCTACATTACTCCACAATTTCAACCTATTAAGTAATAACGAGTCATAAATCTTGGCAAGCGTATCCATAATGCTAATTCCTCTATAACAAACGATTACCTGATTTAAACACCACCACCAACTTACTATAACACCAATTTAGCGGGTAACTCCCACATGTAAACACTATTTTAAAAATAGTCAATAAAAACATGAGCCATGACACTGGTAACTTTCTTAAAATATCTTGACACACTCCACTGTAGCTATCTTTTATTTACATTCATACCATCTAAGGCCTGGTCTAGTTCAATGGGTGTGAAAGGATCATCTAACACAGGTATATATGGCACATTTTCTACGTTCTCATTTTCAAGATTTCCTATGTTTAGTGGTTTCAGTAAATCCTCAAAATGGGTTTTAAATTGTTCCTCTGTCGGCTGTTCTATACATGGTCATTTCCAACACCTCCTTTCCAGTTTATGGATTTCCAAATCAATTTACTGTCATTGGTATCCAACAGTCTTTTCCATCGTTGATGTGCTTCGTCCCATACCGTAGATAACAGTGAAGTCGCCACCTGCAGTGAAGTCGCCAGGCGCCAAATATTACGAATTATAGCATCACTACTGCTGTGTATGTGCCACTGAAGATGTTACACAGTAGTTTATATAATGACTGTATAATCTACCCTGTTTCAGCGTTGTTTTATGCTTTGTATCTGCAAATATAACTGTTGCGCATTTTGCTTCTCACGTTTTTCTTCGCACGACGACAGACAGCAGCTGATGACCTTTCGGGCGGCAGGACACAAAACGTGCCAGATCTTTCAAACTTGAATAGAATTTGTTTTCACGTTGGCAGAGGAATTTTTATATATCCAAGCATCTTCCGCAACTAATATATATAGACTTGTTTTACTTACCTCTAATTTCCCTGAATTCCCCAGAGTGGCGACTCAACTGTTGGGTTAAAATACTAGCTGGCGACTTTACTGTAGTAGGTATAGTGAGGTCGCCACTCGGTTTTATTTTAGTAATTTGTTCATTTATAGCCCTAATATGACACAGATGAAGACACAAAATGACACAGACTTTCCAGATAGACCCTTCTAACTTTCCTGAAATCATGAGTGTACAAATTTAAGTATTAACGCCACCACACGTCTGTAAATAACAAAGAAACGTAGAACTGGCGACTTCACTGTTATCTACGGTAAATGCTCGGCAGAAGGTTGTTGTCTCGTGAAGTCGGTGGCAGCTTCCATCATGACGCGGCAGCCTTCCGAGAGTACAGTATCCACGTATACACCCTCGCCGTCCAGCGCTACCTCTGACGGTGCTACTTGCTGCAGTGCGGTCACCAGGAGTTCCATGTCAACATCCTTGTAACTAACGCTCTTCTGTAGTTTATGCTGGTCATTCAATCTGTAGTGCGACTGTCCAAGCGAGGATGCTCTCTGTAGTAACTGAGACGCTGAGACAGTTTTTCCGGCTATCAATTGTCAAGGTGACAGACAGATCGGGGCATGGTCAGAACCTTGAACATCTTGTCGTATATTCATGTCTTTTATCAGGTCAATGCATTCACTTTTTACGAGACATAAATCGATTTCCGAGATCCATGTCTGACGCCTTTTGAAGGATATAAGTCACCCCCCAGCTGTCTTCCACCGCAATAGAGGTGGTTCGCCATGACCATTGAGTTGTTATGACAAATGTTCAACAACGTTCTACCGTGGTTGTTTACAGTTTAATCTTGAATACCTCTATATTCGTAATATTGACTATTGTCATTTTGTTAAGCATAGCACACCAACTCGTGCATTCAAGTCACCCATCATAAAATCTTTCTCGAACTCTGCTGTATGTCGAGCGATAGCACCAGAGAGCTTCACCGAGAGGTGTCACTCGGGCGATATAACATGGCGCGCCATTTTGATTTCATGGACGACACCAATCCTAGCGGTTGGTGCACGCACTGACAGTCGCCCGTGCAGATAGAGGGGGAATCGCTCCTCCTTTTGGTGATGATGGGGTGATAATGGAAGGTGGGAGAGAGGGAAGGAAGGAGATATGAGAGAAGGAAAGGAGGAATAAGGAGTAAGGAAGAAATTGGAGGGATGAAGAGAGTCAGAAGAGGTACTGACGAGGAAAGAAATAAGGAATCAAAGAAGGGAGGGAATTCCTACACTCTCCCATTACCCATCACCACACACCCATTCACTCACCCATTACCCATCACCCCCCACCCATTCACTCACCCATTACCCATCACCCCACACCCATTCGCTCACCCATTTCCCTTGTCTAGCACATTCACCTTTTTGGCATTAAACCAATCAATCACCCATTTCCCATCATCCCCAACCCATTCACTCACCCATTACCCATCACCCCCCACTAGGGTACGCCGTATATCAAAAATTCTTTTTCTCAACTTTGGCATGCCAATTTCCTATGTAAAATGGAATGAATTTTAAGACGATTTTATCTGTCTCCATTTTTGCATTTGAGCAATTCTTACTATGCAAAATCGCACTTTTATATTGCACCCTTATCGAATAATGCTTAAATGAGTACGCAGTGTCCGGTTGGTCCTGTTTATTGCATCATGCACCAATATGAGTTCCAAATGACTAGCGTGGTAAGCTCTTTCTGATCAGTTGGTTCATCAGGCACTACATCACAGTGTCACAGCCTCTACGTTGGCCTCGAACGTGTCTATCATGTCCTTCTTAGACCTGAAGCAGGGCATGGTCTCCCGGTGGTGGGCCAGAGCCCGGATGAACCCGTCTCTGGCCTGCTGCCCCACCACTGCTGCCGCAGCCTCTGTCACCTGCTTCACGACTCTTTCGGTGCTCTGAATGTGGATAGAGAACTCCGGAACCTCGTACGGCTTGACCAGGATCTTCTGGATCTGATCCCCGGACAGTGAACAGGTGAATGCCGGCTCGTGCACCTGGCCAGGCTGCCAGCTGATCAGTGTCTGCAAGCTGGTGGCTGACAAGTTCAGCTTGGGTGTGATGCGAGGTCTTACACTGGTGTCCCCATACTCTTCGCCAGCCCTCAGCTTCAAAATCTGGGTCACGGCGAACCTGCGGTCGTCCTCACTCTGACTCGCCATCAGCGAGAGGAGGACACATTCTGAGTGTGCGAACCATGCTCCTGTCCGCACGTAGGTCACAGCTGTTTGGACCTTCTTGGGCTGCGACCTCATCACTCTGAGCTGCGTGAAGATGTGCTTGGGGCCGTCCTCTAGTCTGTGGTGAACCTTGATGTCGTAGTAGAGTTTGAAGTACACCTGCAGGCAGTACTTGACTAGGATTTCCAGGGTGTTCAGTTCTTTGCCAGTCAGTCCATGCTTTCTGGTCCACATGTACACGAGCGACTGGGCTGTGGTGAGCCATCTGGAGTGGGACACCTTGCCACACTTGATCTCCTGCAGCTCGGACGGGAGAACGCCCCGCTTCACAGCGTACCCTATTCTACATGGCTGCGTTCAGGAAACAGGGGGACTGGATTTCCAGTGGACGCATCCAAAATTATGTGATGCCAGGGGACTTGGTTTTAAATTCTTGCCAACAACCCTGCCAAATTTGGGGATGATGATATAAAAGCTGAAGAGCTTGAACCACCAGTTCTCAGCCACGAAAATGAATTTTTCGTGAACTTGAAGATTATGATGATCAATAATTATTGTAGTGCTTAACTATTTCCCTGGTGCTTCCCCTGGTCAAGGTCCCTGGCCGATGCCATGGCATCCTGCCTGGCCCTCCTCAGCTTGTTAGGATCGCAGACCAGGTACGACATGTCTGGAGAGAGGGTGGCCGTCAGCGATAAGGTCCGGGGAGGAAAATCCAGAAGCCAAGGCAGCAGCAGCAGTGGGCGGAACGTCGAACCGGAATGCTTGTCAGCGCCGGGTTTCCGGACTGGCATTGTGTTTCTTCTTGCAGCTGGCCTTCCAAATCCCATCACAAGGGTGCCAGGGACCCCAGCCTCTCCCTGAGCAGTCGGTCTACCAGAAAGGGCAGCCTCCTGTTGCTCCTGCCTCCTTCCCCCTGGGGGGCAGGGTAAACGACTCCTCCGTCCCATCCTCAGAATCCTGGGGGTCTTCAGCCTGGCCCAGGAACATCTGCTCCTGCAGCTCAGACGTCTGACCTTTTCATCTTTCGTTTTTTTGCTTCTTCAGCTTAGCCTCCTCTTCCAACTGCTTTATCTTTTCTGCTTTCACTTGTCTATGCGTCTCATTCTTGCCTACCCCTGGGCATCATCATTGCACTCTCCTCCCCAACTTTTATCCTCTGGGAGTACAGCCACTCCAGGTCTAAAGTAGGGACTTTGCTGGCCAGGGGAAAATCACACTGCCGTGTGCTCTCGCGTGGCACAGCTGGGGGTTGGAGCAGTGGGATTCCCGGTCCTTACAGAGGAAGATCGTGTGAGGGCAGGGCCCTTATGTCAAACACCTGTCCATATTCTTTTCCACGAATTCCTTTACTGCTTTAGTTGCTCTGTCTCTCACCACTTCAAATAAACCTTTCTTCCAAAATTTTCTTCCTTCTGGGGCACGGACCGGTCAATAACACCATGGGGTGCAACTGGGGGTTTGATTTCTTCCCCCTGGGCAAGCACCATGGGGGTCAGATCCTTCGCAATGTCTCTCACCGGGTACCCCCGCTTGTCAACACCCTCCCGGAGGCCGCTGAGTTCTTGGAGAAGGATTCCCCTCTTCATCACGCCGCGATACGTAGGCACCTCACTCTCAGCAAACTCTCGTCCACCGCCAACAAAGGCGGCCAACTTGGATCCAGAGCTCTGTCTAGTTGCGGGCTTCGACCCACTTGGTTTACAAGGAGAAGCCATCCTGAAAAAGACGATCAAGAATTGATGATAGGTGCAAATGAAGCCGTTACTTTAGCGGGGCTAAGCTATGTTTTGCATATAAATATAAAAGTCCATTTTTGCATAGCAAGAAGTGCTCAAACCAAAAAGTTGAAGAGGACAAACCACCCTTAAAATTCAATTTTACATAAGAAAACATCCTGCCAAATTCGAAATAGTTTATATTTCACTTTTCATTGGACCTATGGCGTACCCTACCGAGACCACCGAGAGATATTTCTTGAAAGTCTCATAATGGCATTTTCTTTGTGTGTTTTACGGTTTTTTATTTGATAATATTATAGAACAAACATTTCCGAAGATAACAGTATATCTTTTATACTGATAAACATTATATTAGGTAGGTAAACTTGTACGGGGAGCGGAGCGGGTTGTATCCTTATGGTGTGACGTCACGGGCGATCCACCAGGCCTTATCATCTCGGTGGCCACGACCCTACCCCCCCACCCATTCACTCACCCATTACCCATCACCCCCCACCCATTCACTTACCCATCATTACCCATCACTCCACACCCATTCACTCACCCATTACCCATCACCCCCCACCTATTCCCTCACCCATCACCCATCACCCCCAACCCATCACCCCCCACCCATTCACTCACCATCACCCCACACCCATTACCTATCACCCCACCCCATTCACTCACCCATTACCCATCACCCCCAACCCATTCACTCACCCGTTACCATCACCCCCCACCCATTCACTCACCCATTACCCATCACCCCCACCTATCCCTCACCCATTACCCATCACCCCCAACCCATTCACTCACCCATTACCCATCACCCCCACCCATTCCCCCACTACCCATCACCCCACACCCATTCACTCACCCATCACCCCACACCCATTACCCATCACCCCCACCCATTCACTCACCCATTACCCATTACCACCCACCCATTTTGACTTCAGCCAAAACAAAATGTGTGTGGGGGGGAGAGGGTATTGAGATTGGAGACAATTTATTGGAATGACGGGGCTTCGGTATGAAATACAAAAGGAACAACAAAAGGTGTAATAACAAAAAAATACATCCATCAATACCACTTCAGTTCATTATTTTAACTTAATGCTACATATATTTGCGTCTTAGGGTATTGAAAAGGCCCAACACCGTGCACAGTAATGATATAAGCATTGTGACACTTTGACGGATTGCACCATCCGCACAGCGGCGCCACCTGTCAAAATCCAAAATGGCGCAGCCCGAGTGACACCTCTCTGTGAAGCTCTCTGATAGCACCATATTGTCTAGGACGGTAGTAAGGCGAGTCGACGGGGGGTATATATACACCTCTCAGCTTCAGGCCTGGCCACCATGACAGAACCAGCCATATCTGGTCTTCAGTATCAGTGTCCACTTGAGCAATATCCTGTACAAGTCGGTCCTTTACCAACATCATCACTTCGCCTCTGCCGTGACCAACCTTGGAATCATTTGTATAAACACTGAAGCCGGGAACTTTCAAATTGAAAAAAAAATTCGTCTCCAGTATCCATACAATATCATATTCACAAGAACAAACTTAAGTATGTCTGGGTCTTGTAATTTATCCTTAAGACCTGCAATATTCCAGGAACAAAGTCTTAGTTCGTAATTCTTGGCAGAAGTTAGAAAAAATGCGGAGCGAACCTATCAATGACGACACCCTCTCTCAACAGCACACGATTCTTCCAGTCGTATATGATGTTCACTCCAGCATTGTCAGGTTTCTCCTTTCCTTCTCGTTCTCTTATTCGTAGGAGTGCTGCTTCTTTCCTTACAGCGGGGTGGAGATCTTTCTTGACATATACTCGTGATAATGATCCTACCGCATTCTTCAAATTCTTTGCCACCCTGAGGATGCTGTCTCTCTGCTTCTGGCTGTCTACCATTATGAGGATCGGTCGCATGTTCCGGTCGTTTGGTTGTCCCAGTCTTTTCACCGACCAAGCAGCTTGGTCCACTTCCTCAGTGTGTCCTGCAGCTTCAATCACTTTCTTTACCTTCTCGTTGTCTGTTGTCCCTATTTCATCAGCATTCTCTGAGAGTCCAGTTATTACGATGTTTCTTCGCCTTTCCTTTCTATCCAAAGATTCTAGAAACAGTTGCTGACTATGAATGATCTTAAAAGCATCATCCAGCCTTACAGATAATGTCTGCATCTCTTTCTTAAGTGTCGTCACTTCAGCTATTGCTTCTTTCATGCTTTGAAGCTCTTGTAACAAGACAGCATTAGATGGTTCATCCTCTCTATCTTCATTAATTAGAGTAGACAAAGCTTGCTTGAGTTGGGCGTTTTTCAGCTTCTCAATGTCATTTAAACTTAATGACCGAATTATAGCAGCAGCATCATATGTAGCCATGTTTGCTATTCCTACGGGTACCGTTAGGTTTAGGCGGGGTTCACACTACACGTTTTTGCTGTCCGCGTCTACGTGGGCGTGGTGATCAGTGACGTCACAGTGACGTCGCCCCGTCACTCCCACAGCCACGTAGAAAGAATTGGGAGCTCCAAATAATGTGAGCTGGGACGCGCGTCTCTCAAGGTCAGTGACGTCATCACTGCTCCAGCAATGTGGTGGTCGCGGGGAGCCTGTGTTCACATTACACAGGCAGGAAGTGACGTCACTGTGACGTAGTGTGAGTCACTGATGACAAGACGCACGTAGACTACGTCCAGCAAAAACGTGAAGTGTGAACCGGGCCTATACTACTGAAGCACTGCTCCCTTGGTGAATAGTTGTTTGACAATATATACGTTTTACCCAAGATCAGAATTGGTATACGTGTACTATAAATTGTCAAATAACTAATCACCCAGGGAGCAGTGTTTCAGTATACGGTTAGGGTAGTGTTCTAGGCAAAGGCACATTCGCTTGAAATGTTCTATGTTCTACTTTGATTACTACTCTGCATTCAATGTTTCCACCATGTTTTACCCAAAATCAGAATTGGTATACATTGTCAAACAACTATTCACCCGGGGAGCAGACTTTCAGTGCCGCGCGTGACGCGTATTTGAGCAGTGTAGCTACTCGGGCAAAGGGTAGCTGGTGAGATCGCTACATCGCCAGCCTCGGCAGGTCTAGGATGATGGATCTCATATTATATATATATATATATATTTACAGTGGCGGATTTAGGGGGGGGACGAGTAGGCCATGGCCTAGGCCCCGTGCCCGCAAACCCCGCACCCCAGAGGAAAAAATATGTTTTCAATGAAAATCTGAATGCTGGACCTTTCTTATTTGCTCAAACACTGTTACATTGCATGTACCATAATATGCCACAAATTAGTACCAACATAATGAAAAATATGGGTGGAAAAAGTTTCAATTAAACTAAAAGAAATCTGAACCACATTCGATAAAATTATAGAGTCCTTTCCCGCTCTTATTAGGGTTTTATTTTTCTCCAAACCTTCATAAATCCCTTCAGATACCTCTAAAACGTAATAATAAAGTGGGGGAGGGATAAAAAAAATTTAAAATAAATTACTATACCTAACCTCAATATAACCTAACCTAACCTAACCTGGTAAAATTGCAGTCACCCTTAGATCTCGTTAGGAGGTTATTGGTTAGGTTGTAGTGAGGTTAGGCTAGTAACTTTATTTTTGGGGGTCCAGGGCGGGGGTAATGTACGGGGAGGGGGCGTTGAAGGGGCATCCCTCCCCCACTTTATAATTACGTTTTAGAGGTATCTGAAGGGATCTATGAAGGTTTGGAGAAAAAAAAACACTAATAAGGGCGGGAAAGGACCCTAGAGTTTTACACCACATTTCATTCAGAGCGCCGCACTCCCACCGGCCTAAGGCCCCGCACAGAATAAATCTGTCCCTGTAGCCTATATATATATATATATATATATATATATATATATATAATATTATATTATATATTATATTATTATATTATATATATATATATATACTATATTATATAATATATTATATTAAATATTATATT
>JACEEZ010001066.1:50000-55000 GCA_016584305.1 Chionoecetes opilio | reverse complement strand
TTGCATGGTATCACTCACTTCATTTCCGGCCAGCTTCGGCTGAAGGGATGGGTGGGTGGGGAGGAGCCTTCTACTTTCCTACCCTTTCTCTCTTATTATCTAGTTAGTGTAGTGTAGTTAAAGCAAACAGCCTTGTAAGGACCTATTGGTCTGTTGCTGTTTGTGTTTCCTTTGTAATCCTTTGTAATCCTTTGTAATCGTCCTCCTTTTCCTCACTAATAAGAAGTCAAGGTTATAATAACAAATTCTCTCTTTTTCCTTCCCTCCCTCCCTCCCTCCCTCCCTCCCTTCTTCCTCCCCTCCCTCCCTTCTTCCTCCCCTCCCTCCCTTCTTCCTCCCCTCCCTTCCCTCCCTTTCTTCTCGTCTTCCTCCTTGCTTCCTTCTTTCTTCCCCCATCTATCTTGCCCTCCCTTTCTTCCCCCTTACACCATTTTCCTCCCTTTTATCTCCCTCTTCCTTCCTAAACCCATTTATTTCCATTCTCCCTTCCCTTCCCCTTTCACTCGCACCTCCCTTTATATTCGCCCTCCCTCTGTCACACCATATTTTTTCCTCCTCCTCCTCCTCCTCCTCCTCCTCCTTCTCCTTCCTCCTCCTCCTCCCTCCTCCTCCTCCTCCTCCCTTCCTCCTCCTCCTAAATCGTACCCACTACCCCTTTCCCCCTCACCAATTTTTCCATGGACAGTCATACCTCCTCCTCCCCCCTCTCCTCTCCCCTCCTCCTCCTCCCCTCTCCTCCTCCTCTCCCTCCTCCTTCTCCTCCTCCTCCTCCCCCCTCCTCCTCTCTCCTCCTCCTCCTCCTGGCTTCCTCCTCCTCCCCCTCCTCCCCCTCCTCCTCCTCCCTCCCCTCCTCCACTCCTCCTCCTCCTCCTCCTCCTCCTCCTCCACCTCCTCCTCCTCCTCTCCTCCCTCTTTCAAGCTGTAATCGGCAACCTCGTGGAATGGCATCCCCATCTCTGAATTCCCCACTCCTCCCCCTCCTCCTCCTCCTCCTCCTCCTCCTCTCCTCCCCCTCTCCTCCTCCTCCTCCTCCTCCTCCTCCTCCTCCTCTTTCTCCTCCCCTCTTCCTCCGAACTATGGCAGCTTCTCTCTCTCTCTCCTTCTCTCTCTCCTCCTCTTCTCTCGTTCCTTCTATCTCTCTCTCTCTCTCTCCTATTCTCTCTCTCTCTCTTGGCGTGGGAGGGAAGCAATAAATCAAGAAAGAAGAAAGAGAAACAAGAGAAAGATAAATGATGATGAATGTGATGAGGAAAAACGAAGAGAAGAGGAAAGAGAATGACAGATAATAATAGATAGATAGATAGATAGATAGATAGATGGATGGGTGGATGGGTGGGTGGGTGGGTGGATGGGTGGGTGGGTGGGTGGGTGGGTGGATGGATGGATGGATGGATGGATGGATGGATAACCAGTCCTTTGTGATGTAAAAGAAACACATATTCATTGACAATAATATGATAGACAGACAGACGGTAAAGGAGTGAATAGAAAGGAATGGACGATAACAAGTGAAAACAAAGGAATAGACAGAAATTTACAAAGGAATAAAAAAGAAAGCAAGTGAATAATTGTACAAAAAAAATATATACATAGGAATAAAAAGGAATATATCAAAGAATACAAATGAATAGACAAAAATAAAGTAAAAAAACAAGTGAAAAAAAAGGAATAGACAAATTTACAAAGGAATAAAAACGAAGCGAGTTAATATTATGCAAAAATAAAAAAGCATTTGAATAATAAATTAATATATAAGAGAATAATTATGAATAGACAAAAAGCAAAGGAGAGAGAGAGAGAGAGAGAGAGAGAGAGAGAGAGAGAGAGAGAGAGAGAGAGAGAGAGAGAGAGAGAGAGAGAGAGAGAGAGAGAGAGGGGCAAGGGAAGATAAAGGGAGGGAGGAAGAGGAAGAGACAAAAAAAGGACATATTTCTAAGCGAAAGTTATTAATAAAAGTTATGGTCCTTTTTTACATGTTTATCAAATGTTTGTAAAGGAGATAGGGAGGAGGAGGAAGAGGAGGAGGAGGAGGAGGAGGAGGAGGAGGAGGAGGAGGAGGAGGAGGAGGAGGAGGAGGAGGAGGAGAAGAAGAGAAGAAGGAGGAGGAGGCGAGAGGGTTCTAGGAGTGGAAGAGGAAGAAGGAGAAGATAGGGTGGAAGGGAAGGAGGAGGAGGAGGAGGAGGAGGAGGAGGAGGAGGAGGAGGAGGAGGGAGAAGAGAAGGAGGAGTAGGAGGAGGAGAGAGGGAAGGAGGAGGAGGAGGGAGGAGGAGAGAGGAAGGAGGAGGAGGAGGAGGAGGAGAGGGGAAGGAGGAGGAGGAGGAGGAGGAGGGGGAGGGGGAAAGGGAAAGGAGGAGGAGGAGGAGAGAGGGAAGGAGGAGGAGGAGGAGG
This sequence comes from Chionoecetes opilio, assembly GCA_016584305.1. Lineage (NCBI taxonomy): Eukaryota > Metazoa > Arthropoda > Malacostraca > Decapoda > Majidae > Chionoecetes > Chionoecetes opilio. The sequence continues at coordinate 52,612 of JACEEZ010001066.1, read as the reverse complement.
AGGAAGAGAGGGAAGGAGGAGGGTGTCTAGGAGTGGAAGAGGAAGGAGGAGGAGGAGGAGGATAGGAGAGGGGAGGAGGAGGAGGAGGGGTATTTGTGATAAAGTTCAAGGAAGGGAGGAGGGGGAAGAAGCCAATGATATGGAAGAGGAGGAAGAGAAAAAGAATTAGAGGCAGAGAAAGGAAGGAAGGAAGAGGGGAAAATGGAGGAAGAAGAAGAGGAGGAGGAGGAGAAACACACTCGATGTATTTGTTGATTTTACGCACATGTTGGTTGTGTGTGTGTGTGTGTGTGTGTGTGTGTGTGTGAATGGGTGTAAGCGGGAGTTGCCTTATCTAATGGGGTTTTGGAGTTACTGGAGTGGGAGGGAATGGGTGAGTGGAGGAGGAGGAGGAGGAGGAGGAGGAGGAGGGTAAGGAAGATGGTGTTTCTGTACAGTCTGGAGGGTTAAAGAGGAGCTGCCCTTTGCTTCCTGGAGGAGGAGGAGGAGGAGGACTAATGCGAAGATTGTGAATGAGATCTTTGTACTTTTGATTATTATTATTGTTATTATTATTAGAATCATCATTTCTGTAATCATCATTGTTATTTTTATTTTCATTATTCGTGTGGTATAAGGAGAAGTGGTAGCAGAGTGGTTCGCGTCTCCGAGTGGCGTGCTCAGTGACCCGAGTTCGATCCCCGATGAGATCCAAAATCCATTTGAGGTATTTCTGCACCGTCGAGTGGCCTAAGAACACCCACATGCTGCCCATTAACATTGGATTGCGAGTGCATCGGAGGACACAGGAGGGCGGCATGAGCCTCTAATCACAGGCGTCACTATAACAATCCTGCCTGCGTCAACACGGGCGAGGACCAACCATCACAGCCCTCAAGGGAACCTCCAGGGCCAACCATCACAGCCCTCAAGGGAACCTCCAGGGCCAACCATCACAGCCCCAGTGAACCTCCAGAGCCAACCATCACAGCCCTCAAGGAACTCCAGAGCCAACCATCACAGCCCCCAAGTGACCTCCAGGGCCCAAACCCTCACAGCCCTCAAGGTGAACCTCCCGAGCCAACCATCACAGCCCTCAAGTGAACCTCCAGGGCCTGCCATCACAGCCCAGTGAACTCCAGAGCCAAAAATCACAGCTCTCAAGTGAACCTCCAGAGCCAACCATCACAGCCCTCAAGTGAACCTCCAGAGCCAACCATCACAGCCCTCAAGGGAAACCCCCAGAGCCAACCATCACAGCCCTCAAGTGAACCTCCAGAGCCAACCATCACAGCCTCAAGGAACCTCCAGAGCCAACCATCACAGCCCTCAATTGAACCTCCAGAGCCAACCATCACAGCCCTCAAGTGAACCTCCAGGGCCAACCATCACAGCTCTCAAGTGAACTCCAGGGCCCAAACCCTCACAGCCCTCAAGTGAACCTCCAGGGCCTGCCATCACAGCCCTCAAGTGAACCTCCAGGGTCTACCATCACAGCTCAAGTGAACCTCCCGGGCCTACAACACAGCCCTCAAATGAACTCCAGGGCCAACCATCACAGCCTCAAGTGAACCTCTAGGGCCAACCATCACAGCCTCAAGTGAACCCCCCAGGGCCAACCTCACAGCCTCAAGTGAACCTCCAGAGCCCAAAATCACAGCCCTCAGTGAATCTCAGAGCCAACCATCACAGCCCTCAAGTGAACCTCCAGAGCCCAAACCCTCACAGCCCTCAAGTGAACCCCCAGAGCCAACCATCACAGCCCTCAAATGAAAACCCCCAGGGGCCCAAACCATCACAGCCCTCAAGTTTAAACTCCAGAGCCAACCATCACAGCCCTCAAGTGAACCTCCCGGGCCGCCATCACAGCCCCCATGTGAACCTCCAGAGCCAACCATCACAGCCCTCAAGTGAACCTCCCGAGCCCAAACCCTCACAGCCCTCAAGTGAACCTCCAGAGCCAACCATCACAGCCTCAAGTGAACCTCCAGAGCCAACCATCACACAGCCTCAAGTGAACCTCAGAGCCAACCATCACAGCCCTCAAGTGAACCTCCAGAGCCAACCATCACAGCCCTCAAGTGAACCTCCAGAGCCAACCATCAACAGCCCTCAAGTGAACCTCCGGCCAACCATCACAGCCCCCAAGTGAACCTCCAGAGCCAACCATCAAGCCCTCAAGTGAAACCTCCAGGGCCTGCCATCACAGCCCTCAAGTGAACCTCCAGGCCTTTCCATCACAACCTCAAAAAATGAACCTCCAGGGCCTGCCATCACAGCCCTCAAGTGAACCTCCAGGGCCTGCCATCACAAGCTCTCAAGTGAAACCTCCAGGGCCTTCCATCACAGCCCTCAATGAACCTCCAGAGCAAACCATACAGCCCTCAAGTGAAACTCCAGAGCCAACCATCACAAACCCTCAAGTGAACCTCCAGAGCCAACCATCACAGCCCCCAAATGGAACTTTCAGAGCCAACCATCACAAGCCCAAGGTGAACCCCAGGGCCTGCCATCAAGCCCTAAGGAACCTCCAGGGCTGCCTCACAGCCTTCAAGTGAACCTCCAGGGCCTACCATCACAGCCTCAAGTGAAACCCCCAGGGCTGCCATCACAGCCCCAAGTGAACCTCAGGG
>JACEEZ010001066.1:15000-42500 GCA_016584305.1 Chionoecetes opilio | reverse complement strand
GACCCCTGGTACCTTAAATCCCGATGGTGGTCACTAACTGTCAGGGCCCTTACTGAACCACAGCCCGTCACAGGTCGAGAGTAGTAGTAGTGACCGTTTACTCGGGGCTGTCTGAGACAGCCTTCTCCTCTGAGGAGGAGGAGGAGGAGGAAATGAAGAAGAAGAAGAAGGAAGAGAAGAGAAGAGAGGAGGAGGAGGAGGAGGAAATGAAGAAGAAGGAAGAGAAGAGAAGAGGAGGAGGAGGAGGAATGCTAATAACACTCTAATATTGGTCTTCTTTTTTCCCGTAATTTTTTTTATCTTCCTAAACTCTCATTTATATTCATAATATTTTATTCCAATTTTTTTTTTATTAGATATATTATCATCTTTTTTCTTCAAGTAATTTTTTTCTTCTCTTCTTTTCTTTCTTTCTTCTTTTCTTCTACTTCTTCTTCTTCCCTTTTTTCTTTTTCTTTCCCTTATTCTCTTTTTTCTTTTTTTTTCCAATATTTATCAGATTTTTTCTCATTTATCACATTTATTTTTCCTCCATCTCTCCTCCTCTTCTTCCTTTTTCTTCCTTATTCTCTTCAACCTTTTTTCTTCATCAGTTTCATCATCATGCTTTCCTTCTAGCTCTTCTTCTTCTTCTTCTTCTTCTTCTTCTTCTTCTTCTTCTTTCTTTCACCTGCTTTCATTTATACCCTCCCTTTCATTCCTTCTTTCTTTACCCTTTCTTTCGTTCTAGTATTCCTTCTTTCTCTCTTCTACATCCTTTATTTTCCTCTTATGCATTATCTTTTTTCCGCGCGCTCTCTCTCTCTCTCCTCTCCTCTCCTCTCATCTCTCTCTCTCTCTCTCTCTCTCTCTCTCTCTCTCTCTCTCTCTCTCTCTCTCTCTCTCTCACATCCTTTCGTTTCCTTTCCTATACTTCGCTTCCTTTTTTTCCCCTCTCTCTCTCTCTCTCTCTTCTCTCTCTCTCTCTCTCTCTCTCTCTCTCTCTCTCTCTCTCTCTCTCTCCTCTCTCTCTCTCTCTGGTCATAATGTGCGTATCAGCGATAACAAAGGACACAGACGCGACATCATAAGAGAGAGAGAGAGAGAGAGAGAGAGAGAGAGAGAGAGGAATGATGGCGGGATAAAATATGTGCAAGGAAAACTGCAAGAGTATATACTTGTTTATATATGTGGGTCTCTCTCTCTCTCTCTCTCTCTCTTCTCTTCTCTCTCTCTCTCTCTCTTTCTCTTTTTTTTCTCTTTTTCGTGACTGATTCTTCTCTCTCTCTCTCTCTCTTCTCTCTTCTTTTTCTCTCTCCCCTCTCTCTCTCTCTTCTTCCCCCTCTCTCTCTCTCTCTCGTCAAGCTTTTTTTCCATTTTTTTCATATGAAACCAATCACCCCCCACACACACACCACACACCCCAACACACACACACACACACACACCACACCACACACAACACACCACACACACAATTTTTCGTTTTACGCGGAAGTCAACAAAATCTTTCCCCATTGAGAGTAAATTGCTGAGGGGCCCCAACGAAGGAGTAAGAGAAGGAGAGAGAGAAGAGGATAAGGTTAGTGGTAGATTGCTGGTAATGAGTTTTGGAAGGGAGTAATTTGAACAAAAAAAAACAATACTACACTACGTAACTACACTACTACTACTACTACTATACTACTCTACTACTATCTACTACTAAGCTACTACTACTACTACTCTAATACATACTACTACTACTACAACTACTACTACTACTCTACTCTGCTGCTTACTATACTACTATAATTACTATACTACTACTACTAAATACTAACTACTACTATACTTTCAATACTACTACTTTCTACTACTTCTACTACACTACTATACACTCTACTATACTACTCTACTACTATACTACTCTACTATGCTAATACTACTACTCTTATCACTTTCACTACTCTACTATACTACTATACTCTATACTACTACAATACTACTACATACTACTATACTACTACTAATACAAATATACACTATACTATACTATCTGCTACTATATACTACTACTACACTACTACTCTATATACTACCCTCTGACTACTACTACTACTATACTACTTTTCTAAATACGCTCTTTCTATAATACTCTCACTACTACTATACTACTACTACACTTACTACTACACTTTAAATACTAATACTATATACTAAACTCTATACTCTACTACACTACTACTACTACTGTGCTACCCAATACTGCTACTCTACACTACTACTACTACTACTACTACTATACTACTACACTATACTAAATAATACTACTACTGCTACTTTCTACTACTAAATACTGCTGGGGTACTACTACCCAAATACTAATACTACTACTCTACTTTTATACTAATTACTTTCTAATATTTTTACTACTCTACTTTCTAAAATACACAACTATATATCAAAAAATATATAAAATGTACTTTCTACCCATTTCCCACTGCTTTTTCTGTACTCCCACTACAAAAACTACAAATACTACACTACGACTACTAAATACTTTCTACTACCCCAAAATACAAATACACTACGCTACTACTACGACGACGACGGGGCTAAATTTTAAATACTTTTAAATACTACGACGACGACGACGACTACTACTATAAATACTATACTACTTTCTACTACTACTACTACTACTTATTCAATAATCCTCCCCTCTCCCCTCTCTCTTCTCCCCCTCCCTTCTCTCTCTCTTCTTTCTTTAACTTTTTCTCAAACTTTTTTTCGACTTTTTTTTATTTTCCCTTTCAGTATCTCCCCCCATTTCCTTCTTTTTTTTTCCTCCTCTTCCTCTTCCTTTCCTTTTTTCCCCTTTCCTTTTTTCTCTTTCCCCTTCCTCCTTTCCCCTTCCTTCTTTCTTCCTCCCCCCTTTCCCCTTTTTCACCTTGTTTTTTTTATGTGCAAAAAATTTACACACACACAAAAACTCACACACCACACACCCACACACACACCCACAAAACACACACACCCACACACAACACCAAAACACCCACACACACACCCCACCACCACACACAACCCCACACACCCCACTCTCGTCTATTTCCACCCCTTAATTTCCGTTTTTTTTAAAACATTTTAAAATCTCCCCAAAGCGTTTCTGTGCCTCTTCTCTCTCTCTCTCTCTCTCTCTCCCCCCCCCCTTTTCTCTCTCCCCCTTTTCCCCCTCTCCCCTCCCCCTCTCTCTTCCCCTCTCTCTCTCTCCATTTAAAAACCTCTGAAAAGATTTTTAAAATAAAATCTTTAAAAAACCTTTAGAGAAAATATAAGAAGAAATTAAAGACTTTAAAAGATGGGAAAGAGGGGGGGAGAGAGGAGAGAGAGAGAGGGGAGAGAGAGGGGAGAGAGGAGAGAGTAGTAAATATTTTAGCTTGAAAATGAATGACATAGAAGGAAAATAAAAGGGGAGAGGAGAGAGAAAAGGGGAAAAGGGGAGAGAGGGGAGAAGGGGAGAGGGGAGAGAGAGAGAGAGGGATAATATTTGGGGCTTGAAAACTGAAATGCATAGAAAAGGGAAAATAAGAGAGGGGGAGAGAGGAGGAGAGAGAGGGGGGGAGGGGAGAGAAAAGGGAGAAAAGAGGAAAAGTTTGTAAATTTTTTGGAGCTTTTAAAACGGGCGAATAGAAGAAAAAGAGAGAGGGGAAAAGAGGGGAGTAAATATTGGAGCTTGAAAAAATGACTGACATAGAAGATAAGAGAGAGAGAGAGAGAGAGAAAAAGAGAAAAGGGGAAAGGGGGAGAGAGAGGGGAAGAGAGAAAAGGAAAAAATTGGTTGATTTAAAAAAATTGATATTAGAAAGGGAAAATAGAGAGGGGAGAGAGAAGGAGAGAGAGAGAAGGGGGAGAGAGGGGAGAGAGAGAGAGTAAAAGTAAAAATATTTTTAAAATCGGGAAAAACGTGACGTCACCCCATTCTAAAAATTGATGACCCTCACGAGGTTTTTTTGCCAATCAGAGGAGGCCCCCGGAGGGGGGGGTGGGGGATGGGAAGGGGGGGGAAAGGGGGGGGGGGAGAGAGAGGGGTTAGGGAAGGGGGAGGAGCGGTTTATGCTTCACTGCTTCTATTGTGATAACAGGAGGGGGGGAAAGAGGGGGGGAGATAAAGAGGAAAGCGGGGATTATAGTGTGTGTGTGTGTGTGTGTGTGTGTATCTTAGGATTATGATACGTACATATGTAAGTATTTAGGTATACATGTGAAAACTTTGTATGATATGTGTTTTCAGTTATTGTTACCTCCGACAACGAAATTGGAGGGAGGTTATTTGTACACCCCGATCTGTCTGTCTGTCTGTCTGTCTGTCTGTCTGTCTCTGTCTGTCTGTCTGTCTGTCTGTCTGTCTGTCTGTCTGTCTGTTTGTTAGTGTACAGGATTTCTCAAAAAGTTACGAATAGATTTGGACCAAACTTAGTATACCAAGTCTATTTGGTATAAGGAAGAACTGGTTTAATTTTGGATGAAATCGAATCACACTGTTGCCATGACAACCAATTGAAAATCCTATTTTCCCTATCCTTTAACATGGTGAATGAAATATTCGGGCGGAGGTATGCGCTCTACTGAGTGGGCCCCCCCCCCCCCTAGTTTATCTGTTTATTCATTAATTTTCTTTGCTTATTTTATCTCATATATTTATATTTATATTTATATTTCATCCTATTTTCTCATTTATTTCTTATTTCTAATTATTTGTTCTCAATTCTACTTATCCTCTACTTCTCTACTCTATTCTCTTCTTATTATCTACTATTCTCTTCTTTGTTTTCTACTTCTACCGTAGATAACAGTAAAGTCGCCAGGACAACGTTTTTTTCGATGTACAGACGTGTGGTGGCGTTAATACTTACATTTCTACATCCATGATTTCAGGAAAGTTAGAAGGGGCTATCTGGAGAGTCTGTCATTTTGTGTCTTCATCTGTGTCATAGTATGGCTATAAATGAACAAATTACAAAAATATCAACCGAGTGGCGACCTACACTAAGGTCGCTAGTTAGTGTTTATGTTCTGAGTGTCCTCCCGCCGTCGTCGTCGCGCGAGAAAGAAACGAGCAGGGAATTGTAAACCGTCTATACTTGCAGCTACAAAGCATAAAACAACGCTGAAGCAGGGTAGATTATACAGTCATGATATAAACTACTGTGTATCATCTTCAGTGGCACATACACATCAGTAGTGATGCTATAATTCGTAATATATGGCGCCTGGCGACATTAGTGCAGGTGGCGACTAGAGTGTTATCTACGGTAGTTATCTCAATTATTTGTTCTTATTTCTATTTATTTGTTCGTCATTCTTAATTTTGTTTTCGTGTTATATTTATTTTTATTCGTGTGTTGTGTTTATATACATGACATTTATTTATTATTTATTTATTTATTTTCAGTATTATGATATTTAGTATTATATTTTTCTTGTTATTATTGTTATTTATTTATTTATTTATTTATTTATCCATTTCCTGTATTTTATTATATGCATTATTATTTATTTATTTATTTATTTATATATTTATTTATTTTCGGTATAATATTTTCCATGTTTTATCGCCTTTTCTCCTCCCACATTTATCACTTCCTTTGTAACTGTTCCCGTGTTTATCAGCGCCTTCCCTTTCTATAAATCTTCCATTATCATGCTTAGGGGGGGGTTAATGTCCTCACATATTTTCCTACCATTGATCTTCCCCTGTCAGCAAAATATGTCCCTTTCTTCCTCTGTCAATGAAATATTTCCCCCTTTTTTCATTAAATCTTAAATCTTTCCTTTAGAATCCTAAATCTAACTTTTTTCCATAATATTTTTCCCAAAGAATAATCGTCCAGACCCATTTTTATTTGCACAACTATGTTGAATGTTCATTCAAAACACCTAATCCACACACACACACAAAATTCCACGCCTAATTTGCGTAAAACCACGACTTATGTAAAAAGCGCGGGAAAAAAATCAGCCCCGTTCCAGTCGCCGCGAGGAACTTGCTGATGACGTCACGGAGAGTCGACAGTCTGCATCACACAGCCTGCCTCTCCCCCGGCGCACACACCTTCTCCATACATTTCTCGTGGTCCTATTGGTCGGATACTTGTACTAAGATTCTGGAAAGGCACAGCTTTCTTGCTGCACCCATATAGGATGTAAGTATGTACGTACCATATGGCAAAAAAAAATAAAAAAATCAGAAACACCCAAAATTCTTCAAGTACTATATTTATTTCTAATTTTACGTGTATTTGTATTACCGCGGGGTTGGGAGGCCACCTCATGTGACGTCACCGAGCCGTGCTGCGTCGACCGCAAGTCGTGAGGAGCGTTTTGGAAGCTCGGGGAACTACAGATTTTGATTGCGAATTATTTACAAACGGGTGACTGGATGCAAAAAGTGACAACATATTGTTGATATACTCGATAATGGCTATATGGTGACTGCATTAAATCAGGAATGATGAAAAGGTCTGGTGGGACTTACTGGATTACTTTACTGGATTACTTTATTACTTTTATCTAACTTTTATTTTATATCTTAAAGTAATCGTTTATTATATCGCCTTGATGCTTTAATCTCTCCTTTATTTTTTTAACCTAAATCTTCCTAAATCCAATCTTTCCTTTTCCCCCCAAGTCTTATCTACCCAAGCCGCCTCTTTCCCCCCTTCCCCCTCCCTCTCCAGGCCTATCTATCCCTCCCCCCATCTGTAACCCCTTTCCTCCTCCTTAACCCTCCCCCCCCAGCCCTATCTAACCTAGCACCCCTTTCCTTTAGTCCCCCCTTTCCACCCCCTTTCCCCTCCCCCGCCTGTCATATACACCCCTGCCCCACTGATGTAGCCCCTCTTCTATAGCTCTCCCTTTCTCTTATAGCCCCCCTTCTCTTATAGGCCCCCCTTCTCTTTATAGCCCCCCCTTCTTTTTATAGGGCCCCCCCCCCTCTTATAGCCCCCCCTTCTCTTATAGGCCCCCCTTCTCTTATAGCTCCCCCTTCTCTTATAGCCCCCCTTCTCTTATAGCTCCCTTTCTTATAGCTCCCCCTTCTCTTATAGCCCCCCCTTCTCTTATAGCCCCCTTTCTTATGCCCCCCCTTCCTTTCCCCCCCTTCTTTTATACCCCCCCCTTCTTTTCAAAGCTCCCCCTTCTCTTTGGCCCCCCCTTCTTTTTAGCCCCCTTCTCTTAAGCTCCCCCCTCTCTTATAGCCCCCCCTTCTCTTATCCCCCCCCTTCTCTTATAGCCCCCCTTTCTTATACCCCCCCCTTCTCTTATCCCCCCCCCTTCCCTTTTATACCCCCCCCTTCTCTTATAGCCCCCCCTTCTCTTTACCCCCCCTTCCTTATGCCCCCCCTTCTCTTATAGCCCCCCCCTTCTCTTAAAGCCCCCCCCTTCTCTTATACCCCCCTTCTCTTTAGCCCCCCCTTCTCTTTACCCCCCTTTCCCTTTTATACCCCCCCTTCTCTTATCTCCCCTTTCTTATACCCCCCCCCCTTCTCTTATACCCCCCCCCCTTTTATAGCCCCCCCCTCTCTTATAGCCCCCTCAATCTTAAGCCCCCCTTCTCTTATACCCCCCCATCTTTTATAGCCCCCCTTCTTTTAACCCCCTCTCTTATAGCCCCCCTCCTCTTATGCCCCCATCTCTTAAGCCCCCCCATCCTATAGCCCCCCTTCTCTTATGGCCCCCCTTCCTTTACCCCCCCCCCTTCTTTTAAACCCCCCCATCTCTTATAGCCCCCCTTCTCTTATAGCCCCCCCCCTTCTCTTATAGGCCCCCCTTCTTTATAGCCCCCCTTTCTCTTCTATAGCTCCCCCTTCTCTTATAGCCCCCCCTTCTCTTATAGCCCCCCCTTCTTAGCCCCCCCCTCCTTCGCCCCTTCCCCCCTCTCTCGACACACTCCGTTATTTTCCTTTAGACTCTATTAACCCGGGTTTGAGTTCCGTTCTCTTTTTCTTCCCTTCCCGGGGCTTAACTTACTGTGGTGTGAGCTCTCCCTCTCTCTCCTCCTTCTCTCCTTTTCCTCTCTCTCTTCTCCTCTCCTTCTCTCTCCTCTCTCTCTCTCTCTAGCACCAAGGACCCCCATAGGTGGTCTAAAAAAATCACCTGAAACGCCATTTTAAAAGAACTAGGGGGGATAAATGAAAGAGAAGCATTTTTGGACCATGTACCACTGTTTTTAAAAGGTTTTCCCCATTTTTAAATCCTGCAGGTCCAAAAAACTTCCTACTTTTTCGTGAATAACCAAAAAGCGAACCAGACAAAAAAAAATTGTTTATATTCCCCAAAACAAAAACGATGCGGGGGCTAGAAATAAAGGATTCATGGGCCTAAAAAATTGGAAAAACCTCCACTTAATATCCTGATGCTCTACCTTGCCGCTTTAAAAATAAATTACCAGCCTCCTTTTTAAAAACACATCAAATTTTATAAACCACCTAATTTTTGCAAAGTCGTATCCTTTTAGCATTGTTTTAGTATTAAAAGACACCCTTTTGGGTAGGATATTTTTTTTCTATTGTATTTTATCTTATGAGTATTTTATTGGAAATGTAAAGAATAACCACTGTTTTTAGTGCATAAAATAAATTTGATTTAACTCTCTCCTTTTCTCCCCTCCTCTCCTCTCTCTCTCTCTCCCCCTCTCCCTCCTCCCCCCTCTCTCCTCTCTCTCTTTCCCTCGCCCCTTTTCTCTCTCTCTCTCTCTCATTTATTAGCTATTTTGTGCAACGTTTTTTTTATCTCCCCCTCCTCCTCCTCCTCCTCCCCTCCTCCCCCCCTCCTCCTCCTCCTCCCCCTTCCCTCCTTCTCCTCCTTCTCCTCTTCCCCCCCTCCTCCTCCCCCCCTCCTCCTCCCCTCCCCTCCCCTCCTCCTCCTCCTCCTCCTCCTTCCCTCCTCCTCCTCCTCCTTCCCCTTCTCCTCCCCCTCCTCCTCCCCCTCCTCTCCTCCCTCCTTTTCCATAGCTTATTCCGCTTTTTCCTAGCCGAAGTGAAGGAGAAGAGTTAGAGAGAAAAAGTAAAGTAAACCGTAAGAAATCGGAACAAAAAGCAAAAGGAGGAGGGGGAGGAAGGGGGAAAGGAGGGGGAGGGGGGGGAAAAGGGGGAGGAGGAGGAATTTAAAAGGGGCAAATAAGAAAAGGGGGAGTGAAAAGGAACTAATAAATGGAAAAGAAAAAGGGGTCATAAAAATTTGTCATACGAAAAGAAAAAGAATTGAGAAAAAAAGGGAAAGAAGGAAAAGGGAAAGGGAAGGAAAGAGAATGGGAGAAGGATTATTTTTTTTAAAAAGGTAGGGGTTGTTGCGCGTTGTGGGGTTGCGTGGGGGTGTTTTTTTGTTGTGTGTGTGTGTTGTGTGTTGGTGCGTGCGTGCGTGCGTGCGTGGTGTTGTGTGTGTGTGTGTTGCGGCTGATCTTGTCACTTTTTTGTTTTGGTGATGGTGTGGAGGAGCAGGAGGAGAGGAAGGAAGGATGGAAGGAAGGAAGAAGAAGAAGGAAGAAGAAGAAGAAGAAGAAAGGAAGAAGAAGAGAAGAAGAAGAAGAAGAAGGAAGGAAGAGGGAAGGAAGAGAAGAAAGGAAGGAAGGAAGGAGGAGGAAGGAAGGAAGGAAGGAAGGAAGGAAAGGAAGGAGGGAGGAGGGAGGAGGAGAGAGGAGGAGGAGGAGGAGGGAGGAGGAAGAAGGAAGGACGACGGACGGACGAGGACGGAGGAAGAAGGAAGGAAGGAGGAGGAGGAAGGAGGACGGACGGACGGACGGACGGACGGAGGAAGAAGGAAGGACGGACGGACGGACGGACGGACGACGGACGGACGGACGGACGGACGGACGGAAGGAAGGAAGGAAGGAAGGACGGACGGAACGGACGGACGGACGGACGGACGGACGGACGGACGGACGGCGGAAGGACGGACAGATGGACGGAAGGAAGGACGGACGGACGGAAAGAAAGAAGGAAGGAAAACAAAAAGGAAACAAAAGTAATATAATCTGTGAAGAGCCGTGGAAACTGACGTCTATTGTTCACACACACACACACACACACACACACACACACACACACACACACACACACACACACACACACACACACACACACACACACACACACACACACACACACACACACACACCTGTAATTGTCCTACCTGAACATAACACTAAAGGGACAGTTGTTTTTACCTGTACACTTTCTATTATTTTTTTCTTTCCCTTCCCCCATTTATCATCCCCTTTCCTAATTCCCATCTTTATTGCATCTTCCTCTCATTTTCCTTCTTTCCTCCTATCCTTTCCTTTCCTATTATTCCTTCCCTTCCTTTATTCTGTTCTTTTCTTACCTCCTTTCTTCAGTTTTTCTCTTCCCTTATTCCATCATTTTGCTTCCTTCCTTTCCATCATTCCTTTCTTTCTATCTTTACTTCCCTTCCTTCTTTTCCTTCTATCCCTCTCCCTTCCTCACCCCTTTTTTCCTTCTTCCTCTTCTCTCTCCTTCTATCCTCTCCTTCACCCTCTCCTTTTCCTCTCCCTTTCCTCCCTCACTTCCTCCCCCTTTCCTTCCTTCCTTTCCTTCCTTCCCTCTCTTCCTATATCTCACTTCTCTCTCTCTCTTCCCCTCTTCCCTTCCTTCACTTCCTTCCCTCTCTCTTCCTATATCTCACTTCTCTCTCTCTTCCCCTCTTCCCTTCCTTCACTTCCTTCCCTCTCTCTTCCTATATCTCACTTCCTTCTCTCTCTTCCCCTCTTCCCTTCCTTCACTTCCTTCCCTCTCTCTTCCTATATCTCACTTCTCTCTCTCTTCCCCTCTTCCCCTTCCTTCACTTCCTTCCCTCTCTCTTCCTATATCTCACTTCTCTCTCTCTTCCCCTCTTCCCTTCCTTCACTTCCTTCCCTCTCTCTTCCTATATCTCACTTCTCTCTCTCTTCCCCTCTTCCCTTCCTTCACTTCCTTCCCTCTCTCTTCCTATATCTCACTTCCTTCTCTCTTCCCCTCTTCCCTTCCTTCACTTCCTTCCCCCTCCCTTCTATATCTCCTTCCTCTCTCTTCCCCTCTTCCCTTCCTTCTTCCTTACTTTAGTCTCCTATATTTCACTCTTCTCTCTTTTCCTCTTCCCTTTTACTTCTTCCTCTCTCTCCTATATCTCACTTCCTTCTCTTCCCTCTTCCCTTCTTTCACTTTCCTTCTCCTTTCCTATATCTCCTTCTCTTCTTCCCTCTTCCCTTCCTTCACTTTCCCTCTCTCCTATACTCCTTCTCTCTTCTTCCCTTCCCTATATCTACTTCCTTCCCCTCTTTCCTTATTCACTTCTTCTTCTCTTATCTCTTCCCTTCCTTCCTCTTCCACTCTTCTTCCTATATCTCCCCTCCTTTCCCCTTCCCTTCCTTCCTTCCTATCCCTTTCATCTCTTCCTATATCCTCACTTCTTTAATCTCCCCATCCTTTTCATTCCTTTTCCCTCCTTCCCATATTAAGTCTCTCTCCTCTTTCCCTCTTCCTCTTCATATCCTTCCTGCTCTTTTATATTTCCTTCTCTGTATCCCCCCTTGAGCTTTTTGTACTTCCTTCCTCATCTCTTTATATCCTTCTCTTCTTCCCTCTTCCTTCCTTCTTCCTTCATGATTTGATATCCTATCTGTTCCTACATTATCTCTTTCTTCCTTCCCCTGTATTACATGACTTTATTTATCCTTCCTGTATCCCACATCAGTTATTATATCCTTCTCTTTATCCTCTGATTTATTGATTCCTTCTTCCTTATCCTACTCCATCCTTCTTTCTTCCTTCCCCCTGTATCCTACATTTTTTTTCCTTTTCTTCATCCTTTATGTTATTGATATCCTTCCTCTTTATCTACATGGTATATTATTCCTTCTCCTTTTTCTGAGCTCTCATCCTTCCTTTCCCCTTATGCAAGGGGAGGAGGTATTGATTTTCCACTCTTAAAGATCTCCAAAGAGCTTTGATTTTTCCTTCTATTAGATCCTCCAAGCTCTTGATATCCTTCCTAGTATCCTACATGACTGACTCTTGTATCCTTCTCTTTTATCCTTCCATGAGCTCTTGATATCCTTCTCTGTATCCTCCAGGAGTTATTGATATCCTTCTGCCCATATCCCCTCTGTATCCTACATGAGCTCTTGATATCCTTCGCTGTATCCTCACATGAGTTATTTAATCCTTCTCTGTATCCTACATGAGTTATTGATATCCTTCTCTGTATCCTCATGAGTTTTTTGATATCCTTCTCCAATATCCTTCATGAGTCTTGAATATTTCTCTTGATCCTCCATGACTTGATTTTTTGTATCTATGGTTGTATTTCCTGTATCCTTTCTTGATATCTTTGGTATCCTCAATTGATATTTCTTCTGTATCTCCTGAGCTCTTGATATTTTATATTAATAGCTCTGATTCTTCTCTGTATCTTGCTCTTTGATATCCTTCTTGTTCCTACTGGTTATTGATATCCTTCTCTGTATCCTTCATGAGCTCTTGATATCCTTCTCTGTATCCTTCATGAGCTCTTGATATCCTTCTCTGTATCCTACATGAGTTATTGATATCCTTCTCTGTATCCTCAATAAGTTATTGATATCCTTCTCTATATCCTTCATGAGCTCTTGATATCCTCTGTATCCTACATGAGCTCTTGATATCCTTCTCTGTATCCTCCATGAGTTATTGATATCCTTCTCTATATCCTTCATGAGCTCTTGATATCCTTCTCTGTATCCTTCATGAGCTCTTGATATCCTTCTCTGTATCCTTCATGAGCTCTTGATATCCTTCTCTGTATCCTACATGAGTTATTGATATCCTTCTCTATATCCTTCATGAGCTCTTGATATCCTTCTCTGTATCCTACATGAGTTATTGATATCCTTCGTTATATCCTCCATGAGCTCTTGATATCCTTCGCTATATCCTCCATGAGCTCTTGATATCCTTCTCTATATCCTCCATGAGCTCTTGATATCCTTCGCTATATCCTCCATGAGCTCTTGATATCCTTCTCAATATCCTACATGAGTTGAAGGATTCTGGACTCGCGTGTAGGATAGGACAATTTTTTTCCCTTGAACTAGGATTTTTTTCTTAATGTAGGATATTATTTTTTTATCTTACTGTAGGATATATATATATATTTTTTCTTACTGTAGGATTTTTTGTTTGTTTTTTGGTATCCTTCGTTTGATGTCCTGACTGTTTTATTTCGTGTTTTCTGTTTTTTTTAGACATTTTATTATAATAATAATTATTATTATTATATCATTATCTTTTTTGTGTGAAGAGAAAAACTTGAAAGAAAAGAGGCATGAAAGAAAGGAAAGGAAAGGTGGGAGAGGGAACAGGGAGTAAAATGAGCAAAGGAACATGAGAGGAAGATGCGATAAAGATAGGACATAGGAAAAGGAATTATATATATATATATATATATATATATATATATATTATATATATATATTATATATAATATATATATATATATAGCTATATATATTTGTTTTTGTTTTTGTTTTTGTTTTTTGTTATAGGAATCGTGTCCTTCGGTGTTTTTAAAACCATTTTTGTGACCTGGTTTTCTGTGTAAGGATTCTAAGGACTCTTTGATTAAGGACACCATACTGCAGGGTCCTGTTATATCACACAGGACATATAGGTAGCGTAGGATACTCAAATATCCTTCACAGATATCAAGGATTTCAATATTCAAGTTACAAAGGATATTAAAACCCTATATTCAAAGGAAATTAAAACCCTACATTCAAAGGAAATTAAAACCCTATATTCAAAGGAAATTAAAACCCTACATTCAAGGAAATTAAAACCCTACATTCAAAGGAATTAAAACCCTACATTCAAGGAAATTAAACCCTATATTCAAAGGAAATTAAACCTAATTCAAAGGAAATTAAAACCTTACATTCAAGGAAATTAAAACCCTACATTCAAAGGAAATTAAAACCCTACATTCAAAGGAAATTAAAACCCTATATTCAAAGGAAATTAAAACCCTACATTCAAAGGAAATTAAAACCCTACATTCAAAGGAAATTAAAACCCTATATTCAAAGGAAATTAAAACCCTACATTCAAAGGAAATTAAAACCCTACATTCAAAGGATATTAAAACCCTGCATTCAAAGGATATTAAAACCCTGCATTCAAAGGAAATTAAAACCCTACATTCAAAGGAAATTAAAACCCTGCATTCAAAGGAAATTAAAACCTACATTCAAAGAATAAAACCTGCATTCAAAGGAAATTAAAAAACCCACTTCAAAAAAGGTATTAAAAACCCTACTTCAAAGGGTTTAAAAAACCCCGCATTTAAAGGGGAAAATTTAAACCCCCCTTCAAAGGATATTAAAACCCTACATTCAAAGGATATTAAAACCCTACATTCAAAGGAAATTAAAACCCTACATTCAAAGGAAATTAAAACCTTATATTCAAAGGAAATTAAAACCCTACATTCAAAGGAAATTAAAACCTTATATTCAAAGGAAATTAAAACCCTACATTCAAAGGAAATTAAAACCCTACATTCAAAGGAAATTAAAACCCTACATTCAAAGGAAATTAAAACCCTACATTCAAAGGATATTAGGACTCCACCCACAAAAAAAATAGTTAGGACATCATAGGATATTGATTTCGTAGGATATTCAATACTTAGATTAGTTTATAATTGTACCTACATAGGATTCCCGTAGGACCTTAGGATAGTTATAGGATATGGACAAGTAAGCATCACCATCCTATCCTTTTCTTGCTCCGTATCCTACAACCATCCTATGAGGTCCTACGGGAATCCTGTGTTTATAAATTATCTAAATGTTGGATATCCTACAAAATTAATATCATATGATGCGGTAACTATTTTTTTGGGCTAGAGTCCTAATATCCTTTGAATGTGGGGCTTAAATATTCTTGTAGGATACTCGTAGGATATCAAAAGGACCAATATGAGCCGAGGGAAGGATGAGAGTGAGGGGAGGAATAGGAATTAGGGGTAATGTGAGGGGAGGAGGAGGAGGAGGAGAAGAAGAAAAGAAGAAGAAGAAGAAGAAGAAGAAGAAGAAGAAGAAGAAGAAGGAAAAGAAGAAGGAGGAGGAAAGGAAAGAAAGAAGAGATAAGTGAAGAGCTTTGCAGAGAGAGAGAGAGGAAAGAAAACGAAAAAAGAATAAAAAAAGTTTCTCCATAATCTCTCTCAGTCTTATTTTCTCTTATATTCCTTTTTTATTATATTTTTCCTATTCCTCTCCCATTCCCCCCTTTCTTTTCCTTCCCTCTCCCTTCCTTCCCTCTCCCTTTCCTTCCCTTCCCTTCCCTCCCTCTCTTTCCTTTCCCTTCCTATCTCACTTCTCTCTCTTCCTTTCCTTCCCTCTTCCTTCCTTCTCTTCCTTCCCTCTCTTCCTTCCCTCTCCCTTCCTTCCTTCTCTTCCTTCCCTCTCTCTTCTTCCTTTGATTCCATAATTTTTTTTTCTCTCTCTCTCTCTCTCTCGTCTCTCTCTCTCTCATCTCTCTCTCTCTCTCTCTCTCTCTCTCGTTCTTTCTCTCATCTCATCTCTCTCTCTCTCTCTCTCTCTCTCCTCTCTCTCTCTCCTCTCTCTCTCTCTCTCTAATCTCATTTCATATTTTTCCCATTTCTTGAATATGAATTTCGAGTGACTATTTTTTTCTCTCCTGTGATTTCATATTTTATTTTCCTTCTTTTTCTTTGTCTATAATTTTCTTTTCCTGCCTTGTCATTTCCCCTTTTTTCCCCTCGTAATAATTTCCTCTCAGCAATTTCTGTATTTTCCTCTTCTTTCCCTTCCCCTTTGTGTCCTTTGATTTATTCTTTTTACTTCTTATTTCTCTATTTTCTTTCTCCTATATTCGTCCTCTATTCTCTCTCATCTCTCTCTCTCTCTCTCTCCTCTCTCTCCCCTCCTATCTCTCTCTCTCTCTCTCTCTCTCTCTCTCTCTTCTCTCTCTCTCTCTCTCTCTCTCTCTCTCTCTCTTTCTCTTTCTCTCTTCTTTCTTTCTTTCTTTTCTCCTCTCTCCTCTTCTCTTTTCCTCTCTCTCTCTCTCTCTCTCTCTCTCTCTCTCTCTCCTCTCTCTCCTCTCTCTCCTCTCTCTCTCTCTCTCTCTCTCTCTCTCTCTCTCTCAATAGAAGCTGACTTTGATGTTTTTCTTGGAAGAGGAGAAGGAGGTTGAGAGAGAGAGAGAGAGAGAGAGAGAGAGAGAGAGAGAGAGAGAGAGAGAGAAAAAAAAAGATATTTTATTCTTCTTAATTAGTTGAATTAAGCCATTTCCTTCACTTTCCTTCACATTTTTACCTACTCTCCTTTCCTCCTAAAAAATATTCTTACCTCCAGTTTTTTCCTCTTTTTCCTCCATTTTTTCCTCCATTTTTTCCCTCCACTTTTTTCCTCGTTTTTTTCTTCCACATTTTTTTCATAGCTCTTCTTTTTCCTCCATCTTTTTCCTCGTTTTTTTCTTCCACATTTTTTTCATAGCTCTTCTTTTTCCTCCATCTTTTTCCTCGTTTTTTTCCTCTTTTTCTTTCCTCCATAGTTATCTCCTCTCTTTCCTCCAGTTCTTTCCTCCACTCTCTCCTCCATAGTTATCTCCTCTCTTTCCTCCAGTTCTTTCCTCCACTCTCTCCTCCATAGTTATCTCCACCCTTTCCTCCATTTTTTTCCACCATCTTAACCTCTTACCTCTTCTTTTTCCTCCACCTTTTCCTCCTAAATTATCTTTTTCCTCCACCTTTTCCTCCTAAATGATCTTTTTCCTCCACCTTTTCCTCCTAAATGATCTTTTTCCTCCACCTTTTCCTCCTAAATGATCTTTTTCCTCCGCCTTTCCTCCTAATGATCTTTTTTTCCTCCACCTTTTCCTCCTAAATGATCTTTTTCCTCCACCTTTTCCTCCTAAATGATCTTTTTCCTCCACCTTTTCCTCCTAAATGATCTTTTTCCTCCGCCTTTTCCTCCTAAATGATCTTTTTCCTCCGCCTTTTCCTCCTAAATGATTTTTCTCTAATGATCTTTTTCCTCCCTTTTCCTCTAAATGATCTTTTTCCTCCACCTTTTCCTCCTAAATGATCTTTTTTCCTCCCGCCTTTTCCTCCTAAATGATCCTTTTTCCTCCTAAATGATCTTTTTCCTCTCCCTTTTCCTCTTAAATGATCTTTTTCCTCCCCTTTTCCCTCCTAAATGATCTTTTTTTCCTCCACCTTTTCCTCCTAAATGATCTTTTTTCCTCCGCCTTTTCCTCCTAAATGATCTTTTTCCTCCGCCTTTTTCCTCCTAATGATCTTTTTCCTCCCCTTTTCCTCTTAATGATCTTTTTCCTCCACCTTTTTCCTCCTAAATGATCTTTTTCCTCCGCCTTTTCCTCCTAAATGATCTTGTTTTTCCTCCACCTTTTCCTCTAATGATCTTTTTCCTCCGCCTTTTCCTCCTAAATGATCTTTTTCCTCCACCTTTTCCTCCTAAATGATCTTTTTCCTCCGCCTTTTCCTCCTAAATGATCTTTTTCCTCCGCCTTTTCCTCCTAAATGATCTTTTTCCTCCACCTTTTCCTCCTAAATGATCTTTTTCCTCCACCTTTTCCTCTTAAATGATCTTTTTCCTCCGCATTTTCCTCCCAAATGATCTTTTTCCTCCACCTTTTCCTCCTAAATGATCTTTTTCCTCCACCTTTTCCTCCTAAATGATTTTTCCTCCCCTTTCCTCCTAAATGATCTTTTTCCTCCACCTTTTCCTCCTAAATGATCTTTTTCCTCCGCCTTTTCTTCCTAAATGATCTTTTTCCTCCGCCTTTTCCTCCTACAGGTTCTTTTTCCTCCACTTTTTTCCTCCCACCTCTTCTTTTTCCTACATAGCTATCTCTTCTCTCCTCCATTTTCCTCCCCTCTCTCTCCCTCAGAGGGGAAAATATTCAGTGTGCTCTTTCCTCACCAAGGGGAAAGAGGGGAAAAAGTAAGGGGGGATAAAACTCTTAATTGGATTGGTGTGTGTTTTTAGCGGAGTGGTTGAGAGAGAGAGAGAGAGAGAGAGAGAGTGTGTGAGAGGGTGGTATGGGGAGGGGTGTGGGGGGTGGTATGGGTGGGTGAGTGAGAGGAGAGAGAGAGAGAGAGAGAGAGAGAGAGAGAGAGAGAGAGTGAGAGAGAGAGGGTGGTATGGGTGGGTGGTGGATAGGAGAGAGAGAGAGAGAGAGAGAGAGAGAGAGAGAGAGAGAGAGAGAGAGAGAGAGAGATTGTAGTCTATATTCCTTGCTTGGTGGTGGTGAAGTATTTTTCTTTCTTTTTTTCTTACATTATTTTCCACTCTCTCTCTCTCTCTCTCTCTCTCTCTCTCTCTCTCTCTCTCTCTCTCTCTCTCCCCTCTCTTCCTCTCCTCTCTCCTCCTCTCTCTCTCTCATCCTTTCCTCTTATCTATTTCTCTCCTTCCTTTCCTCTTCCTCATTCCCTTTCCTTCCTCACTTCCTTCCCTTCCTCTCATCTCATTCCTTTATTCTCTTCTTTATCACTTCCTTTTCCTTCCTTTCATCCACTTTCCTTATCACTTCTTCCCTTCTCTTCTTCCCTCCTATCTCCTCCTCCTCCTCCTCCTCCTCCTCCTCCTCCTCCTCCTCCTCCTCCTCCTCCTCCATCCTTTACTCCTCCCCCCCCCTTCTCTATCTCAACATGTTTTCCTCTGCACTTCATTCTCCTCCTCTTCCTTCTTTTCCCCTCTCTTCCCCTCTCTTCTCTTTCCTTCATTCTTTCCTCTTAACCTTTCTTTATTATTCCCTCTTTCCCCTCTCATTCTTCCTTCCTTTATTCCCCTCTTTCCTCACACCCTCATTTCCCCTCACCACCCCTCTTTTCCCCACACTCCCACCCTTCTTTCCCCTCACCACTTCCTCTTTCCCACCCCCCTTCTTTCCCCTCACTTCCCCCTCTTATCACATAACTTCCCCTCTTTTCCCCTCACTTCTCATTTCCCTAATGTCTTCTCTTCCCCCTAATTTACCCTTTCCCTCTATTCCCTTTTCCTTCACTTCCCCTCTACCCCCCCTCACTTATCTTTTCCCTTAATTTCCCCTCATTTACACATTTCCCCTCTTTACATCACTTCCTTTCCCCTTTTCCAATCTTCCCCTTCTTTCCATTCGTTTCCCCTCTTCACATTTCTCCTTTTTTCCCATCACCTGTCCTTCTTCTCATATTTCCCCTTTCCCCTCACTTCCACTGATTTTCCCTCATTCCCCTAAAATTTACCCCTCACTTCCACCCTCTTTTCCCCTAATTTCCCACTCACCCAATTTTCCCCCTCTCTTTTCCTTCACTTCTCTTTCCCCTCCCTCCCCTCTTTTCCCATTACTTCTATTATTTTCCCCTAATGTCCCCCTCTTTCCCCTAATTTCCCCCTCACTTTCCCTATTTTCCCCTCACTTCCCCTCTTTCACCTACTTTCCCCTTCCCTCACTTCCTCTCTTTCCCCCTCACTTCCCAAATTTCCCCTCTTTTCTTCTAGCTTTCTCCTTCTTTAGCCCTAACTTCCCCTCATTTACCTTTAATTTCCCCCCAGTTTCCCCTCACTTTCCCCTCATTTCCCCTCACTTGCATTCCCTGGTTATAACGCTGCATTGTCACCCAGATTCAGACGTTATTAATTGCAGGTCATGTTGAGGGGAAACGCGCAGATTACATTAAGGAGAGAGAGAGAGAGAGAGAGAGAGAGAGAGAGAGAGAGAGAGAGAGAGAGAGAGAGGAGTCAGAGTGTTTGTGTGTGAGTCAGAGAGAGAGTGAGTGAGATTGAGAGTGAGAGTGAAAGAAAGTAAGTGAGTGAGTGTGTGTGTGAGTGAGTTAGAAAGAGAGTGTGTGTGTGTGTGTGAGAGAGAGAGAGAGAGAGAGAGAGAGAGAGAGAGAGAGAGAGAGAGAGAGAGAGAGAGAGAGAGAGAGAGAGAGAGAGTTTGTGTGAGGGAGAAGTGAGAGAGAGAGAGAGAGAGAGAGAGAGAGAGAGAGAGAGAGAGAGAGAGAGAGAGAGAGAGAGAGAGAGTGTGTGTTTGTGTGTGAGGGAGAAAGTGAGTGAGTGAGTGAGTAAAGAGAGAGAGAGAGAGAGAGAGAGAGAGAGAGAGAGAGAGAGAGAGAGAGAGAGAGAGAGAGAGAGAGAGAGAGTACATGACCATAATGAAAGAAAGAAAAGGAGTTAAAAGAGAAAGTTATGACTGAATGACAGAAAATAAATAATAATAATAATAACAATAATAATAACAATAATAACAATAATAATAATAATAATATAAACAACACTTGTAAACAAATCACACACAAAGAGAAAATTATGATAAAGCAGAACAAACAAAACGTGAAATAGAAGACGATAAGAAGAAAGGTAAACAAAAGAACGAATGATAATAAGCAAATAAGACAAAATAACGAATAGGGAAGAAGAGGAAAATACAAAAATACGAAGAAGAGAAAAGAAAGAAAAAAGAAAAACATGTGGAAGAAGAGAGGCGAGTGAATGGGAATAAAAGAAGATGGAGATAAAGAAGGGAAGAGGGAATAAAAGTGAAACGAACCGTATTTATAGAAGGAAGGAAGAGGTGATAATGAGGAAAATGTAGATGGAAGAGAAGATTAATATTCAGAGAAGAGGAAAAAGGAGGAAGAGGAGGAGGAATAGGAGGAGAAGTAAGAGAGAGAATATGATGAATAGAGGAAGAAGACGAAAGAGAAAGAGGAGGAGGAGGAGGAATAGAATGAGAACTAAAGAAAAAATATGATAAATATAGGAAGAAGGGAAAGAGAAAGAGGAGGAGGAGGAGAATAGAATGATAATTAAGAGAAAAAATGTGGTAAAGGGAAGCAAATATTGATAAACGGTTAAAGAATGAAGGAAATGACGAATAGAATGAAAATTAAGAGAAAGAAGAGAAAATATGATAAATAGAGGAATAAAGGAAGGGAAGAAGAAAAAATTGATAAACGGTAAAAGAAAGAAAACAAATTGATGAACTTAGTCATCGTCCAGACCCATTTTTTCTTTGCATAATTATGTTGAATGCTCATTCAAAATACCTAAGCCACAAAAAATTATTCATTTCCACGCCTTATTTCCCTAAAAACATGACTTTTGTAATAAGCGCGGGAAAAACAACAGCCCCATTCCAGCCGTGGCGGGAAACTTGCTGGCAACGTCACAAGAGGAAGCCTCCCAGGCCCGCCCGACACAGACACACGGAGACTCGGAGAAAAATGTAGTACTTGGGGAATTTTGGGTGCTTCTGGTATATTTTTTGTGCGACACGGCACATACTTGCATCCTGCATGGGCACAGCAAGAAAGCTTAATTAGCCCTTCTCGAGAGCTTAGCACCCATTCACAACCCACACGGCGACGATATATGTGTGCAGACCTTTGGAGCGACGGGGAGCGGCTGGTAGTAGCCAAGGTACTGCAGCCCTCTCATCTCGGTGGCCTTGCTACTACCCGCCGCTTCCCGCCGCTGCACACATCACATCTGCACACTTATATCGTCGCCCCACAGTTTGCAAATGGGTGCTAAGCTCTCGGTAAAGGCACAGCCCCCACGCTGCACCCACACAGGATGCAAGTACATGCCACATCGCACAAAAAATATATCAGAAACACCCAAAATTCCCCAAGTACTACATTTTTCTCAGAGTCTCCGTGCATCTGTATCAGGCAGGGCTGGGAGGCTCCCTGTTGTGACGTTGCCGACCCATGGTGCGTCGTCTGCTGATAAACAGTTGTGTTTTGAGAGCACGGGGAAATTACAGATTTTGAATGCGGATCATTTAAAAACGGGTTACTGGATGCAAAATGTGACAACATATTGTTGATATACTCGATCATGGCTATATTTTGACTGCATTAAATCAGGAATGATGAAATGGTCTGGACGATTACTTTAAAGAAAGAAGAAAAAATTGATAAACGGTTGAAGAAAGAAGAAAATTAGGTAGTTTAAAAGGCAAAAAATGAAGACAACGAAGGAAGAGAACTCGGAGAAACGAATGGGTATAGAGGGAGGGAAATAAAGGAAAGAAGCAGGGGAATGGATGAGGAAGAGGAGGAGGAGGAGGAGGAGGAGGAGGAGACATTATCGTGGTCGCAACGAAAGAATCTGTGTAGAGTGGTCACCCCTTTTAGAAGCGACCCTCCCCCTCCTCTCTCCCCCCCCCCTCTTCCCTCCCCTACCCCCTCTCCCCTCATTCCTCCCAATCTCTTATCTGTTCTCTCTCTCTCTCTCTCTCTCTCTCTCTCTCTCTCTCTCTCTCTCTCTCTCTCTCTCTCTCTCTCTAGCATGCATATTTTTTTGTTTCCTCTTCCTCTTCCTCTTTCCTTTCTTTTGTTTTGTCCTCTTCCTCTCCTTCCTTCTCTCTCTCTCTCTCCCTCTCTCTCTCTCTCTCTCTCTCTCTCTCTCCCCTCTCTCTGTCTCTCTCTCTCTCTCTCTCTCTCTCTCTCTCTCTCTCTCTCTCTCTCTCTCTCTCTCATGCATTTTTTGGGTTCCTCTTCCTCTTCCTCTTCCTTTCTCGTGTTTCCCCTCCCCTCCTCCTCTCCCTCTTTTTTCCCTTTGCCTTATATCCCTCTCTTCTTCTTCTCTTCCTCTCTTCATTTACCCATCATGTTTATTTTCTGGTTCCTCTTTCCTCTTCCATCTGTTCTCCTTTTACGTGTTGATCTCAATCTCTCAACTGTTCCCCCTTCCTCCTTCTCCTCTCTTCTGTTACTCGTCATTCTAATCGTCTCTATTATTTGTACTTCCATTTACCTATCATGCATTTTTTTCCCCTCATTCTGCATATAATTTTTTTTCTTCATTCCTTTTTTTCTATTTTTCTCACTATCTTTGGTTTATGTTTTTATTCTATTTTCTCATTCGTATTATTATTCCTTTTCTATTTCCTCTTCTTCCTGTTCGTGTTTTCTTGTCCTCTTTTCCTTCATTCATGTATTTTCATTCTTTTTTCTTCTTCATTCCTTCATCTTACTGGCTTTTACGTATCACTTAATGTCACTTATCTTATTTTTCTCTGGATCCTCTCTCTCTCTCTCTCTCCGTCTCTCTCTCTCTCTCTCTCTCTCTTCTCTCTCTCTCTCTCCTCTCTCTCTCTCTTTCTCTCCTCTCTCTCTCTCCTCTCTCTCTCCTCTCTCTCTCTCTCTCTCTCTCTCTCTCTCTCTTTCTCTCCTCTCTCTCTCTCTCTCTCTCTCTCTTCTCTCTCTCTCTCTCTCTCTCTCTCTCCTTGTCCAATTTTTTTTGTGTCCTTCCTTTCTCTATCTCCATCTCTTTTTCCTCTCTCTTTCTCTCTCTCTATCTCTCCTCTCGCTTTCTTTCCTCTTGTCCAATTTTTTTTTTGTCTCTCTCTCTCTCTCTCTCTCTCTCTCTCCCCTCTCTCTCCTCTCTCTCTCTCTCTCTCTCTCTCTCCTCTCTCTCTCTCTCTCTCTCCTCCTCTCTCTCTCTCACACCACACACACATCCCATCAACTATTCTCTTTCTTCTCCGTTTCCCCTTCCATTCCTCTCTTCCAATCCCTTCCTTCCTCCCTTCCCCTTCCCTCTACATCTTTCCTTCCCTTACACTATCTCCCCTCTTTCACCCCTTACCCCAACACCCCCCTTATCCCCCCTTTACCCTTTGTCTGGCCCTTTTTTCCCCTCAGAAATTTATGTGGGGGAGAATTTGTTCCCTCGAGAATAGCAAGGAAGAAGCGACATGTTTTAACACGTTTGGGATTCCTGGACACCCTTTTGGCAACTGTCTTGGAGGAGGAGGAGGAGGAGGAGGAGGAGGTTTGTGGTATGTAAGGAAGGGAAGAGAAGGAATGCAATGGAATAAGAATAAAATAAATACCAGCAAATCCATTTTTTTTCTTTTTACTCCATAGGCCTACCAGGTTTTTTCACGGCAACAATAGAAACTTTGTAAAGAAAAACAATAAGAAATAGTACACTTCAAAAAATTCCATAGAAATAGAAACTTACCAGAACTAACTTAAAAACAAACTTACTAAAACTTGCCTAAAAATATAAACTTACTAGAACTTACGTAAAAATATAAACTTACTAGAACTTACTTAAAAATATAAACTTACTAGAACTTACGTAAAAATAGAAACTTACTAGAACTTACCTAAAAATAGAAACTTACTAGAACTTACCTAAAAATAGAAACTTACCAGAACTTACTTAAAAATAGAAGCCTACTAGAACTTACCTAAAAATAGAAACTTACTAGAACTTACCTAAAAATATAAACTTACTAGAACTTATTTAAAAATAGAAACTTACTAGAACTTACCTAAAAATAGAAACTTACTAGAACTCACTTAAAAATAGAAACCTACTATCTAGAACTTACTTAAAAATAGAAACTTACTAGAACTTACCTAAAAATATAAACTTACTAGAACTTACCTAAAAATATAAACTTACTAGAACTTACGTAAAAATAGAAACCTACTATCTAGAACTTACTTAAAAATAGAAACTTACTAGAACTTAAAAATAGAAACTTAATAGAACTTACCTAAAAATAGAAACTCACTAGAAATTACTTATAAAAAGAAACCTACTATATAGAACTTACTTAAAAATAGAAACTTTAAAGAAAGAAAAAATTTAGTATAAAAGCAAAAAGAAAATAGTAAACTTCAAAAAACTTCATATAAAAAATATAAAAAAAAAAAAAACTTAGTGAAAAAGCAAAAGCTATATATTGAAGGCTGTAATGGAAATTCTTGAGGGGGAAAATTGGAAGAAATAAACACGAAACAGACGTGTAAACAAATGTAAATATATTCCATCGACAAATACCATTGACACATAAAAGAACAATCACGAGAGACCAGAAGATTGTGTCGTTGTAGGAATGTTTATTTTTATTGTTTCCTCTGTAGTCTGTCTTTAACCCCTTGAGGCCCAGAATGTAATTTTCATTGTAATATGGCAACCATTAGACGATTATTAGTGAATATAAGCAATATTTAATAGATATGACCTGTTTAGTATCCGTGTCCACTAACTAATTTGGTATATTAAGTGACTTTTCGTAATTTTATGACTCGACAACAGACATTTTTATAGCAAAGGAAAGATCTGGGCGTGAAGGGGTTAATACTTGTCCCAATAGTACACACTCATGAAGAAGATGAATATATAAAAAGGTAAAGATGGGGACATACGCTAAGCTGCGCGTGGCCTCGGTGCTCATCTCCGTCGCATAAGCCTTTGAGCCTGTGGTGGGTGACAACCTGCTACCCCGGGACACAGGGCTAGTGTGACATCCGGGTTACCACAGTTACCTTCCCCAGGTTTCCCCAGGTACCCATTTATCAACCATCTTTTTTGCCCTGGCCCGGATGCATATTCCCGTGCTCTATGTGAGTATGCGGTTTCCTGTGGCTAACCTAACCGAACCTAACGTAACCTAACCTGACGTGCTCAAGAGTAAACGCCACATACTCTTCCAGAAAACGGGAATATGCGGCCTGGATTCGAACCAGGGCCCGCAGATTCGAAGCCAGGCGCGCTAGCCGCTACACCACGGAGGCAACCTAAATATATAGAAGATAAATAGATGGATTGAAGAAGAGTAAAATTAACACCTTGTAAGCAAAAAGAAAAATATGATAGAAATGGGCCCCAGACATAACTACGTCACGGTTTGTTTACATCGGTGCATTGTGGGGATAAGGCGGGGTCGCCGCGGGTGGACCTACGGAGGGAAAACTACGACGATGGAAGAATTTAGAGTTATTTTGCGTGAAATTGATATTCCAGGTGCTATATTACCGTGTTCTGTTCTCGCTGACAACACATAGAGAAGACCTGAGGTAATGGCTGATGTGCAGAGGCTTCTAAACCAGGAAAACAGTCATAACGGAGCCTCGTCAAGAGGTAAGCAAGTGGTAGGTAGTACGTGTTGTGTCCCTACCACTTGCCTACCTCTAAATGTTAGTAAACTGTGAAACTCATGTTAATTTCAATTTTCTCGTATTGCATTGGCTCGTCAAGTAACACTTAAACCATGATGTGTACCACTAATTATTATGAGGAAAGACAACAGAAGGAACTCAATTAATAAGGTATTATAATACTATCATAACCATGAATATGTATAACCTACAAAGAGAAGACTACGACGATGAAAACATTTCGAGTTGTTTTGGGCGAAATTGATATTCCAGGTGCTATATTTCCGTGCTCTGTTCTCGCTGACAACACTACAGAAGACCTGAGGTGATGGCTGATGTGCAGAGGCTTCTAAACCAAGAAAACGGTCACTGCAGTCTCATTTAGAGGTAGGCAAGTGGTAGGGACACAATACGTACTACCTACCACTTGCTTACCTCTTGACGAGGCTCTGTTAAAACTGTTTTCCTGGTTTAGAAGCCTCTGCACATCAGCCATTACCTCAGGTCTTCTCTATGTGTTGTCAGCGAGAACAGAACACGGTAATATAGCACCTGGAATATCAATTTCACGCAAAATAACTCTAAATTCTTCCATCGTCGTAGTTTTCCCTCCGTAGGTCCACCCGCGGCGACCCCGCCTTATCCCCACAATGCACCGATGTAAACAAACCGTGACGTAGTTATGGGTAGGGTCCATAAATATTTCGTTTTTGTCGAAAATATTAAATTTGTTATTGCTTCTGACAGCTGTAATATTGTTATCTGCCTTTATCTTATGAAATCCTTATCTGATAACACTGCTATCAAGTCGCCTCTTTAGTCTTCGTTTAGAATAACATAATCAAATATACTTTTTATTCTGATACTTTTCTTCCTATGATTTGTTTCCCCTAATATATAAATCGGTTTTTTTTTAATTCTGTGACGACCTTACCAATTTATCTTCCTCCTGTTTATGGTAAAGAGGAGGAGGAGGAGGAGGAAGAAGAAGAGGAGGAAGAGGAGGAGGAGGAGGAAGAAGAGGAGGAAGAGGAGGAGGAGGAAGAAGAAGAGGAGGAAGAGGAGGAGGAGGAGAGAGGAGGAGGAGAGGAGAGGAGGAGGAGGAGGAGAGGAGGAGAGGAGGAGGGAAGGAGGGAGGGGGGAGGAGGGAGGGAGGGAGGAGGAGGAAGGAAGGAAGGAAGGAAGGAAGGAAGGAAGGAAGGAGGAGAAAGAGGAGGAGGAGGAGGAAGGAAGAAGGAAGGAGGAGAAAGAGGAGGTGGTAGAGGAGAGGAGGAGGGGGGGGTACACATCCTTCCCTTGCCAAAGAGAATGTTTCCCTCTACCAAATATTAGATTTTCTCCACCCTTCCCTCCTTTCCCCCTCCCTTCCCCTCTCCTCCCCTCCTTTTCTCCCCTCCCCTCCCCTCCTTTCCCCTCCTCCCCTTCCCTCCCTTCCCCTCTCCTCCCCCTTCCTCCCCCCCCTCCCTTTCCCCCCCTCCCTTCCCCCTCCACCCCTTCCCCTCCTTCCCTTCCCCTCCCTCCCCTCCCTTTCCCCTCTCCCCTTCCCCCACCCTTCCCCTCTCCTTCCC
>JACEEZ010001066.1:0-12500 GCA_016584305.1 Chionoecetes opilio | reverse complement strand
GGAAAGTTTTTTGGTAAGAGAGAGAAGAAAAGAAAAGAGAAAAGAGAGGAGAGAGGTGATAGATAGAATGTGAGGGAGGAAGAAGAGAGAGAGAGAGAGAGAGAGAGAGAGAGAGAGAGAGAGAGAGCGTAACATATACACAAAAGTAACAATTTTACATATTTATTTACAGTACAATATAAATTTGACTTTTTCCCCTTTTTAGTGAAGTTATAAATTCCTATCCATTGAAATCTTTCCCCTCGGATTTTCCCCTCTCTGCTTGTGCTTTAACCTCCTTATCTCCCTCCACAAATACTCCTCTCTCCTCCTCCTCCTCCTCCTCCTCCTCCTCCTCCTCCTCCTCCTCCTCCTCCTCCTCCTTTACTTCTTCCTACTTTTTTTTCTTTATTCATTTTCCCTACCAAAATTAAAAGACAAATATTCTAAGTACATGTGTTTTCCTCCTCCTCCTCCTCCTCCTCCTCCTCCTCCTCCTCCTCCTCCTCCTTTCCCCCTCTCCTCCTCCTCCTCCTTCTCTTCCTCTTCCTCCTCCTCCTCCTCCTCCTCCTCCTCCTCCTCCTCCCCTCCTCTTCTTTTCCTGGGGTTCTTCATATTCATCTTTTTCTTCTTTTTTTCCTTCTATTTTTTTAATCCAGGCCATTTTATTATCTCTCCCTCTCTCTCCTCTCTCTCTCTCTCTTTCTCTCTCTCTCTCCTCTCTCTCTTCCCCTCTCTCTTTTCCTCTCTCTCCTCTCCTCTCTCCTCCTCTTTTCCCCTCTCTCTCTCTCTCCCCTCTCATCTCTCTCGCTCTGTTTTTTCTGCTGATTCGATATTCTTTTCTATTTTCTGTTTTGTTCCTTTGTAAGTTTCTTGTTATTTTTTTAAAGATTGACGTTTTCTCTCTCTCTTTTCTCCTCTCTCTCCCCTCTCTCTCTCCGTCTCTCTCCTCTCCGTCCTCTCCTCTCTCCTCCTCCTTCTCTCTCCTCTCCCCTTTTCTCTCTCTCCTCATCTCTCTCCTCTCTCTCTCTCTCATTTCATTTATACCATTTCAAACTTTACCGAATACCATTTTTCACTTCCTTTTACTCTCTCTCTCTCTCTCTCTCTCTCTCTCTCTCTCTCTCTCTCTCTCTCTCTCTCTCTCTCTCCTCTCTCTCTCCTTTTCCTCTCTCTCTCTCTCTCTCTCTCTCTCACCCATACTTTTCATCCCCTGCTATTGGTTTTCTTTAGTAAAATTTATCTTCTTTCTTCCCTCCCAGGGGATCTCCCTTTCCCATTCTTCCTCGTTCCTTCCCTTTCCCTTCCTCACCCCCTTCCTTCCGATCTCCCATTCCCCCCAAACCTTCCCCCCTCCTACACAAGCGTCGTATTCTGGAAAAAGAAAACCTGATTAAATCCTATACATGGAGGTATAGGGGATACTACCTCCATGACCCTAAAAAGTATCGACCATAAAAAATCCCGTTAGCCCCGGTAAATTTTTCGGGGTTCGGGGTAAATTGTTTTTTCCCTACCTCAATTTAAACCTTGTATGGTGTCGTAGGGAAACATCTGGCAAATTTTGCGATTGATGATTAAAAGTTTTGTTTAATGTTTATTTTTTGGGGTTCGTTTTGAGCTCAAACAGATTTTACACGTGGTTTTTTTTTTCTTTTAAATCTTCTCTTTTCTAACATAAGAACAAAAAAATAAGGAATTTACAAGGGCCCCGTCTTCCAGGTAGTTCCTGTTCTGAACACTACGTACACCACCTTTCACCCCCATCCTGAAATGATCTAGCCTTTTTAAAGCTCCCCAAAGACTCCGCACTAACTCCAAATTACGATCCATTCCATTATTTACCACAATTAAAAACCCAATTTTGGTTTTAAAATTTTTGGGTGATTTCTTTCTCTTCATAAACAAATCGAATTTTTTTCAAGGGAGTGCCAGGGAAAAAACTTGGTAAAAAAACTAAAAGATATACCCCGTTTTTCGCGCATCAATTTCACTACGTTGTTTATAAAAGAGAAAAAATGTGCCGCATATAATCAATCACTCGTGTCAACAAGGTATAAACATCGTATATTTTTTATTTTACGCCATATAACGGTTTTTCACGTATATAAAGCTTAAATGGACCTGATGCTGTAAAGATATACAAAGCAATGCGAGGAAAGTAAAAAGGCCACGAATTCCGTTCCAAAGATTCATGATGCCCAACCCCCGAGACGTGTTAAAGCCAAAAAACTATTTTTTTCATGAAGTCCATATTTGTAGTGTCGTTCTGCTAATTAATTTTTGCGCTCCTTACAAGGGCAGAATCGGAATTGCTGTATTTCAAAGATTACTTAAGCGGGGGGCCGAGTATCAACACACCACACACACACAAAAAAAAATCAGTACGTTAAGACCCCCCGGGTGTTTTGTTTTGGACGCAAAGGTGTGACGGGGAACGGGAAAGGGGAACGAGCTTTAGCGGGGGGAAAGGACACACGTGAGGGAAACCCGATTGTAAGGAAACAGCGCAAAAAGGGGAGATAGGGGAGAGAAAGAAAGAGAGGCAGGCGAGTATAGCAGGTATAAGGGGGGATTAAAAATGTGATGTAAAGGGAGTACTACCAAAGACTTTATATACATATAGGAAAAACTATATATTCATTTAACCCCAATAAACCTCAGATGCTAACCATATTTTCGGGTAACGAATGTGGGGCGTTGGCGGGCGACGAAAGCGTCTTCTGCATGTAAACAAAATGTACAAGTCAAAAAAATAGTTTCGTCATGGCCATCTGTAACCCCTCACGTCTGTATGTCCCTTCTAACCCCCCCAGTGCTGTGATTCCCTCTCTAAACCTCACGTGCTGTGATGTCCCTCTCTAATCACTCCGTGCGTGGTCCCTCTCTAACCCCTCACATGCTGTGATGTCCCCCTAAAACCCCCACGTGCTGTGTTCCCCTCTAACCCCCCACGTACGTGATGTCCCTTTCTAACTCCTCACGGTGTGATGTCCCTTCTAATCCCCCACGTGCTGTGATGTCCCCCTCTAACCCCTCACATGCTTGAGCCCCTCTCTAACCCCACTGCTGTGATTTCCCCTCAAACCCCCTCACTACTGTGATGCCCTCTCAAACCCCCACGTCTGTGATGCCCCTCTCTAACCCCTCACGTATGTGATGCCCTTTCTCAAACCCCTCACTGCTGTGTGTCCCTCTCTAACCCCTCACGTTTGATGCCCCTTTTTTCAAATTTCCTCACGTGCTGTGATTCCTTCTCTAACCCCTCACGTACTGTGATTCCCTCCTAACCCCCACGTCTGTGATGTCCCTCAAACCCCTCACGTGCGGGATGCCCCTCTCTAACCCCTCACTGCTGTAATATTATCTCTAGCCCCTCAGTGCTGTGAGGCCCCTGCTTTCTGTGAGAAATTTCGTCATTGAAAACCTACTTATTATGCAAATTAAAAATATTTTGTATTTAGCATGCTGTAAATTACAATACATTGAAAAAATATGTGCAATTTTTGTTGTTTCATTATTTATGAATTTAAAATCATTCGGTATACTTGAAAGAGAAAAATATCAAAGAAAGAAAAAAAATATTTCAATACAGTAAAATGGCCTAAAAAATAAACTAAACCGCTACTAACAACCCTTACGGGGTTGCACGATCAGAACAGGGAAAAGTGATTAAAAAATATGACATCAGGAGGGAAAACACTGCATAATGCTGTCAAGTGGTAAATGATGGCCAAAAATCACTTAATTTCCAATGCTAATGCATTTTGGGGTTAAAAAAGGCTTATTCCCATATTTCCACATGTATTGGAAAATTGCTAGGAAAGGGAAGTTTTGGGAATAAATAAAACAGGATGAGCGAAACAATATATCTTGAACTGGCATGAGCGGGTACTTAAAATTACAATGAATCCCATTAAAAAGATTTACCACATATCCCCATTAAAAGTCCCCCTGTGTGAAATATAGTTATGCGCTACGATTTATGAGGCCCGTGAGAGGGCACCAGGTGCCAATACGTATTTTGGTCACCCAATTTTTATTGGTCGCAGAGTCACTTTCTATCATGTGTATATAGTCATTGGTGGTGACCAATGACTATAATACCATGATAAAGTGACTCTGCGACCAATAGAAAATTGGGTGACCCAATACGTATTGGCACCTGTCGCCTCACGCCCTCTATAGTCGTAGCGCATAACTATATTGTCCTCGGGGGGGGGGGACTTTTATGGGTATCTGTTGTAAATCTTTTTAATGGGTATCTATTGTAAATCTTAAGTACCCGCTCATGACAGTTCAAGCTACATTGTTTCGCTCATCCTGAGTGTTTATTTGTGCCAATCCGTACCTTTTCCTAACATATTCTTCCTATTACATGGGTCATAATGGAGTAAGCCTTCTATTAATCCCACAATAAAACTGCGCATTGCATATGTAACTGATATTTGGGCCATCTTTACACCACTTTGACAGCATTATGCCTGTGTTTTTTTCAATCCACCTCCTGATGTTATATTTGTTATCACGTTGCCTGTTTCTGATCGTGCATCATCCTGTATTGGTTGATTATAAAATTAACAAGGTTATGATTATGTTGTTAGCTCCTTTTAATGTATTGATTATATTTCTTTACTTTTTCTGATATATGTTTCTCTGCAAGTATACCTTGAATGATGTAATATATCATAAATAATTAAACCACAGATTGTTACTATTTATTCATGTATTGCAATTTACAGCATGCTAAGCACAAGATATTTTCAATAGCAGTAACTGAAGTAGGCATTTCCATGACGAACTTGCATAACAGATGCAGGGACATCCACAGCACGTGAGGGGTTCAGAGTACATCACAGCACGTGAGGGGTTAGAGTGGGACATCACAGCACGTTAGGGTTTAGTAGTGGGCATCACAGCACGTGAGGGGTTAGAGTGGGACATCACAGCACATGAGGGGTTAGAGAGGGACATAACAGCACCGTGAGGGGTAGAGTGGGACTCACAGCACATGAGGGTTAGAGTGGACATCACAGCCGTGAGGGGTTAGAGTGGACATCACAGCACATGATGGGTTAGAGTGGGCATCACATCACGTGAGGGGTTTTAGAGTGGGACATCACAGCACGTGAGGGTTAGAGTGGGACTCCCAGCACATGAGTGGGTTAGAGAGGGACAGAACAGCACGTGAGGGGTTAGTGGACATCACAGCACGTGAGGTTAGATGGACATCACAGCACATGAGGGGTTAGAGAGGGAACATACAGCACGTTAGGGGTTTTGGGAGGGCTCTTACGAAACTCTTGTTCTTGTTTTAGGGCTGCGAGGATCCCTTTGGGGAACACTTATGAGCCCTTGACGAAACTAGTTTCTTTAACTTGTACACTTTGTTTACATTCAGAAGAAAACCCCCCCGCCCCTCTTTGACCGCGCCAAACGCCACCTACATTTTCGTTACCCAGCAATATGGGTAACTTTTGAGGTTTCCAGTTAGGGTAAATGTATATTAAGCTTTCCTATCATGTTATATATAAGTCATTGGGGTGGTGACGCTCGCTGTCAGCCCACAACCCAAGAATATAGAGGACAAGGTAGGTGATTCCTGTAGTAAAGTTTCAAAGCCGCGATTGTCACGCCATTCTAACCGCGGATAGTGGTAAAGACAGAGCACGGAAACATTAGAGGATTACGGATCGATGGGTACTCAATGCTCATAATATTTCCCTGCACCTCCTATATATATTATATATACTATCCAAAAATGTATATTTCTTTGAAGGTTTATAGGCTATAACCTTCAAAGAAATATAATATTTTCGATAGTATCTTTGACAAGGAATAAAGTATATAAAGCAATATATATATGGTACCAAATTTTATTCAAATTTCTATTACATTTCAGGTAACTTTTGAGGGTTTACAACTCATGCAGAACATGAGGCAATACATACTTAGTACCAAAGCAAAGAAGTAAGATAATTACTCTTTACATGAAGCTAACATGACAAAACCAACACCTGCCTATCTCAGACATTGCAATGCAGTACAGGGAGATAATACAAGAATTATTTGCTTATACAGAGATCACAAAAACATCCGACTACTATCATGCATTATGGCAGCAGTAAAGACCTGTGATGCATAGCACGAGAAACACATGAGTTTGTTGCAAAACATGCGCACCACAGGCCTACAGAAAACACTCAAGAGTGTTATGTTCTGAAAAACCTTGACAAATAATGTGGCAACGGTATGCATGTTGAGAATGTTTATGCATCTACATGTTGAAACCAAAAGAAACAAAGCAAAATCTTTTAGCATACATTATAATGGCACAACAGAGCAACAGAAGGTAAGTAACGACATATAACCAATACAAATATACAGATTTATAAGCATAGGCTACTGTAAGGAAATTAAGTGAAACCTTTACTGAATAACATGCTGTAACAACCGCACAAACCTGTTGTTGCCTGCAATCCATGAGGGAAAAAGAGGACAGATACCAAATGCCAAGTATATGGGTTACAAAACATAAACCAATAAAATAAATAAATAAAATGGGAAATAAATAAATGACAAAATTTAAATATACTAATTTTACAAACAAGTATATAGGGTAAGCAGCATATGTAGCAGTTAGAATACATTGCAACAAAGGGAGAAACATTATATGCAGGGATACATGACAAAAGCAACAGCTTGATCAGTACATGCAGTAGCACAAGCAGAGGCAGTCTTGCAAGAACACTTATAAAGCACTGACAAAAAATATAGACACATTTAGATGACTCTTGTTTGAAGGCAGGCAAGAAACTCTAACAGTTTACCCGAGGAAAGTGGGAACATGATGATGGAAGACTAAAAAGAAACCTCTGTGTACGAGAGATTAACCGAAAGTTAAATTGAAAATAGAGGCAGAGATACTGAGAAGGAGGATGCAATAAATCATTAATACAAGGGTACTGGAGTAAAGTAATTAGAAAGGACATGGAAGTAGCGGGAATGGGAAAACATATGATTCTACAGTGACAGGAGAGAAAGGAGGAAAACAGTACCTAATGATCTTGGAGAGGTTAGGAAAAGGTATTGAAAGTTTTGAAGAACGCAAAGCTGGCAGGGCAGATGGACTCCATTAAGGATTTTGTTAAATATGGAGAGAAATGGTAAATCAGGCAATATATAACCATATGTGACCAGTTCTGGAGCAGGCTGCGTGGCCACAGGACTGGAACAAAAGAGCAGAGTGACCCGAATACAAGGGGAGAAAAGATAAGGAGGACATAGTCAAATTGATAGGCCCATAGCTGTCATGAACCATACTAGCCAAGGTTTTGTGGAATGATTATCAATGAGACATTGAAATTGTGGATA
The DNA here is from genome assembly GCA_016584305.1 of Chionoecetes opilio. NCBI lineage: Eukaryota > Metazoa > Arthropoda > Malacostraca > Decapoda > Majidae > Chionoecetes > Chionoecetes opilio. The sequence goes on along the minus strand of JACEEZ010001066.1, from coordinate 5,147 downwards.
GAGGAAAACAAGATGTTAGGAGAGGACAAGTGGGTTTCAGGAAAGGCAGATGTGGAATGGTAAATATAATAGGAGTTAGACAAGGTGTGATCATGTCCCCAACATTATTACCTTGCCGCCTAACGAAGTTGGAGGGGTTATGTTTTCAGGCTTGCCCGATCTGTCCTGTCCCTGTCTGTCGTGTGCTGTCTGGGGGGAGTGTAACAGGATTTCTCGAAAAGTTGGCGAAAAAAATAGAATTTGGGACGGCAAACTCGGTATAGCGTCGAAGTCTTATTTGTTAAGGTTTAGTAAGCTGCTTTGAATTTGATGAAATCTATTGACAACTGTTGGGGCTGGGCAACCAATGATGAAATATTCGTGCCGAGGTATGCGCTCATACGGCTGCATATATATATATAAACTATATATATTTATATATATACTATATATATATAATAGTATATATGATTATATATAGTAGTATATACTACTATATATATATATACGTATATTTTTGGAATATTCGGGCGGAGGTATGCGCTCTAGCTGAAGGGCCGCGCCCCCTAGTTTATACCTTGTATTAGAGGACTGATCGTGAGAATCAGGTAGTCATAGTGAAGGAGTGAGTAAGGTTGGAGAGTAGATAGTAGATGTCTGGTCTATGCTGAGTGATGTAGTGCTGATGGCTTAGGAAATTAAGGATGGAAATATGGAGATTTTAAAAACCACTATACTAAACACGTAATGGGGGGATAGAGAATGAGACCGTGAAGTTTAGTGAGAAGGGTAAATGGTTTAAAGTCTATGAGAGTTTACAGTTGAGGTAGGGAGTGCAGTGCTGCTTCAGAATAAATTTGCCTAGAAGTAGTAGATAAGATATGTATAGTCCGTAGGAATGGAATTTATAACAAGGATTAGGGGATAGGTCGGTGAAAGCAGAGGAAAGTTAATGAAGCTAAAGCAAGGGCAAGGAGGATGACTAGGTCAGTGATTATAAATGGTGGCAACAGTCGCATTAATAATATTAGAAGGTTAGGCAGAGTTTATGGAAGGGGGTGGCTGTACGCCTATTGTCTGTATGAGTCAGAAGTGACTCAGTACGGGGAAGGAGACAATCATGCATTTTGGTTAAAGGTCAGAACATAGTAGGCAGATGGGGACTAGGAGCTTTAGGAGCACTGCTGTAGAGGCCATAAGGGGAAAACATGGGATGGAGCACCTTCAGGAAAGGATAATTAAAAGGGAAAAAACTGGTGTTCCCAAAGAAAAATTGAAAGACTTAGTGAAGATAGATGGGCAAAGAAAATATCCCAGAAAAATAGATCAAGTTCCCACCTGGAAGAAAAAAACTAGAGAGTTTGGAAAAAGGAAAGAAATGGAGCAAGATGGAGATAAGAGATATCAAAAAAAAAAATAGAGATGAATGGGCTAGTTAAATGGCAGGGGGGAATGGCCAGGAAATCAACGTTGCAGTAGTAGAGGAGGAAAACAGAAGCCAGAGGGGGTGACTTGGCATGTAGGAGACTGGGAGAGGAAGTTACTATATAAAGCAAGAACAGGCACCTTGGAAGTCAACGGAAGGAAAACAGGGAACTGGAAAAACCAGAATTGTAGCTACAGGGTAGGAGAGAAAGAAACTGTAAAACATGTCATTTGTGGAATGCAACAAGTATAGGAGTCAGAGGAAAGGCTTATACCGTCAATAGTAACATTTCCTAGACAGAGGAGTGGGACAGGAGACTAGAGCAGAAAGACGGGGCCCTGTGTACGGTGTTGGGGCTGTATGGGGACAGAAAGGAAACAGAAAGTATTGTAAACCTCACCAAAGTGTTTCTAACGCAGTGCTGGGAGATAAGAACACACAAGAGCCCAATGAATTAGGATGATAATCAAGGTTTGGGAAAACTGATGAAAATGTCTTTCCCAGGTGAAATAAACAAGGGTTGTAACAAGTTTGTTAACGAAAGAGACGAAGTGGAAGAGGACCTATGAAGCGATACTAAGCGACAAAGGTCACAAGAAGAAGAAGAATGATGAGTCCTTTAAAAAAAATCAAGCACCTCCGGGGCCAGAAAATGGCAGCCGTCGCTATCAGTTGGGGTGGTGTTCTCACAGCCTCCCTCCCCTTTTTGCTGTATTCGCATTTTGCAGCCGGGTAGATGGTGTTTCGTAGGACCCCTTCTTATTGGTGTCCCTGAGAATATGGAAAATGTTACAAAATTGTTTACATAAGCATAACTTACTAACATAATTTATTACGTACTATAAATGTATATGGATGATTTGCTGATAGGGTCTAGTAATTGAGAAGGAATGAGCGGTGGAGTGGTGATGGTTGGGAGCACAGAACACTGAGATGGAAAACTGATGGACACCTTGAAAAATGGGTGAGAGTGAGATGACAGAAGGATATATACGTGTAGAATATATGCTGGGAGTGTGAGAGGATGACCCCCTGATAAATGGGAGGATATAGTGTGGGAGTAGATAAGGGTGAGAAAGAGAAAAGATGCAAGAGTGAGACGACTGGTAGAAAATATGAAATTTAAATATTTTTACCAAAAAATAATGTGCAAAAAAATATGCGAAATGATTTTTATAGTCACCAAAAAATCTAAAAGCAGGCATTGTAGAGGAACAGCAAATTAATTTTCCCTAAAATATTACGACTTTTGGGGCATTTTGAGGGTTTTGGACATACTGGTGACCCTCAGTCATGTTTGCTGTTCCACCATCTGTTGAAAAAAGTTTTTTTGTTAGTTAAATAGCAATAATTGCAAAAATATTTTAATTATGTTCTGCATAGAAATGAGGTGAATTAGCAGTATGGAAGGAAATGTAGGATGGTGAATAGGAAGTGGGTAAAGAAGATGAGGAGGACATGTGAGATAGTATAGTGAGGAGAAAGGTTGTTTGACAGTTTTAGGGATAAGAAAAGAAAATGACAGTATCAATAACAAACAAACACTAGCAACTGGTATTATGCATATTTTAAGAAAGGAAATACTCGATGAGTCTTTACCCTCTACAGCATGTATGTGAGGTGAGGTCACTGGTGCTGCTGGAGGAGGCACCATGGAGGAGGGCAGCAGAGGCTCCTGGCACACACCTGAAAACCACTCATTGTTGATATCTTTCTGAGACTGTATACGGAAATTTGTCGATACAAGGTATAATTACATCTCAGACTATAATTCATAAGTGAGACTAACATCATGCAAAATGTTAACATTATGACTCTCAATACCATCCATTTGCTGTGGCTGTGTCTGATGTGGTGGGAGGCTGTGGCTGTGACTTATGTGGTGGGAGGCTGTGGCTGTGGCTTATGTGGTGGGAGGCTGTGGCTGGTACTGGGGTTTAGGCAGCACTCCAACATCAGTGTCAAAACACACTGTCAAAAGAAAATATCAGTAATAATCCTGTACGTAATTAGAACATTGATACTGTACCTGCCAATGCTAAAGCCATATAATTAAGAGACAGAAAATAAAAACTTTGTCCAAAACACTGATAAGGGCTGGAAGCCATTAATAAGAATAAATACACCCTTAATATAGATGGGTTGATGATAACAGTAATGCATAATCTGTACAAACCACTGTGTGTCATATTTCTGGTAGTAATGGTAGAGCTGCCCTCCCCTGCTGCCGCATCTAGCCCAATCTCCGCTGATGCTAATGGCGCAACAGAAAGGTATGATCAAAATAAATGTTTGAGAAGGTAACTACGTGCTTACAATAATAAAAAAAAATATATATATATATATATATATACAGGCTTGCGCGGATGATATTTACGCCAGAATTAGTTCATCGAGATTTACCGCGCAGATTTAAAGTTGCTTCCCAAGCTAAAAAAAAAAAGCAGAAGGCATGAATCGTATGTTCTGACAGCGACGTACATCATCTTGCACACTCACCGGGGGTTGGGAGGGAGGGTTTCCCTCCCTCTCCTCCCTCCATAGGCGATTGACAGTTTGCATGATTTTGAAGCTTATAGCCTGCAGCGTTCACCTACATCCCGTGTTTTTGCCTGTTTTTGCTGGATTAACATAATGGGTGGAAAAAACATACGGATGGCACAACGATTCAAGCAATCATTGATCTTTCAAAGGGTGGGATCAATAAAAGGAAATTTGCAAGCTTAAAGGACTAAAGCTTATAACAGTGCAAAATTTGATCCGCCGATTTAAGGCTGGCGGAGAGGTGAATCTCCCGCTCCCAATAAAACAACCTGGGAAACAAAAAAAAACGTGTAACAGAACCAGGAGCGTGTTAAGGCGACAGCTTGATGCCAATCCCAGCCTTACAGCCAGAGAACTGAAGGAGGAAATCATACTCTTCTTGGTAATGTGTCGCCCTTCGTACTGTACAGGAAACTTTGCAACGTGACCTTGGCTACAGGTGTTACCGGGCGCGGGATAAGCACTGATAAAAAGACCCGCCAAAGGAAGAAAAGGCTTCACTTTGCAAAAATACAGAGATTGGCCTCTCGACAAGTGGCGGGCTGTGGGTGTGGAGTGACGAAAGCACATTTTGTGTGAGTGGAAGGGGAACCAGCAAAAGTGTACCGTCGCCCCAGCTCAGACCCCACCGAGCCTCGCTACACACGAAAAAACCACAAAACACCCTCCAGTTTAATGGTGTGGGGTTGCTTTACTTTTCATGGTATTGGGAACTTTGTTATTTTCCCAAAGACACAATTGTTTTTTTCAAAGTGGGTATTTTGTCTTTTAAATGACCACCTGGAGGCCTGCTTTGAAAAGACACAGGCACAGATTTTCCAACAGGATGGAGCATCCTGCCCCACAGCTCGAGATGTGATACAGTGGCTTGATGACTGCAAGATTGGGAGAATAGATGACTGGCCAGGTAATTCTCCCGATATATCACCCATAGAAAATCTTTGGGCCATCAATTAAAGGCAAACTCCGCTCACGTGACACCTCTACACTCCCCAAGCTTGAAATGGAGCTCCGAAAGTGTGGGAAGAATTTAAGCCTGAGTTCCTTCAAAATCTTGCTGACAGTGTACCACGTCGCCTTCAAAAGGGTCATCAAGAGGAAGGGGTACGCAACGAAATACTAACTACAATTGTAAGTGTTGATAAATTTTCCATTATTTTTTTATAAACACCATGGTTTTTTGGGGGGTCCCCACGTA
>JACEEZ010001065.1:0-22428 GCA_016584305.1 Chionoecetes opilio | reverse complement strand
CGGGCCTCAAGCCAAAAAGAACACCAAATTATCATTATTTGACCTCCGGTAATACTTCCTGCTGGCATATAAAGTCTCATTCTGTCTTGGAGCAGCTAACAAAAATTTGCTGATTTTGCCATATCATACTGTTCGGCCTAATTTTCATAGTCTCTTGCTACCTCTTGACTTCCCAATGGGAAGTCAATCGATTCCCAATGGGATTTTGCTGTAGTAATAATTACTTCGGGGGTTAAACAAGAGATTTATATTTTTTTGTTTGAAAATTTAAATTTAAATCATAATGCTACTAAACTTCGGTTAACCCCCTCGCATTCCGTAATTATATTTTATTAATTCTTTCCATGGCAAGCCCTTTGGGAGAGGCCCTCAGAAGGGCTTTTCTACGCGTAAAAAAGTTTATATTCCAGTGTAATTTTCCCCTACACCAAATACTCTTATTAGAATAAATGTTAACTATTATCTTTTCTAGATGTTCGTTCTATAAGAATATCGCATAAACAACTGTAAAGCACACAAAACAAAATGCCATTATGAGACTGAATAAATGTGCATAAACAGTAAATTGACTTAAAACTCTTCACTATAGTCTTTCACTTAAGCTGGATTCTTGGTAGCTGCTCGCTGCCTAGACGAGTTTGTAAGGAGGGTCGCTGATTGGCTGATAGACTCGGCTGGGTGGTGATGGTGGTGGTACTTGCCTCGCCGCACCCAAAACCCTTGCCTTGCCTTAGAAAAATATTCATATTTTTTGGGCTTTACTCATCTCTTACACAAGATAGCCATTTTATTTGCATCAGTGAATCAGGCAGTGATTTTTTCCAACAACACGCCATTCATAAACTCAATAGGGTAAAAAATAAAGTCATGACTGACTATCCCCAAGAGTAGGCGGACTTTTAGGTTTTCAGTGCATTGAAATGTTGTACTCCTATCCGATATTACCAAACTACCAGATGATATTTATGAAAGCTGAGCCTACCAATCGTGTTTCATAATACATTGCTGCATATCATGAGCATAAAAAAATTACACTAAATTACACTAATATTAAGATAATTGAAGGAAAGTAAAAGAGTGTATAAAACATTTTTTCTTGCTTATTTTGCTTTAACTCGCTGTAACTCCATAAATTTTGGGCGCATTCAATTTTCAGAACTATTTCAAAATCCTTATACTTTTCCGCTTCCTGTGGTAGGAGCACGTACCCAAAAAGGAAAAGAGTAGGTGGTCTTATAGGATGTCTCTCGGTGGTCTCCCTATCACACGGGCGCGTTTTCGTCGGACTGTTTTCGTCGAACTTGCCATTTGGTTGGACTGTTTGGTCGACTTTTGAGGGTCATTTCACCGAACTTGTTCGATGAAATGGTTGTGAAATTATACAAAATGTTGCCACATTTCGTCAAAAATACTCTGGGGTCAAAATAAGTCTATACTTTTTCTGTAGTTATAAATGGATTAAGCATTGAAATGACACCATCATATTATAATACTTACAGGAAAATTAATACAGATCAGTCCATATTATATATGTGATAGATTTTCAGAATATGAAGCTGATTTGATTGGTTTACAATTTGCGGTAGAGGCCTCTTCCATTTGTGCCCAAGTTTCTTGAACCAGTTCTTTCAGTTCAGGGTTGGGTTTCTGGGTTCAGGGTTGGGTTCGCGTGTCACAAATGGAACGCAAAAACCCGTTTTTTGTTTACAAACATACTCAGCTGGCGAGGCAATTTAAGAGAGAGAGAGAGAAGAGAGGAGAGAGAGAGGGGGCGGATAAAAGAGAGAGAGATAACGAGAGCGATCAAGAGAGATGGGAGGGGATAACGAGAGAGATAACGAAGAGATAACAAGAGAGAGAGAGATCGAGAGATAACGAGAGAGATAATGAAGATAACGAGAGAGAGAGATAACGAGATATAACTCAGCTAGCTGTTATTTAAAGGGATCAAAATCAAGTTTAAGATCGCGGAACGCATGCCCTCCACCAGCCATGTATGCCTCTTTTATGCCGTCTGACATCCTCTCCGACTCGTGCATGCGGAAAACCCTTCACGATAAGAAATAGGGCCCAAGGCGACCATTGTTTGTTATGAACTGAAAACTCTACCCAGCTACCCCCCTCTCAATGTGGGTAAGAAAGGTTCACGGGTTTTGCTGAGTCACTACGCGCTTTGCCTCGGACCCAGGGCCCGTTTTTTATAATAGCTTATGGGTTTCCCATAAGCAAACCCAAAAAGGCGAAGTTCGCCATAAATCACCCAAAATTCCATAAGTGCTCGTGTTTTCCCATAAAGTTGCCCATAAGCGCTAGGGATGTCCGGAGGTCCCCATAAGGATCCTTTTATGTTGACATAAGCCGTCAACATGGGAGCAAAACAACTCTAACGCCCGCGCCAATTCAGGCATTTTCGTGCCAGAAGAGACTTCTCGGCTAATTGAATGACGAAGAACTTGTCAAGAGGTATCGGCTGAACCATGAGGGATTATGTATTTCACTCTCGTAAATGCATTCCTCCAGAGTAAATAAAAAAGGAAACCATACACTGACAGCGGGAATGAAAATTATAATAACATTATGATGTTTCCTCGCCACTGGCAAGATGCAGCAGGCACTGAGCAGTGGCGGCTGCTGCAGTGATGACCATGGAGCAGCTGGAGTGGACGGAAAAGGCTTGCTCAAGTCCGTCCATGGTAATACTCTCGTGTACCCAAATTCTGTGCGAGACAACAATCGAGAATTCTCGCCAACGGAAATTTTCGACGACAGTTCCACTTCTACATAGATGAAAAGGATGAATAAAGGGTTTTCATTGTTTATTTGACAACATTTTTCGAAGGCATTATTATTTTCTATTTAGTATTGATGTTTATAATAAATTTAGCTCTTGTTTTTGGCCGAAATTAAGGTAAAGATTTGTTTTACCTACGCAGTCATATCTACCTTCTGGAGGGCTATCATTTCAGCTTCAGCACGTAGTGGAGATACTACTTCCGGAAAAACAAAAATGTAATACTTGGAAACAAGGTTAATTTTATACACTAGGACCAGAATTACCTACACAATTGGGAGTGTGCTTTCTGGTTACCTTAATGGATTCTAAGAAACTCTCAATGAGTTTCTGTCGCAAATCATTACTTTTGGAGATATCAAATGTTTTTAGTAAAAGCGTATATGACATAAAAATTAAGAAACCCTAAACCCACCTTTAGTTTTCCCAAACCAACCTAATGTAACGTAACCCCCCCCTTTTTAGTTTCACTAACCTAACTCCCCCTTTTAGATTCACTAACCTAACCCCCCTTTTTAGATTCACAAAACCTAACCGAATTCCAAATTTTTAAAACCTTCTAACTAAACCAAATCCTCTTTGGGAAAAAGTGTCCGCGGCTGGGGAAAAAAAGCAGGGGCCCGATGCAGGTCACAAGGGGAAAGAAGAGTGGGACGCACGAAAAACCACTTAGTTTTTTCCCCCTCCCATAAATAACAAAATTGTTGTAGTGTTTCCCAAAACCCCCCCCCCTCCCCCAAAAAACCAAGTTTGGGCCCCTTTGGGGGGATATGGGGTTTAATTTGGCTGGGGTACAAAATGTGCGTTGCAACCCCAATTATTGATTTTATAGTCTATTTTTTTTTAACAAGGCAAAATTAAATTCAAATTTAAAGTCTCATGCTTAAAATGATGCCTGTTTTTTTCCCTTTGTAATGGGGGTTAACTATGAAAAAATACAGCCGACATTAAAGAAAAAGCGTAGTTTTTCCCTTCTCCGGGCATAAAATATCAGTAAGCAAAAGGGGGCAAGAATTTTTTGCCTTATTAAAAAAAAATAAAATATAAGGTGGGGCCCGAAAAAATTTCCCATAGACTAGGGAAAATTGACTGAATTTCTTCAGTCAAGAAACGTTTTGGACCTCCCTGACGATCCCCCCAAAAAAGGGAATGCCCCGGAGTATCGAGTCCACCCCCCCCCTTCCCCCACCCCTCCCTTTAAAGAAGTAAATAAAAAAAAAATTTGGTTACCGGGGGGGGTCGAGGGGCCCCATTGGGTTTGGGTTAATTATCGGGGTTATCGTGTTAGGAATTTACGGGTGATTATCCCCTGTTAGGATAAAATTATGGGGGGTAAAGGGGGGGGCAGGGGCCCCCTCGCTAGGTTTTTTTTTAATTTGTTTAAAGGTTTAAATTTAAAGTTTCGGGGGGGGCCTTTTTAATCTCGGAGTTTAAAAAAGGTTGGTAAAATTTCCCATACTGGGGAAAAAATTACCCTAGTTTTATGGGAAATTTTTGACTCCTACACAACTCAAAAAATACGTTTTTTCGACGATAAATTTAAACCCCCAACCCCCCAAACCCCCATTCCCACAGGTCCCCAAGCTTGTTTGGGGCAAGGGGGGAGAGAAAGGGGGCAAACGTTTAAAAAATTTACCAAATAACTCATTTTTTCCAAAAATTGTTGGGGAAGGGTGAAAAAAAGGATACACAAAAGGGTTAAAACCATGTAGAAAAAGGAGGAAAAAGGGAAACAATGCCGGGGAAAAGTGATGACCAAAGGAAAAAGATAGGGCCGTATAGGGAGCTTACGGGGAATACGGCGTATACTACCTACTATTTTGTATACCCCTTTACTCCCGTATCTGCCTGGTCATCAACTCCCCCCCTTGGTTTTTGTTTTTCCCCTTTTCCCCTTCTGTCTACTTTGGTTTTAAACCTGTTGTTTTTCCCTTTCCGTCCCCCTTCTCCATTTTTTGGGAGAATAACCTATTTTTTATAGGGGGGTTTTCAGTTCAGTTCGGGTTAAATTTGTTGGTCGGGAGTCACAGGCCTTTTTCAACGGCACCCCCCTGACGTTTTTTCTTTTTGGGTTTCCCTGGGTTTTTAAATTTTGTTTTCTTTCTTTTATTAAAATCGTATTATTTTCCCTTTTTTTTTCTTTCTTTTATTTTCTCTGGTCATAAAAAAAACCTGTTGTTTGTTTTTTTTCCCTTTCTTCCATTTCCCCCTTCTCCAAAAAAATTTACTCCCCCCCCAATAATCCTTTCCCCCTCTAAGAAAGGGTTTTGTTTACCCCTCACACTTTTTTTTTTTCTTTCATTACTGTATGCGGGGACTATAGCAAAAAATTTTTTTAAGGGTCCCCTTTTCCGCCCACAAAAAACCCCAATTTTTTCTTTTCCCCCGAACCTCCCCTTTTTTCGTTTAGTTGTAGGTTGGTTTTTCCTGCACCTGAACAGTAGGGTGGGGGTGGGGGGACACCCCCTACTATTAGTGGAAAAAAAAATTCATAAAAAATCCATTTTTTTCCCGAGGAGAGTGCACACTGTTTCCCCCAAAAAAAAACTTCACAATAGGCCCACCTATGGGACCCCAAAGAAATTTTAAATCAGATAATAAGGGTCATTTAAGGTTTTTTATAAATTTTTTTTACTTTTGATCCCCCCAGTTCGGTGGAAACCCCCCCCAACCCCACCTTTTAAGGCCGGGCCCCAAAAACACACCGGCGGGGCCGTCCCCGGGCCCACAAAAAATGCAGGGGATCGTTGCCCCGCGAGACCCCCCACCCACCGGCCGCCTCATGAAAATATACAGGGACACGCGGGACCCCTGGGGACAAAAATGAATCCCGTCCAAAATGACTTGTTGGTGATGGCTGCATGTTCAGCCATATATAATCCTTTTTATATTTTTAAAAATCATATATAATTTCCTATATAAACCCAATTTTTAAAAACAATTATAATGGTACAATTAGTCATTATCTGGCCGACGAGGGGGGGGCCGCCCCCGGAAAACACCCACCCCACACCAGGGGGCAGGCCGCGCCGACGGAAATTTTTTAAGCGCCGACTGGTTTTCATCGGGCCGCTGCGACGGCCCCGCCCGGGTGAAAAAACCCCCACCCACACACCGGCCGCCCTTTTAGCCAAGCCCCTTTTCGTCGGCCGGACAGGCCCGCCCCGGGGTGTGTGTGGGGGCTTTAAGGCGGCGCCCCACTAGCACTTTTTCCGTCTGTTTTTTTTCAGCGAAATTTTTTACAAACTAACAATTTTTTGACTGCAAAGTCGGGAAGCCGTCACACACACAGAATCGTTCGCCTGCATCACCAGTCAGCTGTTCGACTGTAACAAACATGGTTTTTTGTGGTTTGTGGTTTAACCACTTTGTGGTTAAGATTATGTTTCATTAAAACTATAAGTTTAGGTTATGTTTCATTAAAACCTATAAGGTTAGGTTGGGTTTTCATTAAAATATATAAGGTAAGGTTAGGTTTATTTTTTTTTTTTTTTTTTTTTTTTTTTTCTTTCTTTGCCCCAAAATAAACATCTCCATTACAACACCCCTTTTGTAGGCCAAGAAAAAATAGTCTTTGTCTCTGAAAACGACCGCGAAACTCTCGTCCATTATTACCGACGGCTATAATTACGTGCCTTGTAATGCATTAAGTTGTAGTAGAACAATTTCTTCATGACATCGTAAAAAAAAGTAAGCTGAAAGGCTTGTGGAGCCCGCCAACTTCTGCGGATTATGCACCCAAAAACATAGTTACCGAAATAGGAAATGTAGGTACTTATTACTTCTATTGCCGTTTGCCTATTCTAAAGCTGTGCTTTCCTGTGCCTGTATGTTTGTTTTTGTGCAATGAATTTTCTAAATTCAGATAAGTGAGTTAAGTTTTGGTTAGGTTAGGAGGCATTCATGATTCTTAACACCACTGTGTTCAGGGTGTGTCTGGTGAGTTCAGAATGGGGTATAAAACCTTTTCCACACTCTAGGCATTCATGGTTCTTAACACCACTGTGTGTCAGGGGTGTCTGGTGAGGTCACTCTTTGTATAAATCTTTTCCCACCTCTAAACATTCATAATTCTTAACACCACTGTGTGTCAGGGGGTGTGTGGTGAGGTGACCCATTGTAGCAACTCTTTTTCCCACACTCTAAACATTCATAATTTTTAACACCACTGTGTGTCAGGGTGTGTATGGTGAGGTGACCCATGGTAGCAAATCTTTTCCCACACTCTAAACATTCATAATTCTTAAAAACCACTGTGTGTCAGGGTGTGTGAGGTGAGGTCACTCTTTTTAGTAAATCTTTTCCACATCTAGGCATTCATGATTCTTAACACCACTGGTGTCAGATGTGTTTGGTGAGGTGAACCCATTGTAGCAAATCTTTTCCCACACTCTAAAAATTCATAATTCTTAACACCACTGTGTGTCAGGGTGTGTGTGGTGAGGTGACCCATTGTAGCAAATCTTTTCCCACACTCTAAACATTTATAATCTTAACACCACTGTGTGTCAGGGGGTGCTCGGTGAGTTGACTCTTTGTAGTAAATCTTTTCCCACACTCTAAATATTCATAATTCTTAACACCACTGGGGGTCAGGGGTGTTCTGGTGAGTTCAGAACGGGTATAAAACCTTTTCCCACACTCTAGGCATTCATGGTTCTTAACACCACTGTGTGTCAGGGGTGTGTCTGGTGAGGTCACTTTTATAGTAAATCTTTCCCACACTCTAAACATTCATAATTCTTAACCACCATGTGTTGTTGGGTGTGTGGTGAGGTCACTCTTTGTAGTAAATCTTTTCCCACACTCTAAAAATTCATAATTTTTAACACCACTGTGTGTCAGGGTGTGTGTGGTGAGGTCACTCTTTGTAGTAAATCTTTTCCCACACTCTAAACATTCATAATTTTTAACACCACTTTTGTGTCAGGGTGTGTGAGGTGAGGTCACTCTTTGTAGTAAATCTTTTCCACACTCTAGGCATTCATGATTCTTAACACCACTGTGTGTCAGGGTGTGTTTGGTGAGCTGACTCCCTTTTTAGCAAATCTTGGGCCCACACTCAAACATTCATAATTCTTAAAACCACTGTGTGTTCAGGGTGTGTTCGGTGAGTTGACTCTTTGTAGTAATCTTTTCAATCGAGTCATGCGAGAGACTGTTGGCTGTTATATAGAACCGGCTTTTAAATGTATCTACATGTACAATAGTCACTTGAATATTTATAATACTTCTAAACGTATTGAATTATAATTTGCAAAAATTTACTGATTTATATCGAATATCTTTTAAAATAATCACCATGGATTTTGATTTGACTAAGAAAGTTGACTTAAAACTTTGCAGACAAAGACGACACGAGCGACTCCCCTCAGGGGGGATGATGCAGCGGACTAACTAGTCGGCAAAAAAAAAAACAGTCAGAGCGACGAAGGGTTCGACTAACTAGACGGAAAAAAGTGCTAGTGGGGCCGTCATGAAGCTACCCTTTGTCGAATGTAGTTCATGGGGGTGGCGGCATCCGGGGGCATGGGGGCGCGAAATTTAATTAATTTTCGCCTTGTACCCTTTTCTACGGGATCCCCCCCCCACCCAGTTCGAAGTTGGTCATTGTGTTATTTCTTCTTGGCCTCCCCTTTTTTTCTCCATTTTCTATATATTTTCAAACTTTTTTTTTTCATTCTTTTCATTCCCCCATTTTTGTGTCCAACTCCCCATTTTTTTACTTATACTCCCCTTTGGGCTCACCCCTCACACCCGGTTAGATCGTCTTTCCAAATCTTTCATTACGTTTGCTCCATTTATTTTGTTTTTCTCAATCATCTCCTTCCCTTTCCTTTTTCCCCAGGTCATTCCCGTCTACTAATACATACCTCAATACTTCCACTGCCCCCCCCTTATTCTTTCCTAACACGATTTCTCCCACTTCCCCTTGGATGCTGCCCCCTTTGTGTAGCCGGGGCCCCCAAAGATTTGCGGTACACCCCTTTTTCAATTCTCTGTAATTTACCCATTTTTGCTTTGTTAAATTATCACATTAACCCCATATATTTTTGAGGAATGCCACCTTTTCCAGTCGTTTTCCCCTATTGAATTTTAGAGCAACTTTTTTTTTGGGTGATTTTCTTTTACGTTTTATTTGCCATTTTCTTGCCTTATTAAAACATTCTTCTTTTTTTATTTTGAAACAATTTTCTTTCATTTTTTGGTTTATTCCCCAAATATTTCATTCTATTCTAACATTTTTATTTTCCCCCCTTTTCAGGCTTATCTTTTATATTTTAAAATAATGATGTTTTTTTTTATTTTTTTCTTTTAATCCATACTCCTTACCTATTTTCCCTAACCCAATGTGGCCCCTACTACCTGTTCTGCCCCCTCTAACTACTTTCTAGTAACTCCGTCGTCTGCCCCCAAAGAAAAGTGGGTATCCCAAAATAATTCATCCTTAAACCCCCTTGCCCATTTTTTCAATTCCGGATAATCCTGAAGGTCACTAAATTTAAAAGAGTTGGTTGAAGCCGTACACCTTTCCTAAATTCCCCTTGTTTTCATTTTTTACTTCTTTACCTGGTCCTAATTTATCTTGGTCTTGTTCCTTATATACGTTTGCTTTAATTTAATAATCTTAGGGTTTAAACTTTTTTGCATTAATAATTTATTTATTTTTTCCCCTCTAATCTAAATGGCCTTTGCAAAAATTATTAAATGATATTATGGGTTTTTTTAGTTTTAGGACCTCTCTATGCAATTCTTAATTGAATAAATTATTTTCTATTTACTGCCCCTGTGAAAACCTGCCTGTGTGCTTTCCCCCTTTCATTTTCCTAATATGACTTCCGACTTTCTGATTAACCACATCAAAATTTTACCAAAAATTAGTTGTGCATTGGTCTTAATTCCCTAACTTTTGGCTGCTAACCTTGGTATCATTACTGTCCTTTACTCCCCCCATCCTCCCGGCACTTCCCTGTCTCTAACACGTTTTTATACCCTTTTTTTTAAAAAACTGTCTCAATGTCTTCCTTTTGAAAGTTCCCTTTTAAAAATTCTGGCTTTATTTATTTTTTCTCGCTGCTTTTTTGTTTTTCATCTTTTTTAAACATTTCATCCCCTTGTCTTCTTTGATCTGTTCCTCTTCCAAGTATAAAAATCCTCCCTGTCTCTTCTCGCCATTTCCAGGGTTTGTTTCTTACTCATATCACAGTCTTTTGTGTATTCCCTTTCCATCTTTTCCCATTTTCATCTACTTTTTGTAACTTAATTCCCCTGGGTCCCGTCTATGTCCTTTTTTTACTTTACTGTATTCCCTTATATACCCTCTTTTTTCTCTGCTTTCCACCCCTGTGTCTTCTCATTTTTCATATTTCTTGTATTTTTTACTCCAATTTTCTTTGCCCTTCCTCCTCTCCTTTCCTTTCCAATTTCTCCCCGCCATCCTCCCCTTAAACCTAGTGCACTCTTTTCCTTTATCTTTTCTTTTTAATTTTTTTGATATATTCCCAAACACTTTTTCCTTCCATTTTTTACTTTCCTTGATTTTTTTGGTTAAAATTTTTTCTTGTGTTTATATTTCCTTTTATTTTTATTTTATTTTTTATTTTGGGGGTTGTATATATCTTTCCTTCCTTTCTCCTTCTCATCTTTACTTGTGCTTTCTCCTATTTCTATTTAGCCTTCCCCTCCCCTTTTTACCCCCTTTCCTTTATTTCATCATTTATCCATATAGTTTCCCTTCCCCCTCACCTTTTTTTTCTTCTCTTTTTTTCCCTATAGGGTCATTTTAATATTTTTATTCCGTTTCTTTAATTCTCCATTAATTTTCTAAACTTTCATTCCCCCTTCCCTACTACTTTCCCTTCAAAAATTTTTTCCAAAAGCCCTCCAATGATTTTCTATCTGCCTGTAGTATTTTTCACTATCCACCTTTTTTCCTTTGTCCCTTTTTCCTTTTTTTCCCTTTTCCCCTTTATTACTATTTCTATCAAGTTTGGTTGAAAATAAAATTTTTCTTTCTCCTCGTCTTCATCATTCCGTGGAATCTTTTATAAAATTTTACCCTCCCCAAAGAAAAAATTTCCATTACACTCTTTTGTTCTTCTCATCCCCAGGGTGAAAACTCTCCCGGGACATTTTTCATCATCATTTAACATTTTTAAAGGGGCCGTTTTTTTTTCCATCCTTTGTAGGACTTTTTCCCATTTCTGTTCACACCCTTTTTTTCCTTTAAACCAACATGTCCATTAAAGTCCCCATTTATCATGGGGGTTGTTTTTTTTTCCTGTATTATTTTCTCTATCGTTGTTTTTTTCATTGTTTCCCCCCGCATCACTTACGCTGAAAAACTACAACTATCCTAACCTCCCATCCTTCTATTTTTCCTTTTTACAGAAAATCTTACTTTTTTTTTAAATCTTATCAAATTTCTTTTCCCATTTTTTCCCCTTGTAAATCACATAAGTCCTCCCCCCTTTTCCTATCCTTTTCCTTTTCTCAAAACATCTATAACTCTAAACCCCTTTCCCAAAAATTTTTAACATCCTTACTTTTTCTGTTTTTCCCGTTAACATCCCCTTTTGCTGTTATGGGTTTGCAAGTTCTTCTATTTTTTAAAACCCTTTACTTTTTTTTAAATTTCCTTGTACATTTGTATTTTTTTTTTTTTAACCCTTTTCCCCCCCTTTCCCCTTTTTTTTCCCTCACTCCTGCATCTCATTCCCCCATCCCTTCCCTCCGTTACGCTGACGTCTTCCCTTTTCTTTATTATCCACCTACCACCCTCTCTTCTTTTTCCCCTGTAGTTTTTCCTTGTAAGGCATCTTCCTCTCTTTTTCACGTTTAGTCTTGTTACTGCTAGTCCGATTTTCCCTTTATACTACCCTCCCGAGCTTTTCTCAGTTTCCTGGCTTTTTTATGATGTCCCATTTTTTTAACATCCCCATCCTCGGGATGCAACCATAGGTTTTTTCTCTCCCTCTCGATTTTGTTCCCAGTCGATACCCCTTAACCCTTCCACCTCAACCCTTCCACCCCAACCCTTCTCCTTGAACCCATATCAACAGTTTCTTTATCATCTTTCCCCCTTTTCTTTTAAAAGCCCTTTCTCACTTTCCCTACGTTAAACATCATGTTTTTTTCCCTCCTTCTTTTTTTTATTTTCCCCTTTCCCTCCGGGTTTCTCTTTCTTCTCTCAGTTTTCTCTTCTTACCAAATCCTCTCCCTCTCATCCATCCTCTTTTCCATCTCAAACCGCTTTTCTTTCCGTTTTTCCATCATCTTCTTAATAGTGATCCCGCTCAAATTCAAAGTCCCCCCTGGGCGTTCCCCCTATTTTCTCCATTTTTTAAAAAGTACTTGCATTTCATTCATTTTCTTCATCACTGCTTTATTAGTCTCCCTGGACTCATATAAATCCTTCCCTGATCTTCTGGATTTTTCCCCCGTTCACTCTCATCTTCCTTAAGACTTTTTTTCCTTTAGGGTTGATACCGAGCATGAGGGGGAGGGGACAAGTGTTTAAAATCGTTCCCCCCGGTTAAAAATTTTCTTCGGGATCTTATTTACACGTATATAGAATTTTAAACCTTTTTAAATTGCTTTTTTTTCAGTTCGTAAGGTTCTCCCCCTAATTTACTGCCTTTAATTTTACTGGGTTTTTAAGCGTTATTTCATGATCTAAGAGACATTTTTTGGGTAATGTAACTGTACGTTTACGCAAATTTGTCACAGGAAAAATGCTGACCCATGCTATGGGGGGAATTTGCTCCATAACATAGAGATTTTATGGGGAACTTTATGTTAGTCGAAACCTTTTGGGAAACCCCTAAACCTTATTATAAAAAAAAACCGGGCCAGGGTTTTTGTGAGCAAAAAGGAAAAGCCTGAATTCTTGGGGGTTTCCCTGAAAATGGTTCTTTAAATGTCGCAAATGGAAGAGGCCTTAGAATGATTACTAGTAGAAAGTGAATTGAGAAGTATAAAGGGGAGAGAATGGAAAAGAAGCGTGTGGTTTTCCACTGAAATGGGGGTGAAAAAGTAGGTGGTTGAAAGGACAGGAAGAGAATGGAAAGGGTTTTTGCTTTCTGGGGCGTGTATGGCTGGGAGAACAAAGGGACGGATGATTTAGACAGTGAAAGAGTTTTGGGGGAATGTGGTGTATGAGAAATAGAAAAGTAGACCCGCATGCTTGCATGTAGTTTTGTTTTGGGTTTTTTTTCAGTTTTCCCTTTTGGGGTTTTTTTTTTTTTTCCGGGAGCAGCCGGTTTAAAAGGGCCCGGGCAGGGGTGCTCGGAAAAAAACCTCGTAAGGGACAACTTACGAGTGTATGGCTACAATAACCTTACGAGGGTGGCTGAGGGAGATGCTGTACCAGCATTTATCCCGTACGGTTATCGGTGGCCTTGGGTGGGGAAAATAGGGATATTTTTAGGGGGTATTGTGGGGAAATTTTTGCTGACCAAAACAAAAGAGCAGCGCCTCGCATGACGGGCTTTATTTTAGCCAATTTATCATGCCCCTCGCTGCAGGGGGCCCGATTTAAAAAAATTTAAAAAACACTTTTTAAAAAGCCGCTGTTTTAGCTAAAAACGGGCCCCTTTTGGAAAAACGTCCCGCGGACGGGTTATTTTCCCCAAATAAAATCTACAAACTTAACCCCAAAAACCCATCAAAACCTTAAACCCAACCTAAACCAGACCTAAACCCTAACTTAAACCAAACCCCAAAAACAAGTTGTCCCGGGGTTAGGAAGATTGGCTATTTCCCCAAATAGGGCCCATTTTGCTCAATATCCGGGCCCGAAGGTTACGATAAAACATAGCTGCCACATTAGCCTTTCGCGTAATATTCTCCCACTGATTATACGGACTTACCCAGGGGATACCTTTTATGCGCTGATCTAGGTTCCCAGTTTTTCCGTGCCCGAAAATTGGGATCTATTTGACCCCTGCTGGCCCGCCCGGGACGTATGGGCCTACCGTGGCCCTTGGGGGTTTCTCTGTTATGGGACGAGAAATGCGCGTTCGCTCTTTGGTCCCGAAAAAGACACACGGGGGGGGTAACACCTACTGTGACCCCAGTTTACACTTGTGTTTAAGGATAGTATAAATTTATAATATCCTTGCTTGTGTGTATACGTGCGTGTGTACTAGTACGTCAGACATTTATACACCACTCTGTTTATACGGCGTTTACGTACGTGACATTTATAGCGGCCCAACCCTAGATCAACTATACGTTCTAATTGAGAAGAACTATATTTATTAAATATACGTTTCTGATATGAATTTATTACAGTCTATATGAATTTTTAAGTTACATAGGTATTGAGTCAATAAGAATAACAATCAATAAACGCAAGCATAAACAATACATTTCAAAACAAAGCATAAATGTCTATAATAGCAAATAATAAAGTTGAGTACTAACCTTAATTTCATTCCTTTGGTTAAGGGTTGTTCCCACCCCCTCTGGGTCGAGAGGTGCGAACACCCTTTAGCTCCTCCTTAGAGCTAGAAAAGGTAATCTCCCTTAGAGGCGCTACGAGGTCCAGTACCTTAGCATTCTCGGCCCGTACTCTTTCGGCATCTCTGCCCTCTATGACGTAGGGACACTGTAATATAAGATGGTAAAATACGATGACTGAGACCTTTTCTGTGACTTAGGTACATATGGTATTAACAACTTTCACAAGGACCATTCCTACCAATGGCGTGTGTTCTATCCTTAATTATTGATTCTAGAAAATTCCCATAGTCTCGTCGCAAATCATTTTTTGGAGATAAACCGCTATCAGGGAGCAACAGGGTACTCCGCTCGTATGCATTCTCTTGTATGATTTTTCTTCCACTTAGACTGCGACACTTTAAGAGTTTGGCTTTAGTTGAGGTTAAACGTGGAATTGTTAGCTTAGGTAGATTAGCGATTAAAGGTTGGGGTTAAGGTTAGTTTCATTTTCATATCTCATTAGTGCAGGGTGCCAACCTTCGATCGCGATCGACTGGTCACAAAGCCTGTTTTATGTCGTCACACTACTGTACCTGTTAATAATTCGTCCTTCAGAAGTTGCCATGCAAATAGCTGCAATAGCATATCCAAGTACTCATGATACTTGGATTATTATAGTTCTCTTTTTTTCTGGGAATAAGTTATATTTATATTCATAATGATGGACATGTCTGACCACCATACATTGCATACAATTATTTATAAAGACAGACTACTCCTGTGTTATCATGCACTGGCAGCCTTTAAGCCTGGGGGGATTGGCGGAAACTGGACCAGTGGACAGGAACCGTACGCGTTCGTACCATGGACAGGAACCGTACGCGTTCGTAACAGGAGGGTGATAGGTGATTGCTGTTAAACCTGATTTATAAATTGTCATTACTTGTAGGGCCAGTGTGTGCTTTTGTAGTTTACAAATACTGATGACTGTTAAATAAAAAGTTTACTCAGAGTTGGGTGTCTTGTCTACACCCGTGAATCATATTGATAAGTGTCAACGCAATATTAATTGGCATCTCTGTTCCCCCCGCAAGCCTCCACAGTTTCAGCAAACGTTGGACGTGTAGGGATGTTGGGATCAGTGTCTCGTAAAGAAATGTTCTGACGGCTTGAAATAGTCACGTAATAATGAATATTCCACATAGTCAATATTAAGGACGGAAAAAGCTGCATTTATTTTAGTTTACTTTCATTACATCAGTTGTAAAGTGCTGTTTACATTACGTATTTCTGCGAACAGCAGCGTCAACCAGTAGGGTGGTGTGGGGGGACACCGTACTATTAGTGGAAAATATTCATAAAAAATCCATTTTTTACCTGAGAGAGTGCACACTGTGCCCAAAAACAAACTTCAAAATATGGCCCACCTATGGTACCCTCATAAATACTTACCAGTAAAAAGGGTCATTTAAGGGTTTTTTTAAAAATTTTTTGGGCACTCGCCGGTGCCCCCCCCCCAGGGGGGGGGACACCGGATCAGGTTGGGGGGGGCACCGTATGTTTTTTTAAAACCATATTACATAAAAAATTATTGGGTTTTTTTTTGCCTAAAAATAAACATATATCTAAGCCTAAACCCACCTTTATTATTAGGTGATAAATGAAAATAAGTCATTAAAATGCATTTATTAAAAGATGGCTAGGTATTTTTATGCTCACTATTCAGAAGTGCATCATAAAGGGGCAGCAGCGGGGGAAACCCCTTCACCGGTCAGCCTGCCTTTGGTGATCCCCTTGGAGGTCACCGGGCCCCCTTTGCACTGTTCGGGATCACAAAGTTTCTAGGATGGTAGGAAGGTAACGTGCTCGGGTTTTTAGGGGACTTCACCCGGGAGGAAAAAAAGGTTTTAAATTTTTCCATCCTCCATGAGGGCCAACACCTAGAAACTACACACAAATTGCCCACCCCCCTTTCCCTCCTCCAGCTTCACTGAACCAGAAAAAAATCCCCCACCTGTGATTTTTTCGCGCAAAAGGGAAATATGCTGCAGTCCAGGGCCCTCGTCGTCCACCTCTCCGAGTACTCGGAGTCGTCCAGCTGAAGTGGGACATCATCAACCTCCCCCTCGTCGGGGTTCTTCCTCCGGACGGCACAGTCTTCCGCTGTGGCCCCCTTTCTTCTTTCCCAATTTTTTCTTTTCAGCCGCGCCTTCTTTTGTCTTCCAGTTTTCTCCCTCTTCTCTCCTTCCCCCTGGGTCAGATATTCCCTCCTCTTCTCGGTTAAAATGCGGGCCCCCGCACCCTCTTCCGTCCCTTTTCCAAAAAGGACGGGGATTAGCCTTGGGGAAACGGCCTGACACACTCGGGGGTTTAAGTCTGTCGTTGAAAGGGTGTCCTGGGGGGGGCAGGGTGCGTCTCTCGGCCCGGGGGGGCAGGGTGCATGTGGGGCCCGGGGGGGAGGCTCTGCCCGTGCTGGGCTCGGGGTGGCGGCTTTGTCGTGCTGGTCCGGGGGGGCAGGCTCTGTCGTGCGGGGCCCGGGTGGCAGGCAATCATCTACCGGGAGACACAGCGGGAAGGGTATGCTTCTGAGGTATGGCCTTCACCAGTCGTCCTCTCCATCTAATTTCCTCCTCAAAAAAGTTGGGAATTTCCATACAAATTCGGGGGTCCCGGCGCTCGGTTCATGCCTCCACAAAACATCATCGGGGAAAGATGTTCATTGAGTGGCCATATCCATCCCCCGGAAAACCCCACTGAGAATGTTGGGGGGGGTATGGCTTTGGTCCTGCCTCAGAAAAAACCTGGCAATTTTGTGGACGTTTGTGCTCGTTAGGGGCATGAGCGCGGGGTTTTGTTCAGAGGGCACGCGGAAATGTTTTAAAGGGCCAAAGCCTCAACCCAAATGGTGGGTTTGCTGTTGTATGCGGAGGAAAGGGTAACAATACGATACCATGCATTATTGAAAACTCAACAGGCTGAATGTTCAGTAATTCACATTGTCCTGATCAAAAGACTTGTTCTCTACAGAAGAACAAGACTTCTCATGGAGTGCTGAAGTGTCTGCCAAAGCTTCCCATTATCCAGCCCTGGATCAATACCCCTTTTGGAACCAAAATCGTGTTCCTCATGAAAGCGGGATTCCATCGGCATCTGGAATTATAAAAACGGAGGGAGGCTGCCCACAGCATTTATAATGCCCACAAACCCCTCTGTCACCGCGTTCACGGTTACCTGGGTGGCTCTGGCTGGCCTCTCGCACACACAACTTGACTGGTTTATAACGTCACAAAGAAAATCTCATCCAAATTTTATTCCGGTCCCGGGGGAATGTTTATTCTCCAAAGCAAGTTAAACCTTAAAAAAGGGTTTTTTACATTTACTTTGTTTAAGCAACAATCCTGGCAATGGCATGCCTCTGGGGCCTCAAAAAAGGTTTTTGGTGAGGTTCATGAAGGCTAGTACCCTCCCCTTTTCGCCATTTCTCTTTTTCCCAGGCAGCAGGGATGCTCTTGCTCCCAAAGCTAGGATACTGGTACACCCTCCCCGCCCCCATCGTTCTGGGGCAGGGCCTAAACTCTTGGCTGCGTGGATGGTATAAACAGCAATGTTATTTCTTTTGAGGGCTGAAAACCCCCTTTTCTACGGAAGCAAGCCATATAGGGAACTCCTCCGACCTTCTTCGAAATAGAAGGGGGCCTGTAACAAAAAATGAATTTGGACTTAAAAAGGCCTTGCTGGCAAAAAGTTTACAAAAAAAAATTTTAAAAAGAGCGCTTGAAGGGTCCTTTAACAAAGAAAATTAAATTTGGACTTAGAAGGCCCTTTCTGGCAATAAAAGCTAACAAAAAAAAAAGAAAACATTTTAAAATCTATAAAACTGGACCCTTAAGCTATCCTGAGGTTTTTTTCATGACCCCCATCCCGGCAAAGAAGACGGGGGTGAGGGATACAAAAAACCTTGGGGAGATATGGAACTAAATAAGGGAACTTACGCAAGAGTTGTTTTCTTGATGTTGATCGTCGCGGGTTCTTTCAGGCTGCAGCTAGTGGGCCCCGCGGTGCTTAAAGGGAGCCTCCAGGCAGTGCGGGCCATCTGCTTGTCGTCTTCCCCGACTATTTGCGAGGGAATGACGGGGATGGGGGGTAGGTTAGGTTAATCGAAAAGGGTTAATGAAAATTTGACATCTGCATGTTTTGGTTTGGTTATTTAGGTTTGCTTAGCTAGTATTTTTTACGTGTAGAGGCGATTTTTTGCATGGCCACCATATTTTTTGGGACTATGAGTCGGCAAATATGTTTGGGGGGTCACCGAACGTCATGCCCCAAAAAATGCATGTTAAAAGTTTTTTTTTAAACCCTAAAAAATTAATTTTAGAATCATTTTAAAAACATAAATACTTTTTAAATAGTTAGTTCATGTGCTTTAGCAAATAACACTGATATAGCACTAATTTTAAAACCCAACACCTTCAACTTTTCACCACAAAAAAAAACGTTTCCCTTTAATTTAAAAGCACTAGTTCCCACCACCATTTAATTAAAGCTAATATGATATCATCACTTTTTCTTTTTTTTTCTAAGTATTTAAAAAAAAAATAGATTTTCCAAAAACGTAGTGATGCGGGGGATACCGAACGTCATGGCCCCCAAATATGAGGTAAATGGTTTTTTTTTAAACCCAAAAAAAAAATTCTAGGATCTTCTAATAAAATAAAACAATTAATAATAGTTATTCATTGCTTATAGCATAATAACACTGATAAATTT
This sequence comes from Chionoecetes opilio, assembly GCA_016584305.1. Lineage (NCBI taxonomy): Eukaryota > Metazoa > Arthropoda > Malacostraca > Decapoda > Majidae > Chionoecetes > Chionoecetes opilio. The sequence continues at coordinate 3,425 of JACEEZ010001065.1, read as the reverse complement.
ATAAATTTTTAAAACCAAACACCCTTTAAATTTATGCCAAAAAAACACGTTCCATTTAATTTAAATGCACAGTTCACCACCCCCATTTAATATCATGCGAATAACCTAGTCAATCCTGTTTGTTATGTTTTTTTTGGGGATTTCAAAAATATAGCTTTTTCAAAAATTTACTGTACGTTGATCCCCCCCCACTTTTCCCTAGTTTTATCCCCCCGGGCCCCCAATTTTTTTTGTAAAAAATGCCACGGGGGCCTGTTTGAAAGCACCCACTACTTTTTCACTCAATAACATGTCAATACGGTTTATACCTCGTATTCCCAACTTACCTCAAAAGAATCACGCCATCCAGCCGACATGAGACACTATATAAGAACGGCGAAAAGTAAAAAGGAACTACGAAAATAAAATTTCTTACCTGGTAAACACGGAGGTGACGCTGACGTTACCCTTTTGCTCGCATGTAGTCATGAGGGTGGCGCTGCATCCGTGGTGGCATGGTGGCGCGAAATTTGAATTAATTTTCGCTTTTGTAGCCTTGTACGGTGATCCCCCCCGTTGGTGTGACCCCACCCCACCCTACACATCAGTGATAGTGCTGAAGCAAAACTCGCCCGTGAAATACGTTTTCTTTTTTCGAACAGGTTATTAACAGGTTATTAGACATAACTGAACCAAAATGAGTAGTGTGGAGCTGGATCGAGTGCTAAAAAAAGTAAAACTTACCATTTTCACAGTGAGTGGGAGGAAGATTTTTTTTTTTTACCATGAACAATTCGAAGTGTGTGTGTCTGATATGTCATGTATCCCCAGCACTGGCGAAGAAAGGAAATCTTGAAAGCATTTCAAAAGTCTCACAAGAAGTATGACAGTGATTTTCCTCCAAAAGTGAGCTACGAAAAAAGGAAAATTCGAGAATAAGGCACAGCTTTCAGGCAAAACCCAACCCCTTTTTTTTACAGGAGCGACTTCAAAATCAAAGGCAGCAACCATTGCATCGTTCAAGGTGAGCCGAGTACTCGCAAAGCACCAAAAAACCGTTTCAGGAGGGAGAAACATTCAAGGAGGCTTTCTAGAAGCAGCAGAATCATTGTTTGAAAATTTCAAAAACAAGTTCTGAAATTATGTTGCTATTAAAAGAAGTTCAGTTATCAAGAAACACTGTTATGAGGCGCTGTAAAATTTTGGCTGAGGATTTGGGTGAACAACTGAACAAGGACATACGTGAGTGTGTCTTCTTTTCATTGCAGTTTGATGAAACTACTGACATTATCGATACATCACAACTGTGCTTTTTCATTAGAATGGTGTTCAAAGATCTGAGCACAAAGGAGGAATTACTAAAGGTTCTACCATTAAAAGGAAAAACCCGAGGTGAGGACATTTTTCAACACTTTCAGTGTTTTTGTCAACAAGACACAGTTGCAGTAAACAAGCTCGTATCAATGACAACTGATGGAGCACCAGCGATGATTGGTCGAACCAATGGGTTCATTGCCCTTTGCAGGGGTGATGATAGATTTCCTGACTTCTTTAATTATCATTGGTCATTCATCAACAAGCACTTTGTGGTAAAATGTTGAATATGACAGAATCATGGACATTTCTTTCAAAATTGTAAATTAAATTCGGGCCAGAAGTTTCAGAGGCGACTGTTTCAAAAGTCAGTTACAAGAAAGTGAAGCAGAACACTCGATCTGTTGTTGCATACAGATGTCAGGTGGTTAAGCAGAGGTAAATTTCTCCAAAGATTTAGAGATTTGCTACCTGAAATAAAAGTGGTTTTTGGCCTCAAAAGATCGGCCTTCTCATCACCCCCACATTGACAATGAAAAATGGCTGCTGGATTTAGCATTTTTAGTAGACATAACTGTATGTTGAATGAAATGAACTTTGATTTGCAAGGAAAAGATTAAAACTATAGTTGAAATGATTAGTGCTGTGACAGCATTCAAGCAGAAACTAAAACTAGTTGGTCTTCACAGCTACAGCAACATGCACTGAGAAATTTTAGAAATATGATGTCAGAACTGGAAACAAGGTAAACAATGTGAAACAGTTTAACAGTGTCGCTATACTGAACAGGTACAAAACCTCGCCTCAGATTTTGACAGGCGTTTTCAAGATATAGCAGCAGTGTTGCAATACAATGTGTTTTCCCTTTGGTAAAGGCACAGATGTTGAAAATATTGCATCTAGAATGGCCTCATTATTTAACATGGATTTCATCTGAAGTTGAAAATGAGATTTTTTAAACTGCAAAAATGAATTCAGATCAAATCCATGGCAACAGGAGGCAGTTTCTGGAACCTTCTCAGTGAAGAAAAGTATCCTAATGTCAGAAAATGTTCCATGTACCTAACAGCTTTTTTTGGTTAAAACCCACCTCTGTGAATCAACATTTTCACACCTGAAATTTCATCAAATCAAAATACCCATCAACACTTCAGAGAACACCCCGGAGCCTGCTTAAAGCTAGCAATCACCAACTACAGCCCTAACTACAAACCAAGTTAGCAGACAGCATGCAGTGCCAAACATCTCATTAATAATGTAAGTGTGTGCTCTGTAATTGTATTTTAACAATTATTATATCATAATTGTAGCAGTGTTACAGTTACTGCAAAAAAATTTCTCTCTCTCTCTCTCTCTCTCTCTCTCCCCTCTCTCCTCTCTCTCTCTCTTTTCTCTACCTCTCTCTCTCTCTCTCTCATACCTCGAGTGGGAGTAAGATGTTACACTGTTACAGTTACATTTATGGAATATGTTTGAATCTTAGGCTGGTAGATCGCATCAGGGTAACTGTAGAAAAAGTAGAAACATTCTCACAAAAGGTTGGCCCCCCCTGTCATATACACTCCTTCCTATTAAGTACGTCTTATATCTCCGGAAAGTAGTGATTTGCGACGGAAGTTCATAGAGAAAATGTTTCTTAGAATCTATTAAGGTGAACAGAAAACCACACTCCCATTAATGTGTAGGGAATTTCGGTCCTACTGTAAACATCTACCCTACATTTACCTGGCCAAAAATTGGTGCGTTTCAGATGGAGATATTTTTATTTTCCGGAAAACCTGTGGCGGGGGGGCCGCCACAGGTTTTTGGTGGCCACAGGTGACAGTGGCGGGCGGGCGGGCGGGCCCGCCGGCCCGCCCGCCCGCCCCTCGATTTTTGGGGTCTGCCACGTCCTGCTGGGATGAAATTATTACCCTAACCTACTGAACCTAACCTTCTAACGGGAGGGGGTCCATCCCCTTCGACCCCTGACAGGAATATTAACCCAACAGAAACTTAACCTAACCTGGTAGCGACCCGCGCAGTTCTCGTCCACTATAACCCATTTAGCCCACATGAACGCGTCTTCATCTGTCCCCTGTTCTCTTCTAACAATCACCTCCTCCCTTTCATCACAGTAGCTACGTATAAGT
>JACEEZ010001064.1:415000-416604 GCA_016584305.1 Chionoecetes opilio | reverse complement strand
AAACCCCCCGATTTAGTTTGTTTCAATTTTCGTTCAGTTCCTCCCCGAGTGATAAATTTGCAAAACTCTCCAGATTTGTTTAAGTTTCTAGTTTTAATTTGTATTTTCTCTGATGGGAATGAAAAAGAAGAAGTTTTAAAAATGGAAATGGGATAGAGCACAAAGAGAGAGAGAGAGAGAGAGAGAGAGAGAGAGAGAGAGAGAGAGAGAGAGAGAGAGAAACGAGAGAGAGAGAGAGGAGATGAGAGAGGAGAGAGAGATGAGAAAAGGAAAAGAGAGAGAGAGGGGGAGAGAGAGAGAGAGAGAGAGAGAGAGAGAGAAATAAAAAGGGAGGAGAGAGGGAAGGAAACGAAGGGAGGAGGAGGGAAAGGAGAGGAAAAATAGGATAAAAAGAAAGGAGATAGAAAGATTTAGAGCCAAAAATACGTACCATCACGTATGAATTCTTGCGTATATTGAAGACACAATACGAATCGCCGCCTGGAATGTGTTCTTGGATATTGGAAAGAAGAAAAATACTCATCATTATACTGAATCACAGGTACTATTCTTGGGCTGTCCTCTTCACCTGTTCTCATTATAGAAGACAAATATATGTACCTGCTTCTCCTGCTTCACTTCTTTCTCATTTTCTTCTTCATTTCACCATTAAATTACATTTTCTTCTTCAATACATTACATTTTCACCCACGCGTCCATATTGAGAAAACCCATATCATTCATTTTTTCTGCATTTTTTTTCTTATTTGCAACTCACGTAATTATAATTTTTCATACAAAACGTGGCTTTTATTTTTGTTTTATCATGGACGAGTAAATTTAGCTTGTTCCTATCTTTATTATCATAGCCATCATTATCATCATATTTATATAATCTGGTGCTGTGTCAATATGAGTCTTAACTTCTTTTTTTTCCAATGCTCATTTACACCATTTTTCATAAACCCATAACTCATTTTTCACGTACATCATTTTCCATAACACAATTAATTTTACATAACCCATTTTTCATAAACCATAACCCATAACATCATTTTGCAAAACCTATAACCCAATTTTCATATACATCATATTCCATAGCACCATTTTTCCTAACCCATACCTAACCAAACCTAACCCATAGCACCTTGCATAACCCATAACCCAGCATCCTTCAAGCCTCATAACCTGCTTTGTTTCCTCTGGTGCTGTATCGATATGAGTTTCCCCTTCCTTTTATTTCAATACTTATATACACCCTTTTTAACAAACCCAGTCTCTCCCATCACCCTTCAAGCCTCATAACCTGCTTTATTTCCTCTCCTGCAGGTGGACTGTCTCGGGAACAACCACCGTCACGCCCTGAACAGATCTGGGACAACCCTCTGCTGCGTCCTGCCTTCGACACCAACACCACCACGGTCGTCATCACCTCCACGGGTCGCGCCGCCTACCTGCACTGCCGCGTCAACCACTTAGGCAACAGAGCGGTAGGTGTCTTGCCTTCCTCACCCCTTAGATACAAGAGACGGCAGTGTGAGGTTCAGAGAAAGAGAGAGAAGCTAACCTAACCTAACCTAAAAACTACTGTGTGAGGTTTAGAGAGAGAGAGAGAGAGAGAGAGA
>JACEEZ010001064.1:402500-410000 GCA_016584305.1 Chionoecetes opilio | reverse complement strand
GGCACCTCACTAGTAACATCGGGAGGAGGAGGAGGAGGAGGAGGAGGAGGAGGAGGAGGAGGAGGAGGAGGAGGAGGAGGAGGAGGAGGAGGAGGAGGAGAGGAGGAGGAGGAGGAGGAGGAGGAGGAGGAAGGGAAGGAGGAGGAGGAGGAGAGACGTTGGTTTTAGACGCGAGGAAATAGGGTTAGGTGAAGGAGTAATCTGGGATATGGAATGGTGAGTAGTGGACAGGTGTGCGTGTGTGGGGGGGGGGGGGGGGGGGGGCCGCTAACGATCAGAACGACATTTGATGAGTAATAAATATAAGGCCGTGGAACAAATTCATTGCTTACTAAAAAAAAAAAAAATGCTCCTACCAAAAAAAATACCAGCACGTACAAAAAAAACCAGCTCTTACAAAAAAAAACAGCTCATACAAAAAACAAAACTCTTACTAAAAATACAAGCTCTTACTAAAAATATAAAAACAGCCCTTACTAAAATATACGAAAATCATCAAACGGACTGTGAGCTGCTTTTTCTTAAATAAATCCCTCGGGTCTAACAACAAAAAACATGGAACTGCAACCAATGCAGACTCGAACACACAACCCAAGGTCATCCGAACTCAATCCATCCAGCGAAATAAGAACACTGAGAAGATAAATGACAAGACCTTTAGAAGACCTTCTCTTTCCTTGAGACCCGCCAAGCCTCCTCAAGACCTCCCTCGCAAGCAGGTCTAAGCCAATCCAAACCCCAACCGCGCAGTTCCTACCAATCCCTCTCCGCCTGCGATAGAGAGAGAGAGAGAGAGAGAGAGAGAGAGAGAGAGAGAGAGAGAGAGAGAGAGAGAGAGAGAGAGAGAGAGAGAGAGAAAGAGAAAAAAAAGAGAGAGAGAGAGGCAGAGAGAGAAAGAGAGAAAGAGAGATAGAGAGAAAGAGAGAAAGAGAGATAGAGAAAGAGAGAAGGGGCAGAGAGATAGAGAAACATAGAGAGGAGAGAGAATGTAGAAAAGAGAAAGAAGGGGGAGAGAGAAAAAGAGAGAGAGTGAGAGAGAGAGAGAGAACCAGAGAGAGACAGAGAGCGAGAGAAAGAGAGAAAGCCAGAGAGAGAGAATTATAAACCCATAAAAAAATAGCTCTTTTTTTTCTCCTCCTTGCTCACTTTTCACTGGTTCCCTTGTCACGATATCCCGACAAGATAGCGTGGAAGCAGCGGGACAAGGGTCATTAGGTGAAGGCGCACACACACACAGGGGGAAATTACTTTTTAGCGTGTAATCATCTTTTTCTTGGAAGGTAGAGTGGAGGTTCTATCGAGGCTCTTGAGGGGGGGGAGGAGGGGAGAAAGGGTACCAAGCGTTAAGGTGGATGCTGGTCAATTCCCTGCTGTAAAGAGAAAAATTAAGGTGTGAGACCATAGCAGTGGCAGCTTTTGTCCCTCCAATGATTAATAATCCCTGCCGAAAATCATGCAACGATACCAACCCCTTTAGACCCAGAGCATAATTTCCATTGTAATTTGAGTATACCATATGACGATTTTTGTTAATATAAGCAATATTCTATAGATATGACCTGTTAAATATCCTTGTCCATTAGCTAATTTGGTTTATTTAGTTACTTTCTCGCAGTTTTATGGTTACTAACAGACGATTTCATATAACAAAGGAAAGATCTAGGCGTGAATGGGTTAAAATGGTAAAATTATTGGTCGGAATGGAAATAATACTCAAGAAAGTTTTAGTCACCTAGTAGAATTTATAATTACTTTACACGAAAAAAAATTAGCATATAAAACAAGAGCTTCATTGCGCAAAAATATACTTTAAGTGACGGCGGAAACAAAGGTACAGAATATTGTATTATGAAGAATGGAAAACTCCTAATTACTGGTTGAAAAATAGGGATTCCTTTCTCAGGAGACGAGAGAGAGAGAAAAAAAAAAGATGCGAGAGAGAGAGAGAGAGAGAGAGAGAGAGAGAGAGAGAGAGAGAGAGAGAGAGAGAGAGAGAGAGAGAGAGAGAGAGAGAGAGAGAGAGAGAGAGAGAGAGAGAGGAGAGAGAGAGTGAGAGAGGAGAGAGAAGACGAGGAAGAGAGAGAGAGGGAGAGAGAGAGAGAGGGAGAGAAGAGAGAGAGAGAGAGAGAAAGAGAGAGAGAGAGAGAGAGAGAGAGAGAGAGAGAGTATTCTGGTAACTGAAATGATGAAAACCCTTCTCACAGGCCGATAATAAACTATAAAACGGGTTAATTGAGCGCCATTTCCTTTCATCTCAATGAATGAAATTTTCAATTCAGAACATTTTATGGAAGAATGATTTCCAATTGAATATTTCCCCCTCCGTCTCCCTCCCTCCCCACCCTATATTCCCCCCTGCCACCTCCATTACCTTCTTCCATTTAAAATTTCCCTCTATCCTTTTTCTTGTCAGGACCAAATGAACCAGAACAACTGGAAAATAAACAACAGACTATTACGGACCGTATATATGGAAAGAATATAGAGGAGGGAGTTCAATAAATAAATATATGGTAAGGAAATAAGGGAGTTTACACTGTCTACTGGCTCAAGGAAGGGAAAGGGCAGCTCTATTTGTACGTCATTATTCAAGCGTTAAAGGAACAGCAGCGTCTAGAAGTTGGTTTTCTCTTGAAGTGTAAACTGACTCCTATATTTTCTGTTCCGTTTCTCTTGGAATTTTATTTTTTTTACTCATATATTTGCTTTGGTTTTTCTCTTGGAGTATTTTGTTTTTACTCTGATATTTTCGTTTCCGTTTCTCTTGGGGTGTATTTTTAACTCTATTTTATTTTCTAACTCAAAAGTCTCGCGTCTCTTACGACCATTCCGGCTTTATTTGCATTCGATGAAATGTTGTGAACTGTAAAACTCACTGTGTTCTATTTTCTGGTGCGACCTTGACCTTGGAAACAGACAGGTGACAAGACTAAAATATAAAAGCATACCTTGTAAAAACCTACACACACACACACACACGCACGCACGCACATAAAAAATAATAAAATAAACACGGAGGAAGAGAAGTAGGAAAAAAGGGAGGAACGGAAAAGAGGGAAATGAGGAGGAGGAAGAGGAAGAGGAGGCTAATGCTAATGAGCTGTCGAAGAAAATAGAGGCAGGTACGTCCTTATCATCAGGACGACGACAACGGCAACGAAGAAGACGACAAGGAAGGTGATGAAGGCTTAAAATTCCTAAAGCATTTTTTCTGCCAACAGGACGACGTAAGAAGGCAAGAAGGAAGTGAGGTGAAAGGGTTTAATCGCGCTGCTCAGGTGTAAAACTTAATGAGAGAGAGAGAGAGAGAGAGAGAGAGAGAGAGAAGAGAGAGAGAGAGAGAGAGAGAGAGAGAGAGAGAGAGAGAGGAGAGAGAAGAGAGAGAGAGAGAGAGAGAGAGATAGAGAGATAGAGAGAGAGAGAGAGTGAGAGAGAGAGAAAGAGAGAGAGTGGAAACAGGGTGAAGGACGAAAACTCTTATAGGACACAAGATTGAGAAATCAGAAAGTAGAAAATAAGTAGGAGATATTATGGAGTGAAACTGTTTATAGCAAAGATAAAGTGGGTCAATATTATGTAGATTGGGTTGTTATCTCTCTCTCTCTCTCTCTCTCTCTCTCTCTTCTCATCTCTTCTCTCTCTCTCTTGCTCTCTCTCTCTACTCGTCTCTCCTCTCTACTCTCTCTCTCCGGCCAAGTCTCATCTCTCTCGGCGTCTCTCTCATCTCTCTCTTCTCTCTCTACTCATCATCGCTCTCGCTCTCATACTCCAATCTCCTCATCTCTCTCAATCTCATCATTCTCTCTCGATCTCTCTCTCATACCGATCTCTCTCTCTCTCCTCTCTCGTCTCTCTCATCTCGCTCTACTCCCTCTCTCTCGTGCATCTCCTTCTCTCTTCTCCGTCGTTAATCGTTCTCTCTTCTCTCTCTCTCTCTCTCTCTCTCGATCTCGTCCTCTCTCTCTCCATCCTCTCATCTCTCGCTCTCTCTTCTCTCTCTTATTCATCTAACATTCACTGGCTCTCTATCCCCTCCCCTGTCTAAAGCTCATACATATATCTTTTCGTCTTTCTCCCCTTACGCTTTATTTTCTTTTAGTTAACAGCACAAACTAATACCCAAATCTCGAATCATCTGAGGTGCTGTCTTATTTTGTATTACTTATTTTATAGTGCCTACGATGTCCGCGTAGATACTCCTTCTCCTGCTGTGGGATACTCGCCGGGGAGATAAGAGCAGAGAGAGAGAGGAGAGAGAGAAGCGAAAGAAATGAGAGAGAGAGGAGAGAAGAGGAGAGATAGAGAGAGAGAGTAGAGAAGAGAGAGAGGGAGAAGAGGAGAGAGAGAGGAGAGAGAGAGCATGAGAAGAGAGAGAGAGATACGAGAATGAGAGAGAGACGACGCATCCGGCTGGTAGTGGAACGACCGGGATAGATATCAGGTAGTTTGGTTGTGCAACATATGTGTGCACACATATACTAACGATTAGATAACAGTTTTAAATGGATTCGAATATCGCCAATCACCTCGCAAGAGCTCATAACTCACTGACAGAATAATATTTCCCTACTGAATCATGAGAATTGCTTAATTGTTTGACGCATTTGTATTAATTTTCTTTAGTTTTGTCGTTTTATTTTTATCTCTCCCTAATTATTTTTTGTCATGCCACTATTTCATCTCCCTCATGATTTTTTCCTTATTTTTTGGGTTTTGCTTATCAGGAGGCTCTACGGATTATCTCTGCACTATTACATAAATATCACCATCCCTCCCTTCTCCCTCCTTTCCTCCTGGCCTCTTTTCTCTTTTCCTTCATCTTTGTTTTTATCACATCATATTTTTTCCTCTCCTTTGTAAAGTCATAATATTTTCTTTGCTCACTTTCCTTTACTTGACAAATCCTTTCCTTTCCGTTTCCTTTTTTATTCAACTCCCGTCATCATCTCCCTTTCTTCATTTCTTTTTTTCTCTCTCTCTCTTCTGTCAGATATGTGAGCCTCGTTCCCTTTGGCAGTTTTTTTCTTTATTTGCACATGCACAGTTTTCCACTAGCTTTCCCTTCCTTTCCCTCCCCCAGTTTTCCTTCCTTCCTCTCCATTTATTTATCCATTATTTCTCTTTTACTTTTCTTCCTTTTCCTCACCCATATTTCCTACTTCCTTTCCCTCCTTCATTCACTGTTACTATGCTTCCAATTTCTTACTTGTTACTTACTTATTCTCATTTTTACTGTCTATATATCTCTCTACCACTTCCTTCCCTTACATGTTTCCTTCCTTTTTTGGTATTCCTTCATTCACCCTATCACCTCGTTTTAGTTCTCCCATACGTTATGCTCCCTGTTTGTTCTTTCGCCTCTCTGCCTTAACCAAAACTATTTCACGACCTTCTGCTAACTCTCTATTTCCATATGTACCATTTATCTTAACCCTTGAGACCCAGAACGTAATTTCCATCGTAATTTGGGTGCTATTAGATGATTTTTAGTGAATATAAACCATATTTTATAGATTTGACCTGTTTTGTATCATTATCGACTAACTAATTTGGTATATTCAGTTACTTTTTGTATTGTTATGGCTCCACAACATACATTTTTATTTAAGCAAAGGAAATATCTGGGTGTGAAGGGGTTAAAGCCATTCATTTCTTCTAAAAACTTTAGCCCTTTCTCTTAACGGCGTGGTCTAAATACACGTTTTACACTCAACCAACGCTGTGACCTCCCTCGAAAAGCAGTATTTTGGGCTGTTTGTTGGGTGATAGAGGCGGTGGCGGCGATAGTGTGACGTTAGACATATGGGGTCTCGGGGCTGTCGGTGGTAATCGGATCAACGTGTTTGTGGTGGCGTTGAATGAGTGTTTCTGTGCGTGTGTGTGTGATGTTTGCGTGCGTGTGTGCGTGTGTGTTCCTCTGGGTGTTGGTGTGAACGATAAAAGCTTGGGAAAAGAGTTAAGATTGTTGACCACTGCTTTATCGTGTGGTTTATTATCAGTCATGGTTTTAAATGGGTGTGTTTAGGCGGTAATACACTTTTACATCAGTAAATTACACTTTTTTTTCAACCTCCAGGCATTTATATTATTTTCCTAAACTATTTATCATTACTATATCATTATTTATATCTTTAATCACACTAAACTACACTATTACTTTCACTATTACATCACTAAAACCTACACTCCTTTTCAACCTCCCAGCCTATATACTATACTTCTATCATTTTTATAATAGCTATATCATTATTTATATCCTTTTTTATTGCAGTAAACTACACTATCACTATTACTTTCACTATTACATCACTAAAGCCTACACTCTTTTTCAACCTCCCGGCGTTTATATTCTTTTCCTATCTTTTTATCATTGATGGATTGACCTGGACGCTCATTAATTCTCCGCCGGAAGTATTGACACCTGTGTACAAGTGATTATGCAAACTTGATAACGTATGAAAATTTGATCATGTTATATAATTGAGTCTACACAACTTATATTGACGGGAGCAGAGGCAGAGGTGTGTGTGTGTGTGTGTGTGTGGGTGTGTGTTGTGTGTGTGTGTGTGTGTGTGTGTGCGGTGTAGTGTGTGTGTGTGTGTTGTGTTTGTGTTTGTGTGTGTGTGTGTGTGTGTGTGTGTGCGTGTGTGTGTGTGTGTGTGTGGTGTGTGGTGTTGTGTGGGTGTGGGTTGCTGGGTGTGTGTGGTGTGCTGGGTGTTTGGTGTGTGTGTGTGTGTGTGGGTGTGTGTGTGTTGTGTGTGTATACGTGTAGTGGGTGTGTGTGCGTGTGTGTGTGGGGGGGGGGTCCAGCCTACAGGACAGGTCAAAACGGGTCATGGTTTGCTAAAGAAAATAATACAGAGAAAATACAAGGGAGGAATAACTTATTTTCTCTCACCTTCTCTCTTTAAATATACAAATAAAGAATAAATAAATAAACAAACATATCGGAGCAAATAGTAATATAAGGAAGATATTACATTTTTTTTCTCTCTCTTTTTTTCTCCTTAAATAAATAAAGAAAGAAATATATAAATAAATAACGCCTATTGGAACAAATAACTCCTTTTCACGCTTCAATAGAAAAAGTCTCAAGGAAATGGAATGAAAATATTAAAATTCATAATATTCGCCGTCACCTCTCTCTCCACATTCACAAAAATCCTCTAAAATGTAAATCACTTTGCAAACCTCTTATTCAAATGTCTCAATTCCTATAATAATTCTCATTCCTTTACGAGATTTCACATATAAAGACACTAAATATATTGAAAGCCTCTCACGCACACTCCCTCTCCCCCTCTCCCTGTCCCTCTCTCTCCAGATAGTATTTGATGGAGCGAAAATTCATGGCACCACCGCAGGCGTCTTTAACATTATATTTTTTTATCGCGTCCTAATTTATTACGGTTGGCGGTGCGATGAAAAAAAAAGACGTGATTCAAAAGGTTTCTCTTCAGCGGCGTCGTGTCCACAAAATGTTGTTTATCTTTTCCTCCG
>JACEEZ010001064.1:395000-400000 GCA_016584305.1 Chionoecetes opilio | reverse complement strand
CACGACGAGGAGCGATGCGGAAAAAATGAAAATAACTAATTGTAGTCGGAACCATTTCAAAAATAACCAAATTACAAAAAATGTACACTCGTACATATATAGAGAATAAAAGCGGAATACTGAAATCATTAGTATAGCAAGAATACCAAGAATTACAGGAGCAGACAAAAAGCCACACGTAACAAAAATTAAACAAAAACAAACAAAAAATATATCTATAATATAGCCTTGCAGCGCTATAGTAAACGTATAAAAATATTTTTAAAAAAATCTGCCAATTGGAGTAAATGTATCTCTTACTGGGTGTCCTTGATGCCACAACGTAAAACCAAGACATATTGATAAAATTTCATCAACACTGCATCTATTCACCACAAGACTGACGGGTAATATTACAAATTCATCCCGTGCAAGATATATCCACACATCTGCCTTGCCAATCAAGTAATACACAGGAATATGATACATACTAACTATTCAACATCCCTGTAGCCGATGAAATGAGGCACTGAGTCCAATCCTTCATAATGATTAGACTTGAGGCACTTCTCTCACTACTATTTCTAACCAAGTAGTTGAGTTTAATTAATAGTTAGATCTATATGTTTTCTGTCAAGGGGCCGAGGGTCTTGTGTGAGTATAATGTATTTTGAAAGTGTTTTCTTGTGGCTTGTTGCTTTGTCATAAAGCTTGTTTTTGAGGCTTGTTGTTTTGTCAAGTTATCAACAGCGTGCATTGTTTGTAAGTCTTCATCTGCCTTCATAATGCGACTAATTTTTCTTTCCTCACATCGTCTCTCAAAAATCTTACGCAAGGCGAAGAAAATCGGATCCACAACTGATGGATTTAACCAAATGGAAGTGACCCTCACCTGTTCTGCGTCTTAATTGGAGGTCTCGCAGGTGAACGATTACGACAGGTGAACGGTCCACTCAGGCGTAATAACGGTGTGTGTGTGTGTGTGTGTGTGTGTGTGTGTGTGTGTGTGTGTGTGTGTGTGTGTGTGTGTGTGTGTGTGTGTGTGTGTGTGTTGTGTGTGTGTGTGTGTGGTGCGTGCGTGCGTGCGTGCGTGCGTGCGTGCGTGCGTGCGTGCGTGCGTGCGTGCGTGCGTGCGTGCGTGCGTGCGTGCGTGCGTGCGTGCGTGCGTGCGTGCGTGCGTGCGTGTGCGTGTGCGTGCGTGCGTGCGTGCGTGCGTGCGTGCGCGCGTGTGTGTGTGTGTGTGTGTGTGTGTGTGTGTGTGTGTGTGTGTGTGTGTGTGTGTGTGTGTGTGTGTGTGTGTGTGTGTGTATCAGTGGTTTGCATTTAACTCAGCTATTTCCTGGCCCTGTTGAAGGTAACGAACAGACTGGTGTAAACCGTCATCCCTTTGACTACTCAGATTTCGAGCTGGCAACCCAAATCACCTTAACAACCACCCGCTACTCTATAACAGAGAAATAAAAAAGCAACTCAACAAAAAACTCATCCAAACTACTAAGTCATGATTTTTCGTGATATGACACCAAACCACCACGTCATATATTCTGAAACTCACAAGCCACTTCCCTCTATCACTAAATATAAAAAACTCTACATTCCCTATATTACGTTCTTGGGATTGTATTATAGGCAAAATCTTGAAACTGTCTCATCGGCAAGGAAGCCCGGGAAAACCTTCATTCGCCTCGAGGAAATTACAAGGATGAATGAGGACGGCTCGCCTTTTTGTGGCAAGGAAGTGAAGGCAGTGAAGGAAGGGAAGGGAAGGGGTGTGCTGATGGAAAGAAGAATGACCGAGAAGGAAGCTGAAGGAAGAGATGGAGTGATGAATAAAGGAGAAATGAAGAAACTATACGCAAGAAGAGTGAGGGATTGGCTAAAAATAAGAGAGTAAGAAAGAGGATGATGAGAGGAAGCAGAGATGATTGAAAGAATGACCAAGAAAGAAGCTGAAGGAATAGATAGAGTGATGATGAAAGGAAAAGCGAAGGGACTATACGAAAGAGAATCAGTGAGGTAAAAGAGGAGGGAGTTAGAAGGGAATGATGAGAGGGAGCAGAGAGAATGGAATGGGACTGAGAGGATTGGCGACAGCTGGAATTAGGAAAGGAGGAATGAAGAGGTGGTTAGGAACACGCAATCTAACCATTTTTTGCTCCATGTTACCGCTGATGTTTTTTGTTCCTCAATTTTGCTAGTTCGTAACGTGAATAATTTTCTTGCTGGTGGTGGTAGTGGTGGTGTTTTTACAATGCCTACATAACGATCTTTCATCTTATTTTATTCACGCGACAGCAGGTGAAAAAAAAAATACAATTGTGACGCTGCATAAAGAAAAAATAGCAAAGACACGCTAACATTCCTGTGACTTTCGAGGCTTTTGTGTAACGGATGGTGACGGAGCGACCTTGACCGTCACATAGCACGATAACAGCAAGGTATAAATGGTAATAAAAGTCTCACACGGCAGCAATCATAGCTACAAAGGACGTGACAACCCGCATTCCAAGAAATAACCAAGAATGAACCCCTGAAATATTCCAGATTCAATTTCCACTCATTCGTTGGTCTCTTTTAGTATTCTCCAAAGTGCAACAATCACATCAGCAAACCCCAAACATTGTCGCATTCCATTCCCTGCCGCAAATTCCATCCACATATCTTCTCTCCACATGCCATTGACAATACACTCGCTCTTGTCGCCGGACCAAAACCTCGCTCAGTCTGCAAAGTCCATTCCAGGCGGACGGACGCATCCCCTCTGTACGTACATGTTCCTCCTCCTCCCTCCCTCTTCCCTTCTGTACATGCTCCTTCTCCTCCCTCTTCCCTATCCAAATATTAAGACAGTTAAGAGACAAGGAGGAAAAAATGTCAAGTCCTCGTACATACTTTTCCCCCGCAAAGAGAAATGGGTGAAGAAAAATTGATGCAGAAAAAAAATTGAAGACGCCAAACAAAACTAAACACCAAAGTCTTCGCCCTCCTTGTTTTCTTTTCTTTCTTTCCTCTTTCTCTCGCTCTCTAGGGTCATAAAGATGCATACGAAACATAAATTCTGAATTAATATTACTGCTTCTTGCTATATACACGCTGAACGAAAGTTAAGGGAATATGATATACCAGGGCTCATTTGTGTTATAAATTCTACCTTCAGTTTTATGCATACCAACTCTTCTTGTTACATCAACGCTTCACGCTACACCAAAGAAGCGTTATGTTCACATACCACGTTCTACACACTCCTTAATCGCCTTCGCCATCTTCGTTGTCCTCCTCCTCCTCCTCCTCCTCCTGCTGCTAGTGTAGATGTACGCAATATATCTGCCAAATGGAGTGCGGCCAGGCAGGATATACAGCCACAGAGACGGGGCGGCAGTTGTGGCGGTGGTGGTGGTGATGGCGTGTTGATGGTGGTGGTGATGGCAGCAGGAGGGAGCGAGCAGGGAGGCAAATGGCAGACGGTATCATGGTAGGAAGAAGATGGAGAAATGAAAACTCCGAGGAGAAAAGTGGAGGCCCCGTGTGTGAGAACATTGGATTGGGGGTGAGAAAGGAGAGCATATCTAATAACATACTCTGGAATAGACGGGGCTGAGAGGAGGCTGAGGAGACGGGAGACGGGAAGGTGGAGTTGTGTGGTACAGAGCAGGATATGACGGGAGGAGAAACGGGAGGCGAGACGGGAGGTGAGACGGGAGGAGAAACGGGAGGTGAGACGGGAGGTGAGACGGAAGGAAGATAAGGTTAGACGTAAGGATGAGAGTAGCTGGACGTGATTGCAGAGAAGAAAATATAATGTTATAAGGTTGAGGGAAATGTCAATGGATGGTGTTGGATCTTTACTCTACTCAACACGGATGCACAGATGATATTTAATTCTCGTTTCTTCTACAGTTCGTCTAATAACATGGAAAATAAACCCTATAATTAACACTTTGGTCTCCCCGATGAAAAAATATATTGAAGGGAAGAGGAAATTTAATATAATGTTATCATGTTGAGAGAAATATCAATGGATGTTGTGGGATCCTTACATCTACAGTATTTGAGTATCTTTTACAGTATTCTTCTATAGTATTTAAGTTTTTTCTACACTATTTAAGTATTTTTTCAGTATTTTTTTAGTATTATTTTCAGTATTTTTTACAGATCCAGTATTTAAGACGGATGCACAGATGCTGTTTAATATCGTTTCAGCTACAGTTCGTTTAATAACATGGAAAATAATACCATAAAATAAAACTTTAGTCTCCCCAATAAAAGATAAATTATACTTCATTAGACCCGATATACTGAATCGAGCCTCACCACCCTGATAGAACAGAGAGGGTGAGGAACAAAAAAGGGGTATATATTTTTCTTGATCCTCTGTCCATTACGTCACAGAGCACAAAAGTTCCCTCTCGTGATGCCTCAGGTGGACCATTAGAGGATCTGTAACCTTGTTATTACCGAGTGCCGACTTGTAGACCCTTAAAAATAATCTGGTCTTCGAATAATCCTCCATTGTGGCAAACTGTGCACTTAATCCTCTTTGCCAGATCATAATTGTCCCGGATTTTCTTCAATAAATAACTTTCTTGATTAATTTGGCGCATCAATTTCCTCGGATTTAGTATTTCTCTGCTATAAATCCTCCTTGATTAATAATAGTGTTAGGTATGAGACTTGATATTTACATTTTCTTGATAAAAAGCACATGTTGTTCACTATTCCATCCTATATTCCACCACTTCAACCTCTTATTGTCACACATTTTCATAGGTCATTCTTCCATTTTTCGTCGTTAATACATTTTCAATCCCGAATTAAAGTTTGTTTTCGGCGTTCTTTTATAATTAGTCTTTAGAGCTCAACCCCTTTCCGGTTCAAGAACAATTGGCTCCTATTCTCCTCAATTACACTTTTTCTGCTCTGCTCTGTTCTCGCCGCCCCTTCATTTCGCAGCCAATGTTTAAAAAATTCGGTGAAAAATGTAAGTCCTTTCTTTTGTGGGTCACGCAATAGACGACACCATT
>JACEEZ010001064.1:382500-387500 GCA_016584305.1 Chionoecetes opilio | reverse complement strand
TCTCCTCTCTCTCTCTCTCTCTCTCTCTCTCTCTCTCTCTCTCTCTCTCTCTCTCTCTCTCTCTCTCTCTCTCTCTTCTTCTCCTCTTATTTCGTATGCTCCACCTATGTAAATATTTGTTCATACTCAATTTCATTCAACTCGTTTCATGTTAAAAATTTGAAGGAACTGAAAAATGTTTTTTATGAAGTTTTTTTTTTCTTTAACACTTTCTATTTCATGATTCCGTTGCGAGATGAAACGTTAAAGGAAAGTAGGAAAAGACTTCGGCGCACTCTTTCAAATTCACACACACACACACACACACACACACACACACACACACACACACACACACACACACACACACACACACACACACACACACACACACACACACACACACACACACACACACACACACACACACACACACACACACACACACACACACACACACACACACACACACACACACACACACACACACACACACACACACACACCTAGATGGTATACTCATTAAAGTATTTTTCTTCTATAATTACTACAGTAATTAGTACTACAATTTATAAAGAACAACATATATAAAAGCTACACATATAAAAGACGTGTGATACATATATTTCAGAAGAACGCAACCTTTATTTATATATTTACTACCACAGCGGGCCAGGAAAACCTATAACAGTTTGCCGCCACAAGTTCCGTCTATCCCAATTTCCGCCGCAGGATATGAGGTACGGATCCCACGTCCACCCCCTGCCTCCCCCCGTCCCTCTATCCCCCTGCCCTGCCTCCCCCAGGCCCACTATCCCCCTGTGTGCCTCCCCCGGCCCACCATCCTCCTGCCCTGCCTCCTCCCGGCCTTCTATGATGCTCTATTCCCCCTTTGAACCCTCGCCTTTCCCTCCACCAACACCAACATTCTTGTCATTTTTACCACTGAAGACCATACGTGCATTGACCTTGACCGCTTTCCCCAAATCTATGAATCATGAATCTCTCGACCTTCAGTTTTTTTTTTTGAGGGGGGCCTGTTCAAGAATCACAACACCTCAGCTGATCATTTGTTTATATCCATGAAGTGCCTCGTGGTTGATTAGTGGTTAAGCACAGTATTACTGTTACTGTGCTATAACAGACTGTTCCAAGAGCCACGAACGACATTGGGACAGAAAGCTGGATAGCACTCTTACAGAAATAGCGAAAGAATATGAGTGAACTAAAGAGCATGCAATAGTTGATTGCGATGACCTGCCATGGGTTTTGTCTGTCTGTGGTAGGAAGCAACAAAAAGCCTGTCATATTGTACAATTCTTCAGTCTCCACAGTGCACACAGTATGTGACTGAAAAATTAGGGTGGGTCAGATATATCTGGTAAGAGAGAGAATAAGAGTAAGAGTGAGAGTCAGGTAAGTGAAGAATAGATTTGTTATGAATACGGGAAAAAACTGAAAAAAGAATAATATATATATATATATATATATATATATATATATATATATATATATATATATATATATATATATATAAGGGCAATATAATAATTGTAATACATGTAATCTAAGCAATATATAAGTAAATATAGATATGTGTAAATATAGCTACATGTGGGCCTATTGGCCCCAAAAAGGAGGTAGTAAAGACGTGGATGCGAGGTAATGCAACATGCTTGTATTGAGATGAACGACGGCTTGAACGGTTTTCCCGTCACTCAACAACCGCCTCAATAGTAGTGAGGGTTCTCTCTGATGGCCGCCAGGTAACCATTGAGACTGGTTCTGGCGTCACGCCACTGCGTCACGCGGCGCTCCGCCTCCCCGCAGTGGTCGTCACAGGCGCGGCGGGAGGGCACCACCAGCTGCATGGAGCGCATGCCGCCCTGGCCGCCGCTGGTGAGCAGAATGTCGCCGTACGCGGCGCCCAGGTAGCGGCACCAGAAGTTGTCGGCGTTGACCTTGGGCAGATCACCCACGTGTCCGTACACGTCCTGGTAGCGCTCCACCAGCATGCGGTCCGCCAGTAGCTCGCAGGGCGGCGAGGCGGGCAGCTCGTTGGCCCTGGAGAAGAACTGGTGCGTAAACACCTCCAGGTGTGCGCCAAGCCCCTTCAGGGCGCGCCGCTCCCACCGCTCCTGCTGGTGCGTGTAGTGCTGCACCAGCAGCACCAGCCGCACCCTGGTGAGGGGTACGCCGGTGCGTCGGGCTGCGCGGCGGACTCGCTTGGCGAATACCTCGCCCTACCGGCCCGGCAGCTGGCTCAGCGGCTTCTTCCAAAACTCGAAGCGGATGACCTGCTGCCCCAGGCGGTCGGTCACGTCGAAGTGAGCCGGGAAGGAGCTGAAGAAGGTCTTGCAGTCTCGGGGCGGCGGCGTGAGCAGCGGGTTGTCGCCATGCATCACGTAGCCGCGGTCCCGCGCCATGGCCAGCGCTCCCTTCAGGGCGCGGCGAAGCTCGCGTGAAGGTTTGCAATGCTTTGAGGAAGGCATAGTCTTCATGATAATGTAAGTGATCATGGTGCGCCCAGCAGGCAAGGAAAAAATCAGTAAACCAGCTTGGATCTAACACATCTTGGAACCTGCGCAGACACACTTCCTAACTCCAGGCTCCCCTCCGGCCCTACCCCGATCACTGCCACCATAAATAACATCACTATGGATCCTGTTGCCGCTACATCTGCTACTGCTACCTCTGCCTTAACGTTGCAATAATAAATAAAGAACAACACATGTATAGTAGGTATGATAGAGTATATAGCAAACGTACGTAATGATTATCATTATCAAATCAACTTCTGTCAAATTGTACCTTTCTCCCAATCTCCTGCCTCTACTGTCAATTCATCACTACCTTCCCCATACATCCCTCTAAGCCCCATCCCCTGCCAGATTTAGTGCCTTCAGCAGGGGTCAGGAGTCCAAAAGGGGAGCGAAACACGGCGTACAGGCAAGAGGAGAATGACAGGGAGGAACGGAGAGAGAGAAAGAAAAGAGATCGAGATAGCTTATGGAGATACAAAGGATACCAGGGATACCAACAGCCTCTGAGTGATTGGTCTCGTGATCCCTGAAAAGTTTCGGTTTGTGAGAAAAATTCGCCGTCGACCCGGAAGCATATTCCCGTTCTCTGGAATACTATGTGATATGGGGGGATGTCTCTAGCCAATCACCGTTGTCCAAGCTCGTGACGCCACATAATGGTGGAGCTTAAGTGATCGCTGGGTTACAATCTGTGTTTTATTTAACATTATTTATTCAGTCTAGGCTAGGTTAGGTTGGGTTAGGTTAATTTAGGTTAGGTTAGGTTCAATTAAACAATTAAATAAGCAATACCACATACTATTCCAGAGAACGGGAATATGCGACCCAGACGGCTATGTGCACAAAAGAGACATTGCCATGATTTTCAATAGGGAAGATAAATATGTATTATATTAATATGGTGTACCCAGTTGTACTTCCCTCTACTTCTGGACTGTTTTTGAAATTCTCTAATATTCTTGTGATAATTTAAATGAATAGAAGCTTTGCCATTTAATATCACGGGTAATTATTGTTGATGAAAGGCAAGTACAAAGGAGTCTCGACTATGAATACTAGGAATAATTAACTTTGAAGAGAGAAAGAACTACAAGGAGATAGAGCAAATGGTTATTACACACATAATTAAGATTTTCTTTTAAAACGCAGCGTGTGGTTTTTTTTTTGTGTGTGTGTGTGTGTGTGTGTGTGTGTGTGTGTGTGTGTGTGTGTGTGTGTGTGTGTGTGTGTGTGTGTGTGTGTGTGTGTGTGTGTGTGTGTGTGTGTGTGTGTGTGTGTGTGTGTGTGTGTGTGTGTGTGTGTGTGTGTGTGTGTGTGTGTGGTGTGTGTGTGTGTGGTGTGTGTGTGTGTGTGTGTGTGTGTGTGTGTGCTAGCAACTTCCCTCCCTAAGCCCAACTCCAATAATGAGCCGACCATATATTTGAGTCTACCGTCCTAATTAGCCAATAGAATAGGTATAAACTTCATCTTAATAACCTCCGTCTTCTCTTTATTGCAAACTGCCTCTAATGAATTCCGTTTTTACACATTTTCTTTTATTCTTCCTTTATCCCCCTCGTGTCTTTCCTCCTTCTTTATATCCAGACATTCAAACCCTCGAGAGCAGACGTAATAATCGAAAAAAACTGACTAATTATATCATTTTGTCTCATGTTGATTTCACGCTTCTTATGAGCATGGAGAGAAATAGTAGAAGTAATGAGAGTATAAGAAGTAAAGAAGAAAAAGGTGGATAAATGGAGAAATAATGACAGAAGAAGTAGAGAAGTAATGACGGTATAATAAAGTCGCTCGCTAGTAATTAATAAAGTCGCTCGCTAGTAATGATAATAATAATGATAGCAATGAAAAGACTTAAAGGTAATGCGCAATATCCTACTGTTACTGCCTCGGAACAAGCACAAGGCCAGCATTTTAAGACTGTACGAGCTTGTCTAGGAAAAAAAATAATGGAAGCTGGAATGACTTGGCCAATGTTCCCTCCCTTCCCTGCCTGAAACCTGAGCTCCTTCCTCCACGCTAGTTAGGGAAGGGACGTGAAATCACCACTCCACGACGGTGAAATAGTAATAGCAGTGGTAGCGTTGGTGGTGGTGGTGGTGGAGGTGGTTAGAATAGTAGTAGAGGTAGTAGTAGTAGTAGTAGTAGTAGTAGTAGTAGTAGTAGAAGTAGTAGTAGTAGTAGAAGTAGTAGTAGTGGTGGTGGTAATAGTGGCAGTGTAGTAGTGTAGTAGTAGTAGTAGTAGTAGTAGTAGTAGTAGTAGTAGTAGTAGTAGTAGTAGTAGTAGTAGTAGTGGTAGTAGTAGTAGTAGTAGTAGTAGAAGTAGTAGTAGTAGTAGAAGTAGTAGTAGTGGTGGTGGTAATAGTGGCAGTGTAGTAGTGTAGTAGTAGTAGTAGTAGTAGTAGTAGTAGTAGTGTAGTAGTAGTAGTAGTAGTAGTAGTAGTAGTAGTAGTAGTAGTAGTAGTAGTAGTAGTAGTA
>JACEEZ010001064.1:370000-372500 GCA_016584305.1 Chionoecetes opilio | reverse complement strand
CCTGCTATCACGGCACTGAGACCATTACACTGCCTCGGTGATAGCCACGCCTGACTTAGATACGCACAATAATAGTGCGCTTTAACGCCTCGTCTATCCTGCGTGCACGGCTGCCTCAGGTGAGGGAGGAGGCGGCGCACCTTTATCTTAGGGCCGATTCACACTCTATCATCACGGCATCGTCCCATCACGTCACGGCAGCGGTCCATCAGCCGTGCCTTGTATTCACACGGTCCGTCAGGGCTCCGTCACTCTCGGCAGTTCGCGCTCACCCTCCGGGCAGGCATGGCGCCTCAGAGGCAAGGCTTGAAGACACTTGTAATAATTGCACTTCCGTTGGATGAAGAAGAGGAGTTGAACTCCAAAAAGAAACTATTATGAATACACAAGGCCTGAAGGAAAAAGACAACATGAAGGTGAGTTCCGGACATTACAAAGAGTTGGAAGATGAATTTAAATATTTGTCAGTGATTTAGAATGTTAAAATTCAGATCCAATTATTTGCTGCAAAGATAGAGAAATATCATGTCTAGAAGAAAAATATTTTTCGGGAGGAAATTTCCAAAAAAAAGGAAAATTGGCAATGTTTACAACAACGGTTCATCACGGCACCGTCTCATCACGTCAAAATATTTTTTACGAGAATCTGTAATGTGACGGAACGGTTATGTACCGGAACCGTGACGGCGGCGGACCGTAGTGTGAATCGGCCTTAATGTCACGACAGAGCGTCCGTTAAGTCGCGATGGCAAAACGCGGGAGAGTGAGTCACGCTGATAACACCTGAGCTACGACACTCGTTAGGGGCGAGGAGGCCACGCGCCAACCTTCCAGTCTGACTCACCAAGCCTCGCCGCTCACTCCACAAAGCCAAAAAAACAAAAGGCTCAAGAGTTATCACAAGCTTTTCCAATAACGTCATGGAGTGCACGCGATGCTCCATACAGGACTGGAGACTCAATCAAGGCCAGTCACCCGGAATAGGACTTGCTCAGGATTAAAGAATATAATCAAGAGATAGACTTGCGCTTTAATACCAAACACGGATGCAAGACAGAGAGCGTCAAAGTGCACTTAAGAGGACATACAAGAACAAACATAAAAGTGTCACAAGAGACATGTTGCCAGGAGTAGAGTGTGTGACCCAATGGAGGAGTCACTTGACCCTCCAACGCGTGACCTGGATTCCTGACCACAGCCACCGTTACCTCCACCCCTTCTTTCTCGTCCTGCGAACCAGCACAAGGATTCAGGAGGCATCTTAGTGCCTGTCTGTTCGGATTCAAGGTCTTATCGATGAAAATACAAGCGCGTGATTCATGGCCATGTCTTCAAGACGGATCACGATAAGGACAGGAAGTGGATGGCATAGTTCACAAAAGGATCCTTTCATCATTGGAGGGATTGAATTACGCTACCACTCGTATTTCAAAGACTTAAACGCGTGACTACTTCTTCGTCAAGGGATAATACGAGATCACAGACGGCCGCCGCCAGGACTCGCGCTGTGTTAATCCCTCAGCGGCGAACACGGCAGCAGAAAACTAAGAGTTAAACTTGATTCTTGACGAGCACACTCTGGAAAATGTCAAGATAAGTTCCCGATGAAGCTTGCATAGGCTTAAGACATAACTTTCACTGCCCTTGCCTTGTCAGCAGCCATCGGCATATGGGAGAAGCAAGGATGATTATTTTATGGGATATGCCAGCGAAGACAAAAGTAAAAAATAGTTAAAGGGAAATTCGTGGAGGAGCAAAACTTCAGTTGACGTCAGAATCGAAGTTTCCAGGATAACCATCACCACAGATTACAGCTCTATGCAACGTTGGAATACTGGTCATTTAGATGAACTCAAAAGTGTGTGACGCTGGCAGTGGCGAGCCGTCTGTTGTCATATCTCCCTGAATCATTCCTGTCACTGAGTTATCGAGGAACTCGCATCAAACCCCGCGTGGAGCCACAAACCCACCTCAGGCCTCAGGCGGCGCCGAGGACACATGAAAGGCACTGCAGCGAGATTTAGACGCAAACAAATCAAACTTGTCATTTTCTTCCCGAGGAAACCTGTGGGTGGAGAGAAAAAGAACCTTCGCGGCGCTGGGATCGATGCCACAGGTTACCTGGACGCCTGAGGCAGAACGGGGCGAGGTAATCAAAGTGGTGGACGTCCCGACGGTATTCTGCCGCAGTGCGCACGATCCGAACAACCTACACAGAGATGATGACCTCCAGAACACAGCCTGAAGCCTGTCTCTCCCCACCGCGCCCCGGGATGACCGGAGATAAACATAGAAAGGCCTCTGCACCCCGCGACACAGAAACAAGAGGGAGTGTGCAGGTGGTACATCAGTTGCCACACGATAGGCACCGAGGCTCACAACAGAACTAAGCTTAGATAAACGTAGAGATAAATGCAATAGGAGCTCAGATACAACGATCAAGTGTTGAGCGCCAATGTCTGATTCCTTTTTAAGCTTACAACTTGACTAATCCTTCTTT
>JACEEZ010001064.1:357500-365000 GCA_016584305.1 Chionoecetes opilio | reverse complement strand
ATGCAGCACGCTCTCTAATCAATCAGCGTGACTCAGGCAAACCTTTAGAAAACCAAACCAAGCCACAGGTCCAACAAGCTACCTAATAGTAATAGATGAGTCAACCCCAAAATATCTCTACCATATATATTTCAAGATCAGAAAATGAGATACAGGCTGCCTAATGAATGAGTCGACCCTAAAATATATCTATTACATATATTTCAAGATGATAAAACGAGATTTCCTGCTGCAAGAAAGGTTACAATTGGACAGAGAGGGTAACGGCTCGACCAATTAAAGGCTCCGTACGCTCATGGGTGGTTGTCATCCTGCCAATCAACGGTGGCGACGTCATCCAATTAGCTGAGTCCGGAAGGGGCGGTGATTGGTCAGACCGATCGGGATGCCAGTCAGGGCCGGGACACTGACGTCACAGAGCCTCTCAAAATTAATTCATTACCTCATTAGGGCGACGATAAGACTGACGCACAGACAGACAGCCAGACAGACAGGGACCAAGAGACAGACAAGCAAACAGACAGACAAACGGGAAAAACAGACACCGTGATAGGCAGAGAAACTGAATATCTAAAGACCAAATATATCGTCATGCAGAACAAACACAAATAATCTCACATAACACTCATGTAACTCAACTGAAACACACACACACACACACACACACACACACACACACACACACACACACACACACACACACACACACACACACACACACACACACACACACACACACACACACACACACACACACACACACACACACACAAAAACACACACACACACACACACACACACACACACATACACACACACACACACACACACACACAGACAAAAAAAAAAAAAAAAAATCCAAACTCTTAAAACATACGCCCATGAGTTCCATAATGAAGACCGAAACCTTTACACTTCGAGACTCCTTCCCTGAAACTTTGGACTCGCCGCCAAACACGCTTCATCAACCATCCTTTCCAAAGGCAAAAGAAAACTCATACATCTTTATCCAAAAATTAATGCTTACAAGACTATCCCAAATATACTCGGCAGAGTCTTTGCCGAGACTCAGAGAGTCTCGCAGAGAGAGATAAAGAGAGAGAGAGAGAGAGAGAGAGAGAGAGAGAAAGAAAGAGAGATAAAGATAATGAGAGAGAGAGAGAGACTATACACACACACACACACACACACACACACAACACACACACCACACACACACACACACACACACGGAATATAACACAAGACCAACAAGAGATGATAGAAATAAAGGAAAATCAATAAAGAACAGAGAGAGACAAGATTTCAGAGCAGACACAGACAAATGTACGTCATAAGACCGGGGAAAAAGGAAGCTTTGTGCAGAAGCCGTATAACAAAGTCCGTCAGAGGGATTCAACTCTCAAATAAAAGGGAAAAAACGACAAAAAAAATAGAAATGTAAATATTTATATAACAAGCATAAAAGTTGTTCCCTTGCAGTGATATCAGATTTTCGTGATCTGATGACACCTATGGACCGTTTCTCGTATATATTTCCATGTACATGTTTGGGGGTGGTGTAAGGGCGGACCCAGAGAGAGGTGTGAGTCCTTGATGTTTTGATGGCAGGTTCGTGAAGCCTCGAAACTGCTCCGAAAGTTAAAATGTTGCTTCGGCAAGTCCAGAGGCGGTGAAGGAAATAATTGTGAGGCGTCATTTTGAAGTTGGTCGCATGTTTCCTCAACGATGGTCATAACTTTGGTCATGTACGTAATCTGAAGTTGGATTTTATACTCTGTACAATACGATGTTTGAAGCGGGCCATGTATTCCATCATGTGTTTTGCAAGGGACAGAATAAAAACCAAAACTATACACGTAACATACCCAATTCCTATCCCCCTCCCTTTTCGTCCTCCCCCCAAAACAAGAGGCCGCTGTACATAGTGTAGCCAGAATATTACTCTGTGTTCTCATATAGCGTAGGATGTACGTCACAGCTTTTTTCGGTTTTTCATTTCCATCACTAACTTTTATATCACACCACGTCACTCTCACATACCGATTTTTGGGGTTTTCACTTGAATCACTAAATTTTACATTCCACCATGTCACATCCACTCACCGTTTTCTTTGGGTCTCTACAAACTTTTATAATCCGTCACATCACTAACTAACCTGTTTGTTTATCTCTTGATCGTCTCCTGGATCCTTCCATCATATATTCGTTGCTGTCAAAGTCTTTTCCAAATGTACTCATAAACTGTTAAAGGCTTTTCTGAGTTTCCTGCATTAATTTATCGAATCTGTAGGTAAAGGTATACAATTAAGGCGATAAGGTGGTATATGATTAGTGTTCTCAGCTATCCCCCACCCAAAGACTGCTGTTTCGTAGATCTAAGGCAAATATTAGTGTGTTATTTGTCTATGTGATCAATCAATGGAATAAAATGTATTTTTAGAAATGTCTGATTTTATTTCATACCTTGATTATAATAAACCAAATGAGAAGATGTAATACAGGTTCAGGTCAGGTTAAACACCAAGTGGAGCTTTCCACTTATGCTGATCGCCATTCCAGTGAACAAGGACAAAAAAAACGATAACTATAATAAAAAAAGGAACAGACCTTAATGCACATAGGCTTTGCAGGTTTTTTGTTACCTTTTTTTCCTCTTGGCCAGTCCTTTGAGATGTTAAAAAATTATTACTGCCAAGCCGTATGATCAGAGCAGAAGACTTTAACAAGGCCAAAGTGCAGAACGCCACGTCTCTACTCAGCAAGAATGACGTCGACTCTGCCGTAAGGAATCAATGAACAAAAGTGATCAGAATCGATGCCGAGAAAACGTGAATGAATCTATGTGGATATTTTGGCGGAGCAATTACTTTCACGCTATGTAAATAATTTAATTCCTCATAAAGAATGGAGCTCACACTATGACACAGCTTCTTATATTTTTTCTCATCTTTTCTACATACACATATATATTTCTGAGCCTTATCAAAAAAGCTTGTGAGAGGCGAATAAACGTAAGACAATGGCATTCTTGATCAAACGTCGGTGAATTTATCCTGGCAACCATAATGAAAACGTCTTTTTTATTAGCTCTCCACCACATATTCACATATTCCACACCACATATTCCACACAACACAACCATCTCCTTTACTCACATAACTACCACTAACTACCATACTACTACCATAACTACATCTTCTAGCTTCCCACAGCATTACTTCCCACCACCTTACACATTCCCCACTCACACAATCCTCTACACCACCACACCAAAGCATTACCTTCATTACAAAAGCCTCTAAACACACATCCTTCCTTTGATCACTAACACTACACCCTAACCCTCAAAACATGTTCTTAGCACACTACATTTCCACACAACCCTTGCATGCAACACGCCACGCCTTAGCACACCCCACCACACCCCACCACACCCTTACACCCTCTCCCTACACCCCTTCCCTTGCCTCTAGCACACTGGGTCTCCGTCAAGACTGCATCCCCGCCACTCTACATGATGGTTCGGTGCGGTTGAGCAGACGCATAAACCCGCTGCCATAGTCATTAGGAGGAGGGATAAAAGAGGACAGCTCGGCGTGATGAGAATCCTGGTCGAGCACGGAGCAGGGAGTTACTGTGCGTCTAGGAGGGAAGGAAGAGAAGGGCGAGACATATACTACCAAAGAGAAAGAGGGAGAGAGAGAGATAGAGAGAGAGAGAGAGAGCTAGAGAGATAAGATAAGATTTTCATCCTATCTAGACACTTTGCAAGTACCAACTACAAGGTTATTGACTATACAAAGCGCCGCCACGTAAGCACGAACTAGGCGGACTCGAACCGCTGACCGAATGCACAGGGACGCTGCACGTTGCGAGCTCACGTCTCTACCAACCTTGCCACCCTGGCGGGCAGAGCTAGAGAGAGAGAGACAGAGAGAGAGAGAGAGAGAGAGAGAGAGAGAGAGAGAGAGAGAGAGAGAGAGAGAGAGAGAGAGAGAGAGAGAGAGAGAGAGAGAGAGAGAGGAAGAGAGAGACAGAGGAAGATAGAGACAGAGAGAGACAGAGAGGAATCGAGAGAGAGAGAGGAAGAGAGAGGAAGAGAGAGACAGAGATACAGAGAGAGAGAAGGAAAAAGAGATAGAGAGAGAGAGAGAAAGAGAGAGAGAGAGAGAGAAACAGAGAGATAGAGAGAAAGAGAGAAAGAGATCATTCACAAGTAACTTTCCACGCACACAGTTTCCAGTCCCTCATTTGCACTATAGCACGCTTTATCTCTTCTTGCATTTCCTATTTTATATAAAAAAAAATCCCTTCCGTCTCATTCTCTTTCTTTGACTTTGGACCCATTTTTTTTTAAACCATTTCACAAATTTCCTTCTCTTCCCTTCCTCTCCCCTGCTCCTTCCCGTCCTCCTTCCCACTTCCTTCTCCTGCCACAACCTTCAACCTGCCTTGAGCTCCTTATCGACTATATCTTTCCAGGAAATCTTCTTTAATGAAATTTATTATACTTCGAAATATTATGAGGAAATTTTCTGTTTTATCTCTGATAGCAGGAACACAACGAACATCTCTTAAAATGTCTGTTAAGGACTTTGCTTTCTTCCAGTTAGAAAGGCATTGAAAACAGATAATGGAGATAGAGAGAGAGAGAGAGAGAGAGAGAGAGAGAGAGAGAGAGAGAGAGAGAGAGAGAGAGAGAGAGAGAGAGAGAGAGAGAGAAGAGAGAGAAAGAGAGAGAGAGAGAGAAGGAGAGAGAAAGAGAGAGAAAGAGAGAGAGAGAGAGAGAAAAAAAAAAAAGAGAGTGAGTGAGCGAGAGAATAAAACTAGAGCCTATTTCTAAATATCTGGAATTATTTAATCTTTTCTTTTGAATGTGTGGTGGGGGGGAGGGGAACACATACAAAACTATTGTGTTTTGTGTGCAGTCTTACATACTAATATTATTTGGTAAAGACTAAAACGTACGGCTTAAATAAGTTACAAATTGCGTCGGCGTATTATATAAAAGTGAACACACACACACACACACACACACACACACACACACACACACACACACACACACACACACACACACACACACACACACACACACACACACACACACACACACACACACACACACACACACACACACACACACACACACACACACACACACACACACACACACACACACCAGAACTATAAGAACTGACTTATGAGGAAAGATTGAGAAAAAATTACCAACACTTGAGCAAAGAAGAGTAAGAGGAGACTTAATAACAATTCTAAACTGATAACTAAAATGGAAGAAACAGACAATGAGAGACTACTGACTCGGAAGCAAAGAGAAGGTCGATCGATACACAAGAGGACATACAAAAGAATTAGGAAAATGGAGATCCCTGAACAACATAAAGAAGTAAAGCTTCCCTAATAGAAATGTAGAAGTTTGGAATGGACTATAAATGAGGTGATATCGGCAAAGAATGAGCACCAGTTGAAAGAAAGACTAGATATATGTAGATACGGAGACAAGATCACACGAGTGTAGCTCAGGCCCTGTAAAACACAACTAGGTAAATACACACAGACAAACACACACACACACACGCACACACATGCATGCACACACACACATGTTTAATCCCGTCCACGCACTCTCACAGCCCTTCCTGGGGAGGTTTAACTAATCCACTACTTCAACAGGACACAGAGTTGGAAGGCTGTGTACCGTGTGAGCCAGAGTGTCAAGCGAGTTACTCTGAGTGTCACTTAGAGTACAACTGTTACTAAGGCCCTCCAGCGACGTAGGCTAAACAAAGATATAACTCCAGACGGTATAACATATGTATTATCTCTCTCTCTCTCTCTCTCTCTCTCTCTCTCTCTCTTCTCTCTCTCTCTCTCTCTCTCTCTCTCTCTCTCTCTCTCTCTCTCTCTCTCTCTCTCTCTCTCTCTCTCTCTCTCTCTCTCTCTCTCTCTCTCCTCTCTCTCCTCTCTCTCTCTCTCTCTCTCTCTCTCTTTCCCTCATTCTCTCAAACACACGCGCACACACACCCACACCCACACACACACCCACACCCACACACACACACACACACACACACACAGGTTGTTAATCTCACATGTCTCCTCCAGGTCTCCTATCTAATGTCGTCCTTCCTTATCTCCCTCTCTATCCCTACGTGAACGAGGAACGACACATATTGGAGGAGACGCCACGACTAGCGCAGCATTAATGGACGCATATTTCTCTGCCCCTTGTAGCGAGAAGCGAAGGATGGCTGACCTGCTGTGACAAGTGGGGGAATAAAAAAGCTGTAAGTCATTTGTTATTGTCGTACCCAAATAAGTGTAGTAAGGAAATGTGAAAGGAAAGAAGGAACGTAGGAAAGAAAGAAGGTATGTTGTTAGGAGGCTCTGTCAAGAAGGAAGAGAAGACAAGATTAAGCTTGAGGAAAAGAAGGATAAATATATACAAAATTGGATTAATACGAGAAGGCTTAGAATTGTGAAGACTAGCTGTTGTATATTTGCATGTGTTTCTTATAAGATATGCCGCTTCTTGTCTTGACAGAAAGATTCACAACAGTCGATTTCTCTTGTCGAAAAAGAAGAGGGATTCAGCGAGACATGTCTTAACAATTTACATGCCAAAACATACTGTCGGATATTTTCTCGATACATTTAGTTTCATACAGTATTCTTTTGCGAGGAAAGTTATTTTAAATGTATTTACTTTTCTTCTAGTTTTAAAAATCTTAAGAAAACTTTGCAAGCATGAGACTAACAAGACCGTGTATGTGTGTGTGTTTGTGTTTGTGCGCGTTGTGTGTGTGCGTGTGTGTGTGTGTGTGTGTGTGTGTATATGTGTGTATGTGTGTGTGTGTGTGTGTGTGTCGTGTGTGTGTGTGTGTGTGTGTGTGTGTGTGTGTGTGTGTGTGTGTGTGTGTGTGCATGTGTGTGTGTGTGTGGTGTGTTGGTGTGTGTGTGTGTGCGTGTGTGTGTCGTGTGTGTGTGTGTTGTGTGTGTGTGTTAGTGGTGTGTGGGTGTGTGTGTATGTGTGTTTTGTGTGTGTGTGTGGTGTGTGGTGTGTGTGTGTGTGTGTGGTGTGTGTGTGTGTG
This sequence comes from Chionoecetes opilio, assembly GCA_016584305.1. Classification (NCBI taxonomy): domain Eukaryota; kingdom Metazoa; phylum Arthropoda; class Malacostraca; order Decapoda; family Majidae; genus Chionoecetes; species Chionoecetes opilio. The sequence goes on along the minus strand of JACEEZ010001064.1, from coordinate 357,885 downwards.
TGTGTGTGTGTGTGTGTATTCATATAGTTGAGCGCTGGTGAAGAGTTGCCGGAGGTTTGGGCGTGGAGTAAGACAAAGGAGTGAATAGCATGCGAGCACAAAGAAGGCACGGAGAGGCCTCTGAAAAAAGGACTGCCGGGTAGGAGGAACAGGGGAGAGGAGGGGTGTGGTGGTGGTGATGGTGGTGGTGGTGGTGATGGTGGTGGTGGTGGTGCTGGTGGACTCTGAAACGCTGCTTGTGGAAAATACAGAAAGCAGAGTAAGTTCTCAGTAAACACAAATTTTAGAAAAAATAGAAAGAACAGGTCTCTCTCTCTCTCTCTCTCTCTCTCTCTCTCTCTCTCTCTCTCTCTCTCTCTCTCTTCTCTCTCTCTCTCTCTCTCTC
>JACEEZ010001064.1:345000-352500 GCA_016584305.1 Chionoecetes opilio | reverse complement strand
TAAATATACTTGTAGCTATTTTTACACTGGACAAGCAGCGTGGGAGTCGAATACGCTTGGATGGACGACAAGGGATTAGATTGATTCTATCCATGCCGTTAACCCCTTCACGCCCAGATATTTCCTTGGCTATACAAAAATAATCGTCTGTTGTTAGCCATAAAATTACGAAAAGTAACTTAATATACCAAATTAGTTAGTGGTCAGGGATACTAAACAGGTTATATCTATAAAATTTTGCTTTAATTCACTACAAATCGTCTTAATAGCCAAATTACAATAGAAATTACGTTCTGGGTATCAAGGGGTTAAGGCAACGCACTGACGGATGTTAATACCGCCGGAACAGAAAATCAATGCTGTAATGTGCAAAAAATATGGCGAAGACGAAACTTTGTAGCAATGCGATTATTTTTCTTTCAGGCAGTTGCTTGACCTCATCTTCTATTTATTTTTTCTCTCCTGGTTTTTTACAAGTCCCTCATCAGAGTAATGCATAAAATGTTACATCAAATCGGCGGGATTCCTGGAGACTTGTAATATCTTTCCTTCGTATGAGGTGATCACTCCAACTAAATCTTCAAGGCGGTCACCAACCTCTCTCTCTCTCTCTCTCTCTCTCTCTCTCTCTCTCTCTCTCTCTCTCTCTCTCTCTCTCTCTCTCTCTCTCTCTCTCTCTCTCTCTCTAGGGTACTCCGTAGTGTAAGGGTTACCACGCTCGGCTCACAACCGAGAAGTCCCGGGTTCGATCCCCGGGCGGAGCGAAGACAGACAGGCGGTCTTCTTAAAACCCAAGCCCCCTGTACCAGCAGTGAATGGGTACCAGGTGTTAGCCGGGGGTTTGTGACCCCACTCCCGGGGTGGTGGCTTCGGCCAACACTAAAACACTAGAGATGAATGATAAAATGAATGTTGATATGGAGACGGGGCCATACGAGCGTTGCTCAGGCCCTGTAAAATACAACTAGATGAATACTAGATGAATACACATACACACACAAACTCTCTCTCTCTGTCTCTTTTTTTCTCTATCTCTTAATCTCTCTCTCTTTCTCTGACTCTTTCTCGGACTCTTTCTCGGACTCTTTCTCGGACTCTTTCTCGGACTCTTTCTCGGACTCTTTCTCGGACTCTTTCTCGGACTCTTTCTCGGACTTTCTCGGACTCTTTCTCTGACTCTCTCTCTGACTCTCTCTCTGACTCTCTCTCTGACTCTCTCTCTGACTCTCTCTCTCTCTCTCTCTCTCTCTCTCTCTCTCTCTCTCTCTCTCTCTCTCTCTCTCTCTCTCTCTCTCTCTCTCTCTCTCTCTCTCTCTCTCTCTCTCTCTCTCTCTCTCTCTCTCTCTCTCTCTCTCTCTCTCTCGCTCGCTTTCGCTCTCTCTCTCTCACATATTAAAACTTTCCAAAGAAAAAAAAACCTTTCTCACCAGTTCCCTCCTTAGAAAGCTCTACAAAATCTCCACCAAAAAAATTGTTCTCGACCATTTGTCTCTCTTCATTCCTCTAATCGGTGTCTCTTTGTGGCGGCCAGATTGCGTCCGGGGCAGGGCGAGGGAGGAGCATTATCTAGATAGACTCTTTGGGGACAAGCAACGCAGAAGAAAGAACAAAAAAGTATAGCTAACCAACTAACTAACTAGGGAAGAAGATAACAGAATACTTAATGAATGATTTTTTTTTTTATCTATTAATATGAATGACTTTAAAGGAAGGAAAGTTTAGCGAGCATCTGAATAATTGACGAGAGAGTTAAATAATTATTGCGCCAAGTTATAATTTATTGCATTGCCAGTGAAGGAGCGTTAGTTTAGGAGGACTCTGATTATTTGAACAACTAACGTGCAAGCGAGTGAATAAAAAGCTGAAAACTACCTTATAATCATGATGCAAAGAGGCGTTAAGGCGTGACATAGCTTGGACGAGACGTGATACAAAACAGTGAAGAAATAAAATGTCGAAAAAACCACGTCCTCACTCACTCACCAACGTCTTACAGTAAGAATACTTATACTCCCTAATAACATACCAAAAGAGTGTTGTATTTCCTACTTGTCGTGCTAAAGGGTTGGTGGTTCGGTGTGGGTGGAGGGTGAAAAGGTGGAAGGGGAAAGGGAGGTAAAGGGGGGAAGGGGGGAGGGGTGGGAGAGGGGAGATAGAAGTGACTAGAATAGCGCTGAAATGTTAATGTGAGTCAGCAGCCCAATCGCTCTCTACGCTGAATGCTCAAGTAGTCGCCGGAGGCAGTGAGAAATCTTTACCTTGTGATAGAAGTTTATCACTATTTCTTGTTCTTGGACAAGGTCTCTCCTTGTGTGTGTGTGTGATGTGTGTTGTGTGTGTGTGGGTCGTGTGTGTGGTGTTGTGTGTGTGTGTTGTGTGTGTGGTGTGTGTGTGTGTGTGTGTGTGTTGTGTGTGTGTGGTGTGGTGTGTGTGTGTGGTGTGTGTGGGTTGTGCGCGCGTGTGTTGTGCGCGCGTTTTTGGTGTGTGTGCGCCGCGTGTGTGTGGGCGCGCGGCGTGTATGTGTGTGGTTGTGTGTGTTCTATGTGGTGTGTGTGTGTGCTGTGTGTGTGGGTGTGTGGTGTGTGTGTGTGTTTGTGTGTGTGTGTGTGTGTGTGGTGTATGTGTGTGTGTGTGTGTGTGTGTGTGTGTGTGTGTGTGTGTGTGTGTGGTGTGTGTGTGTGTGTTGTGTGTGTGGTGTTGGTAGTTTAGTATCCTAAATTAAATACCGATTCATCATTGCAAAAAAAAGAACACAAGAACATCTGGTAAATCTGTGCTTTTCTTTCTGAAGTAGCCAAAAAAACTGTTCATAGATAAGCCAAAAAGCCAAATAACCTATGCGCATACATTCCAGCGCACGCAAGCTTAATGACCCACAGCTGAAAAACTTGATGAAAAAAATCTTTATGAAGGATGACACAAACGATCGTTCCTTTAGAATCGGACAAAAGCCGCCTCTAAGCTCTGTGTGTGTGTGTGTGTTTGTGGGGGTGTGACTGTGTGTGTGTGTGTGTGTGGGTGTGTGTGGTGTGTGTCTGTGTGTGTGTGGGTGGGGTGGTGTTGGGGTGGGTGGGGGGGGGGGGGGTGGGTGGGTGGGTGGGTGGGTGGTGGGTGGGTGGGTGGGTTGGGTGGGTGGGTTGGGGGGTGGCGTGGGTGGGGTGGGTGGGGGGTGGGTGGGTGGGTGGGGTGGGTGGGGTGGGTGGGGGGAGGGTGGGGGTGGGTGGGGGTGGGCGGGGAGGGTGGGTGGGTGGGTGGGGTGGGTGGGTGGTGTGGGTGGTGGGGTGGGTGGGTGTGTGTGTGTGTGTGTGTGTGTGTGTGTGTGTGTGGGGTGTGTGTGTGTGTGTGTGTGTGAAGTAATTTTAGGTGCATAATTCAGTTCTAATCAGAGAGATACAAATATGCTACCCGTTGTACTACTATATTGCCGGTCACAAAGTTAATATGATCTCTAAAAGAGAAGAGAGAAAAAGGATAGGAAGGGGAAATAAAGTAGGTCGTCATATTTCCAGCTTTGTCTGACGTTTGTTTGCTCATGAATATCAATAAATATTCAATTGAAGTAGCGATAAGAGGAGTAGTGAGACTAAGGACAGTCAAGTGGCCGATTAGCAAACACTGAGGGCAAACAAAGCAAGTGTTTGCCGCCGCCGCCGCGCCGTGACATGTTCGACCGTTTCTATTATTCGTCTTCTTTTACATCCACAAAAGACTGGTCAGGGGCAAAAACAAAGTACACAAAAAGTCGTCAAAATTGTCAGTATCTATACCAGGAAGACAGTAAGAGAATTATAAAAAGGTGGGAGGGCCATTTTAGTCGGAGTTGTCTTTTGCTCCTCTCCTGAAAAAAATCGTAGAAAGGAGGGAAAAATAGAACAGAAAAAGAGTTCCAGAGTTTACCAGTGAAGGGAGTGGAAAGAGTGAAATACTGGTTAATCTTGCTTAGGGCTAGGGGGGGATGTTCGACCTAACGGGCAGAAACTAGGGAGAGGAAACCAATATAGGTGTCAGATCCAAGTCCTCGCGCTATAGGGAAGTGCAGGAAACCGTAAGGCTACTATGGATATATGGATTTATGGATCTTCAGGCTATGCGCTCACCCATCGCCATCGGTTGGTTTGATATTTCATAATGCAGTTGCTGGCCTCCTGCATGGAAGAAACGATAGACATTGTATAGTGGTGAAAGGCATGTACTGTACACACAAGTTCATTGCATATATTTTTATGTTATGTGTGTACGCGTATACAATACAGTAGAATACAGCATTCTCAAACCACAATAACAACTTAAATATCAAAACTAAATATTTATATATCTATTCATTCATAATCATCCGCTTATTTGTTAACTGCAGCAATAGCAGTACGAGTAGTAGTCTAATGGTAGTAGCGTTAGAAATAATAATAGTATGGTGATGGTCGTAATAGTATAGCAAGGTACTAGTTTCAGCTGAATAGTATTGGTATTAGTAGTTGAGCAATAAGTAGTATCAGTAGCAGGAACAGTATTAGTATTAGAAGTAGTAGTAGTAGTAGTGAGTAGTAGTAGTAGTAGTCATCATCTCATCATTTCCTTTATTTCGTATATACTAGTATACAAATTCAATCGATGAAGATAATATAATAGTAGGCAAGGAAAACCTTATCAATAATCAATTTGACTGTACAAATCAAATATGAAAGCTCAAAAGGATTCAATCCATCTTAAAAAAGATTAAAAACAAATCATTCAAAATTTAAATAATTCACACATTATCCAAAATTCAACATTACAAGAAGCTACTGCAGTTATATAAGCTAAATGTTTGGTGCATAGGTTCAGAGGCTATGGTTCATGATTTTGTACCCACGAAATTCTAGCTTTAATGGTTTGCAGGTCAGTTTATCAAATTTATATTATAAAAATCCTAAAAATTAATAAATAATTGAAAGCAGTGATATCAGTTCTTTAAAAGGGCAAAACACCTTAATGAAGGGAGTTATTGATGACCAAAAGTCTCTTAAAATACTTGCCTTACATAGCATTATTAATGTTGGAACAACAAATTACATGTATGTTTAGCCATCCTCATGGTTACTGTGTTATCGTGGCAGAGCAAACACTTTTTTTTAGGCATTGTGTAAAGCTGTCTGAAGTCTCTAGAGCAAGATTTATTTTTCATTCTAAGAGGTTCTGCCATACAGGCCAGACCATTACTCGGAAGCAAAATGAATTGAATAGAACATGATAGTCTAACTGGAAAACATTCTTGAAATCTATATATATATTGAATTTTGCGTTAAAAACTAGTAACCTTAATCATATCTTCCTGCAACACTCAGATGTTTCTGGATACAGTTAACCTAAATACTTGTAATTATCCACCAGTGCTATTTCTATCTCCACACAGATCAATAGTAGTAGTATTAGTAGTAGTAGTAGTCGTCGTTAGTAGTAGTAGCAGTGTAGCAGTAGTGTAGTAGTAGTAGTAGTAATAGTAGTAGTATGCATGGAGTCGTGGTGTTGTTGTTAAGTACTTGTGTTGTTGTTGTTTAATACTTGTGTTGTTGTTGTAATATTACTTGTGTTGTTGTTAATATACTTGGGTTGTTGTTGTTAATATTACTTGTGTGTGTTAATATTACTTGTGGTGTTGTTTGTTTGTATGTTGAGCGTGACAGGAATAAATGAGAGAATGCATCAATAAATCACCTTGCGTCAGAGTTGAGGAATGATGAAGGACTAAGGCGCCTAGACCCTCGGGAAAAAAGAAGCGTGGAATGAAAGGGAAAGATAATGAGGACAGATGGGATCATGCCTAACTCCTCACTGAAATTATTGACCGTTGTAGTTGAGTTACCTGGATATACTGTGGAACATTGAAGGTCCTCATAGATTGCCGGAGCAGAAAGAAAGACTATGCTGTGTAACTCTGAAAAATGGTATGAGTAGTGAAAGAGTTGATATACATAAACAAAGATAGTTCAGAATGGCTGCCTAAAAGTATAGGGAATGAGAAACAACTATATAAAATTTTATATTTATATATTTGAAAAAAAAATATGCCAAAAAAATACGAAACCCCCCAAAGAAAAGGTTCAATCAGACGCGCCACTGTCAGCGGAGTGTCAATCACAGCGCGCGAGAGGGACGTAACTGAGCCTGGCGGTTTTTATCGGTTTTGGTTAGATATTTCTGCTTCTTGCAAAACAATCCTATATGAAAGTCATAGCAGTACATTTTTAATCATAACCATAATACTCAACACTCTGAAAATTTTGCTTGTCCTTACCTTAATGGATTCTAAGAAACTCTTTTTCTGGGAGTTCTCGTCGCAAAACACTACTTTCGGAGACAAGAAGATTTTTTTTTGGCAGAAGAAGGTTTTGTAGGTTTCAACTCCTTACCTAACTCCACTTCTAGGCCTCCGAACTATACCTAGCACAGCCAACTTAAAGCTAAACCTACATTTAACATTTGAAACCTAGCCTAGCCCCTCGTAAGAAGGGAACAGGGGCAAGTTGAAAGAAAAAACAAAAGCGATGAAGTCACACACAAAATATTGCGCGAACAAAAAATTACTCTCCTCCTACAAAAATAATTTTGATATCTCCGAAATCAGTAATTTGTGACGAAAAAACTGAGAAGTCGAGCGAAAATTTTATCGTAATTTATTAAGGTAAAGTATAACCTCCCTCCCATTGTGATGGTAAAAGTAAAAGTCTAATGTAATATTGGTAATATCTTACTTCGTAATATCTATATATGGTAATATTTATAATACCTCTATGGTTATATTTATAAACATATTTAGTAAGAGCTTATTTTAAGAGCAGCGTTATCATCTCGATTACCGTGTGGGGTGTCATCCACTTTATCTTCTTGAAGTTATTCATTATCTACATCGACTCTGTCATCATTATCATTACAGAAAGATAGTTAAGACCAGCAACAAGTGGTCATTCGTCGCACCACCACAACCAGAAAAAGAGAGAGGAGAAAACAAAGTATTATCAAAAGCGGACGAAAGAGCACACCCGCAATCTGTGGGAAAATAAACTCTTACGCTTCTCGTGCACGGACGTTTCACTAACTTCGCAGATCCTCTTTCGGCCTTCCAAGTCATAGGGTTTGGGTCCAATCCACCAGCGAACCCAAGTCCGTAATTGAAGCTGCAGTTCTATTACTGATTGTTCTTGCTGTATGTTTGTGTCCAGTTAAGGTACATATACGTGTGTGTGGTGTGTGTGTGTGTGTGTGTGTGGTGTGTGTGTGTGTGTGTGTGTGTGTGGTGTGGGTGTGTGTGTGTGTGTGTGGTGTGTGTGTGTGGGTTGTGTTGTGTTGTGTGTGTTTTGAATTACCCAGGCCATTGCAACGTAATATCATAACATTTAACATTCACTGTGTTGTGGTGTGCGTGTGTGTGTGTGTGTGTGCTGTATTCATACTAGTTGTTGTATTTTACAGGGCCCAGAGAATCGCTCGATGGCCCCGTCGCCATATCAACATTTTTATCATTCA
>JACEEZ010001064.1:330000-337500 GCA_016584305.1 Chionoecetes opilio | reverse complement strand
AACATGACACACACACACACACACACACACACACACACACACACACACACACACACACACACACACACACACACACACACACACACACACACACACACACACACACACACACACACACGGTAATATAAAGTGTCATTTAACTTTCACTTTTGTAGAATGATTCCCCTGATTTTTTAAAAGATTATTTTCAGCGAGGGGAGGGTGGCCCTTGACGCGCAGATCTCGGCCCGTTATCGCCGCTAAACCCCCGCGTCGCAGCCCATTAATAACTCCGCGTGTGTGGCCATTCAAACATTTAAACCCTGACAACAAATCCTACCACTCATCCTCATCCCTACGCTTATATCTACGGTATTAATCTTATCCTTTCGTCAACATACTATCTTCCATTTCTTTTAACTCAACTCCGCAAGGTATATAATAAAGGAAAACCAGGTAAAGAAGAAACAAGTAAGGAAAATAGAAGTAAAGAATACCCAAGAAAGGAAGAATCAAGTCAAGAAAAATCAAGTCAATAAAAAAGAAGTCAAGAAAAACCAAGCCAAGAAAACCCAAAAAAAAAAACAAGTAAAGAAAAAGCAAGTAAAGCAGAAGAATAAAGTAAAAAAGAGAGCTACACTTTTCCCTCCCTGCCTCTTACATTTAACGCCATGAAAGTGTGAATTGCAAAATCACAAGCATCGAAATGGTGACTGGAAATGTCCGGCCACGAGTGTCCCGGAAAACGCGATATTGGAGTTGCTATTGAACATTGATCCCGAGTGGCAATGCAGCGCGAGACCCGAACTGCAGGGCCGGTCAGAGGGAAGGGAGGGAGGAGTTAAGGAAAGAAAGAAACAGAGAGAGGATTGGATATCAAGTGGGATACAGAAGGGAGGAAGAGGAAGAGAAGAGGTATGTAAAGGAAATGGAAGGAGAGAGGAGTTAGGGAAAGAAAGAAACAGGCAAAGGGTTGGATATCAAGTAGGAAGGAGGAAGGAAGGAATAGGAAGAGAAGAGGTATGTAAAGGAAATGGAAGGAAGGAGGAGTTAAGGAAAGTAAGAAACAGGGGAAAGGGTTGGATATCAAGTAGGAAGGAGGAAGGGATAGAGAGATAAGTAAAGGAAATGGATAAAGAAGAGACGTAAGAAAATACTAGGAGATGTAAGCAAAGGGAACCGAAAGAAAAGAAGGAAAAACGAAGAAGGAAAAGGCAAGTAAAGAAATAGAAAGACAGGAGATTTAAGAGAAAATTAGGAGATGTAAGCGAAGGGAAGCGAAAGGAAAGAAGGAAAAACGAGGGAGAGAGAAAGAAAAAAAGATAAAGAAACGTAACGTGACAGAACTGGCAAGACTGCACAAGTGAAACAGATTTATGAGAGGAAAGAGAAAGGTGGAGGAGGGGAAGAAAAATTAACGTTTCTGAGGGACCGAAAGAATGAGACGAAAGAGAGGGAGTGAAAAGAAAGTGGTCGAAAGAGAAAAAGAAAGAAAACATATGCAGAATAATTCGTATTTTGGTGAGAGCTTGGCAGGAAATTACGACATAAAGGAGAGTGGAGAATGTATGGAAGAAGGGAGCAGAGAGGAAAAATAAAAGAATAAAGAATGGAGGATTTAAGAGCAATGAAAAACAATCACGGTGAAAACAGAAACTAGGAATGGAAAGAAGTCAAAGAAACAGTAAAAAACTGAGATAACACAAGAAAGGAATGTCATCAATGAAAAACGAGAAAAGATATGAGAGTAAGAAGACGAAGACTACAATAGAACACTGAAAAATATAGCGAAGATAAATAAAAAAAAAAAAGAGGAGAGAGGAAATGGAGAAAATAAAAGACGGGATTTTGTGTGTTAAATGACGGAAAAAATGTGAGGAGAAACTAAAGTGAAAGAAATGAGGTAGACGCATATGGCTTCAAACAAGAAAAGGTTAAAAAATTGAAGAGAATTTTTTTTAAAGGTAGACGAATTCTTTCTTCCAACAAATAAAGGATAACAAAAAATGAAGCTAAAAATGTTAAAGGTATTTCCAACGACAAAAAGACAGGGAAGGGGTGACATAAAGGTGAAAAAATGCATTCATATAAAGCAACATGAACCAGGATATGAAGGATAGAAGATAGGAAAAAAGATAATGAAGGTAGGATGCATAGAAAGCGAGGATGTAGAAAGGACGTAGAATGCGAAGGGAAATATGAAGGTTAATGAAAGATGGAAGAAATAAGGGGAAATAAGGGAAAATAAGGGGAAATAAGGGGAAATAAGGGAAATGTAATAACAACGAGAACTCAGGAAAGGGTAAAGGGCAGCTTGATAAGATAGGATGAAGGGAGACGCAAGGGGCGAGGAGCGGGAGGGAAGGGACCAGCAAGCGAATGATTACAATAATAGTGAATCTGAAACGCTACCGAACACATGCATAATCTCTCTCTCTCTCTCTCTTCATCTCTCTCTCATCTCTCTCATCTCTCTCTCTCTCTCTCTCTCTCTCTCTCTCTCTCCTCTCTCTCTCTCTCTCTCTCTCTCTCTCTCTCTCTCTCTCTCTCTCTCTCTCTCTCTCTCTCTCTCTCTCTCTCTCTCTCTCTCTCTCTCTCTCTCTCTCTCTCTCTCTCTCACTTTTCTTTAAGCTTTCAAGTTTCGACGTAACTGGCATCCCATGACTTTGTTACATCATTCACATCACCACTTTACCGGCAAATTTAATCCCAAACATGTCCATGGATGAAAACAACAACCTTTTGAAACATTAATTTGCTATGCTTCTATCTTATTATAACAACATGTGTGTGTATATATATATATATATATATATATATATATATATATATATATATATATATATATATATATATATATATATATCTACCAGCAGCATAAAGTAAGGTTATATTCAACAAACCTTATCATCACATGCCACAAATACTTCTCCCGCAGTGAATACAAGAACAGAAGTAGCACTGAGTATACACCAGCCATCATTGAACTGACAGACGCCCAACAGACCTTTGGATCAAACTGCAAACCAATGATTTTCAGTAAAAGAATGTATTTAGTCACAAAATCCGATGTAAGTAATAACATTTCCGCTACATAAATATTTCTTGTGTGACAGAGCTAAACGTATCATACTGTTTAGCATTATAAACAACCTCACGTACCCAGCATGCAGTACAAAACCATGTAACAGTAGAGAGAGGAGTTAGAGAAAGAAAGAAACTGGGAAAGGGTTGGATATCAAGTGGGAAGGAGAAGGGAGGAAGAAGAAGAGAAGAGGTAAGTAAAGAAAATGGAAAGGAAAGAGACGTAAGAAAATACTGGGAGATGTAAGCGAAGGGAAACGAAAGGAAAGAAGGAAAAACGAAGAAGACGGAGGAGGCAAGTAAAGAAAATAGAAAGAAAAGAGATGTAAGAGAGGAGGGAGAGGCTTAGGGTAATGACACCAGACCCATTGCTCACCTGTACTCACCAACACACCTCACGCACCCTCACTTAGCCGCTCTAACCTGCCCTAACTCACCCTAACTTGGCAGGGAGGCGGCGGCTAAATGGCGGCGCTGCACAAAGGGACGCTTGTGGCCGGGGATCATCTGGCATGTGTCGAAGCTTACGGTGAAAAATGCTGCGGTTAGGGGAGACTGTCGTGTTTCGGAAGGGACCCAACACAGCTTCATGGCGTGTTATTAGTTCCATGCGTCACGCTGCGAGGGTGATAGGGGAGCGGAAGGCACTCAGGAGCCACGCAGGACCGAGGTAGAAACAAGACAATACAGTGTTTACATGGTAGAATATAAAATAAGGTAAAGATAAGGCCAGGCAGTGTTTACATGGTAGCAAGAGTGAAGACCTTGCTCCGAGACACAAACTTTTCGCCCCTCCCGTGTCCCGTCTCAACGCCCGATTCCTCCTCCTTCCCCCACCCGAGGGAATCGAAAACTAACACCGTGAGAAAATTGGGGAAGCCCGGACCGTGATGTGAGTACGAGTGGTGCAAAGAATCGCTCTCACGTGGAGAAAAGACCAGAATACCGAAGACGATCACACTTGAGGGAATGGTATGCACACCAATTACTTGGCCTGACAACACACACACACACACACACACACACACACACACACACACACACACACACACACACACACACACACACACACACACACACACACACACACACACACACACACACACACACATAGTTACACACACAAAGATCCTTCCATCCCTCACAAAGTCTCAAGGCCAGACGTGAAATCGCATTGAGTTAGCAATTTAAGAGTTATTTTTGCATATGTAAGGATAGTTGACTCGACTTCGCCATAGGGTTAGTCATTATGAGGCGATGGTGGAGATGTGGTGAGGATGTCTTAAAGATGCGGCAGTAGTAATGTGACGCTGTGAGAAAGGTAATGTGATGGTATAGTCTATTCACTTAAGCTGGATTCCTGGGCTGGGAGCTGCTGGATGCCTAGCCGAGTTTGTAAGGCCGTCGCTGATTGGCTGATAGACTCGGGCTGGGTGGCGATGGTGGTGGTACTTGCCTCGCCGCAACCCAAAACCCTTGCCTTGCCTCAGAAAAATATTCATATTTCTTGGCTTTACTCATCTCTTACACAAGATAGGCCTATTTTGTTTGCATCAGTAAATCAGGCAGTGATTGGTCAACAACAACTTGCCATTCATAACTCAATAGGGTAAAAAATAAGTCATGACTGACTATCACAAGAGTAGGCGGACTTTTAGGTTTTCAGTGCATTGAAATGTTGTACTCCTACCCGATATAACCAAGCTACCAGATAATATTTATAAAAGCTGAGCCTACCATCGTGTTCATAATACATTGCTGCATATCATGAGCATAAAAAAATTACAGTAAGACTACACTAATATTAAGATAATTAAAGGAAAGTAAAAGAGTGTATAAACATTATTTCTAGCTTATTTTGCTTCAACTCGCTCTAACTCTATAAGTTTTGGTTGTATTCAATTTTCAAGCACTGTTTCAAAATCCTTCTATTTTTCCGCTTCCTGTGGTATGTAGCACGTACCAATAAGGAAAAGAGTAGGTGGTCAAAATGGCTAAGAAAGTTAAACTGTTTCAAACTGGTGCCGTGACGGGTGGAGCCTCTGAAAGCTCTCCTGAAAACAGTCTCTCCTATATAGGGAGCAATGCTCACCCGTCACTGTGCCAGTTTGCAGTAGTAGTTTTAACTTTCTTAGCCATTTTGACCACCTACTCTTTTCCTTATTGGTACGTGCTACATACCACAGGAAGCGGAAAAGTATAAGGATTTTGAAACAGTTCTTGAAAATTGAATGTGACCAAAACTTATGGAGTTAGAGCGAGATGAAGCAAAATAAGCAAGAAATAATGTTTATACACTCTTTTACTTTCCTTTAATTATCTCAATATTAGTGCAGTCTTAGTGTTATTTTTTTATGCTCATGATATGCAGCAATGTATTATGAACACGATGGTAGGCTCAGCTTTCATAAATATTATCTGGTAGCTTGGTTATATCGGGTAGGAGTACAACATTTCAATGCACTGAAAACCTAAAAGTCCGCCTACTCTTGTGATAGTCAGTCATGACTCTATTTTTTACCCTATTGAGTTATGAATGGCGTGTTGTTGTTGACCAATCACTGCCTGATTTACTGATGCAAACAAAATAGGCCTATCTTGTGTAAGAGATGAGTAAAGCCAAGAAATATGAATATTTTTCTGAGGCAACGCAAGGGTTTTGGGTTGCGGCGAGGCAAGTACCACCACCATCGCCACCCAGCCCGAGTCTTATCAGCCAATCAGCGACGTCCTTACAAACTCGGCTAGGCAGCGAGAAGCTCCCAAGAATCCAGCTTAAGTGAATAGACTATAATAGTAAAAACAGTGATGGTGGTGGTGGTGATTCTGTGGTATTTTTTTTTTATTTACGTTGGAGCCTATAGCGCCTGTAGGCTATTATTATTTTTCCTTGAGGGCTCAGGTGGCTAGCCCTGCACATTCTGGAGGGTCGTGATGGTTGGCCCTCGCCCTTGGTGGCGCAGGCTGGATTTTTATAGTGACACCTGTGGTCTTTAGGTGAAGGTCCTGTTTTCTGTAATGGTCTGATCCTCAGTTTTGGCTCATGCTGCCCTGTAGTGTTCCCTCCGCCACACTTGTAGTCACAGTCGTAAGAACAGGTATCCAGCATGCGGGTGTCTTCGGCCATTCGACGATGGATTTGACAGTTGTTCCTTGGTGGGACTTGAACTCGGGACCTTGTGCTCACCTACCAGGCTCTTGTCGACCGCGTTAAAGATGATCGAAAGAGTTACCCTCGGCAGGATTTGAACTTGGGACATCGAGCTCATCACTCCAAGACGCTAACCACTCGGCCAACGCCTCCCCCAAATGTCGCCTTGCAACATTGTATTGATACGTGCTTGGTTTTGTGCCTTGATCTCTGCCATCGTGTCCTTGTTTGTGTGTGAGTACGTGCGTGTGGTGGGAGCGGGGCGAGGAACAAACTGATCAATAGGGTTCAGTGTGTTGCTTCCTGCATGTTATCTCATGCTATATCATTGAATGTTGATTGTTATATGTTACTATTTGAACAGGTACTTGTTTATTTGCGTGTATTTTTTCAGGCATTCCATTCATATCTTTTTTTAATAATCAATGTTTCATACAAACATATGTCTACAAAGGTGCTAAGGTGTCAACAAGGTAATGCTGACCACAATGACCTTACAAACTTTAAAGCACTCAAGTTATTATTGATCACGACAACGTACATGACATTTCGTAATAGCAGGGGATCAGAACAAATCGAAGCATGGTCTCATAGCAACAAAACGTCAGTATGGACACAAAACCTCCTCCCCTAATGGTGATAAATTGTGTCTGAGATTAATATATTGCTATATCTCTTTTTTCATGTCCGTTGCTTCTTGTTTAGTTCTATTTTGTTTCTTAGTTACTTTCTTAGACTGCTAAACTTCGCACACCTTATTTATATTCCTAATTAAAAACAAAAGTGAAAATTTCTACATTGCCAACTCAACGTGAAGGGCGAAAAAACGTCTACTTTATTTTTACCTTATTGCGCATGCGACGAACTTTTCATGGAACGAACTTTTCAGTGTCAATCATTTAACGTTCCTCATTTTACCTCCTTGCTTCCCTCCTTCTCCCTCCTCTTCCCTACCTTCTCTCTCTCTTTATCACTTCCCTCCCATCTCTCCCTCTTTCTCCCTTCCCTTCCAACATGTTCAAGTATTCCATTGCCTTAGTTCCTCCATTCGTCTCACCTGTGCGCAAGTTATTATGTCATTAAGGTAACCTGCCACTCTTTTATCTCCCTCATTCCTCCCTCCCTTACACTAAGACCCCCTCCTTCCTCCCATCTTTTCCCCTCCTTATTCCTCCCTCCATTACATCCTCCCTCCTTCTTCTCCTCCTTACCTGGCCTCCCTCACTCCTCCTCTTATCTTCCCTCATTTCCTCGCCACAGCAACACTCATTCTTCCTGTTACTACC
>JACEEZ010001064.1:322500-325000 GCA_016584305.1 Chionoecetes opilio | reverse complement strand
CTTCAGCCCTCTTGGCCCCGAAACTTTAAACATTCACACAAACATCCTCATAACTAACACACAAATAAAAGAATACCAACATTAGTTGTAGATATAAAAACATTCAATCTTTTCAGTGAGTGCAGAACTTTTGCCATTATGCTCGACTTTTCTGGGAAGGAATCCGTCTAGGGAGGAGACTTGCTTATAATGATAATAATAATAATAATGATTTTATTCTCACCCGAAGGCATATAGGAACAATAACGACATAATACATGAAGGAATAAACTTGAGTACTAAAGCAAATAAAAGATAAGCTCATGCTTCTCTCGATTGGTACATGCTTGTGTCCTTCTCTCAACCTAACCTAACCTAACGCTCTAGCCATGCCCAGTATTACTATCGGAGGTGTTGTTACCAGCGGGCTCTCATCACAACCACGCTCATTCAGTGAGAGCAATACTCGCACCACCACGGCTACACATGCCAGGAGCGTCGCATGCCCGGCGATTCAAACGTCACAGACAATCTATTCGAAAACAATTTACTGTACTGTACACCAGAAATTGGTTTGGCCGGGAGAAGCAACAACATAATTAAGCCCAGTACAGCACATATTCGCCTTCGCAGTATTCTGCATTTTTGTCCCAAACGACTTAATCTAATTTGATTTCCTTCGTTTCCCCGTGCCTTTTCTCGCGTTGCAAATTTTTCTTTCAGGTAAAAACAACTACGATCGGAAAATAGAGTTTAGGGCACATAGGGCTGAGAAACAAAGTCATTTCCCAGGCATCGCACAGCCTGGCGGTCGTGGTGACTCTGAAGGTTGCCTGTACAATGCCTTCCATTGGCAACACGAGCACACATCTTGATGGACAAATACATCTCACCAACATGAGTGTCACCAACATTGTGGTGCCCTCTCACCCTCCTAGCTGGCAAAACCTCCGGTATTTTCAGCATTTATAAGAAGGTACATTTATTCAAGGCGTAGAACAAAAGAATTTGAGGGAAACGCCTCAAAGAATCTCCCAATAATATAGAAGGACTTGGGAGGTTATTGGAATCAGTAAAAGTTAATCGAATCAATCAAACATTAAACAAGCACATCAAATATTTCAAAATCCGAAATAAAAATTAATTCCGGCCGATGAAGTCCAATGAAATCAAAATATAAATCAACTTCACTTGGGTCTATCCTCAGTAGTCACAAACTTTCCACCTGGAAAGCACGCAATCCACCGCCTTACAATTCCTGCCGAGGTGCTTAGCAATGTCATGGATAAATAAAGTGTACTCACCGCGCCCAGCTGACCGTCCCTTGGCCCTCAGGTACACATCAGCACTGCAGCCACGTGCTCTTACCTTACTGTAAAGATGAAATAAAACAGTTAGTCATAAATGTGATTACTAAGCTTCTGTTAGCTCCATACTTAACCCCTGCACGCCCAGATCTTTCCTTTACTATAAAAAATTGTATGTTGTCGAGCCATAAAATTAAGAAAAGTCACTTAATATACCTAATTAGTTAGTGAACAGGGATACTAAACAGGTCATATCTATAAAATATTGTTTATATCGTCTAAAAATCGTCTAATTGAACCTAAATTACAATGGAGATTATGTTATGGGCCTCAAGGGGTTAATGTGATTACTGAGATTCTGTTAGCTCCATACTTAGATATACTCACCTTACTGTAAAGATGAAATAAAACAGTTAGTCATTGATGTGATTACTAAGCTTCTGTTAGCTCCATAATTAAATAAACTCGTAATGCTACTCAGTATTTGTCATATACATTTAGAGTTCTCAATGTAATGTGTACGCTATTTCAGTCCAGATTAGAGATTTTCATGTTTTTATTTTTTCTCTAGCATCATATCTGAATTAGTAAATCTAGGATAACATCACCATCGTAAAAACAGTGTGTTTTTTCCCTCCTTAGGCTATACTTGCTTCACATCATATTGTCATCATCACAGGCGACCGAACTTTCTAAAACATGTCAAGATTTTTTGATCCGCTCTCTTCACTCTCCACGCGCTCAGTTACCTCAGGGAACGGACATGGGAAAATAAAATAGGCAGTTGCATCAGAGTTAGAACGAATGACGGCCATCAGACTGACACAAGCTATTTCTGTCCAACTCTATACGTAGACTTGTATACGTATTATTATTGTGGTTACTACTTGCTATCATTGTTATTTTTATTAACATTACTATTACTATCAACATAATTATTAGTATTGTTATTTTGATGATCATTATTGTGCATCTATTATATTCAATGTGAGAACGTCATTAGCATTACCGCTCTGTTTGTGTTTGGTACATAAGGCACAAGCGTAAGATTGACCGGTTTTAATTCATGCAATTACTTGCATCAGTGTCTCTTAGGAAAGCTGGTGGCATTGTGTGTTCAAAGGTGACAAAATGGTTTACTAATGCCAAAGGAAGATCATCAAAGGTTTTCCCACCCGGCAGGCGTTGTTGTGTGAAGGAATAACAGGCTGTTG
>JACEEZ010001064.1:315000-317500 GCA_016584305.1 Chionoecetes opilio | reverse complement strand
CCTCCCTCCTCCGCTTCCCCTCTACATACCTCCCTCCTCCCCTTCCCCTCTACCTCCCTTCTCCCCTTCCCCTCTACCTCCCTCCCTCCTCCCCTTCCCCTCTACATGCCTCCCTCCCCGCCGCATGCTTCTTCTCCTCCTCCTGTCCCATGCTTCTCCTTTCTCCTTCCGCCTCATGTCTCGCTTTACCCTCTAGTCCAACACTTTATATTCTGTTTCCCTCCAGCAATTTCCTCACCTCCTTCCCACCTCAGACCTCCCTTGCCCCTCACTCTTCACACTTACACCCTCCACTAGCCTCACGCTGCTCCCTTGTCCTACATATCCCACTTCCCTTACACCCCACCACACACAACCATCCTCCCATGATCCTTCCCCCCTCTTCCCCTTACACCCCACCACACACAACCATCCTCCCATGATCCTTCCCCCCTCTTCCCCTTACACCCCACCACACACAACGCTATCCTCCCATGATCCTTCCCCCCTCTTCCCCTTACACCCCACCACACACAACCATCCTCCCATGATCCTTCCCCCCTCTTCCCCTTACACCCCACCACACACAGCTATCCTCCCATGATCCTTCCCCCCGCTTCCCCTTACATCCCACTATACCCAACTATCTTCCCATGATTCTTCCCCCCCTCTTCCCCTCACCCACACCCACCTTCACCCAGAGTGTCGGTGTGGGTGTATCGGGGAGATGCCTGATAACGCCCGTGACTTATTGCTTCCCTCTCTGTGTTTTACGGAGTCCTGCGCTTCCCTCGAGGCATTCCTGCAGTGTATTTTGCTTTCCTTTCCAAACATTACTGACCTGCAGGCACTCAGGTCATGTCGAGATTCATCATACACTTAATGACAGCACGAAACCGGAGACGACAGGGCGGGCAAGGCGTTGAGTTAAAGCATATGCTACCCACGCTTGTTTTCTTGGACTAATTCATCTTGTGGCGTGTGTGCGGCAACTCAATCCTCCTCTGCGTCACCTTGAGCTTCTGTGAACGTAGGCGAGTCACTTTTCTTTTCTAAGTCTATCAATCATCAGATTCCACAGCCATTACCCGTAACCACTTGTCCAGGGTCTAGAGGAGAGCCTGCACGCGCGCACGCAGGAAGGCAGGCAGTGACAGGCAGGCAGGAAGGTAGGCAGTGACAGGCAGGCAGGAAGGTAGGCAGTGACAGGCAGGCAGGAAGGTAGGCAGTGACAGGCAGGCAGGCAGTGACAGGCAGGCAGGCAGTGACAGGCAGGCACAGGCAGGTTCCTCCTTCTCCTCCATCCTCTGACTATATTATGCCTGTCATTAAGATCCTTCGGAATAATGTTTTCTTTGCCCTTTCTGGCCTAGATCCTCGGAAGGCTTACGGTCCTGACGGAGTCCCTCCTATTGTTCTCAAAAACTGTGCTTCTGTGCTTGCACCTTGCCTGGTCAAACTTTTCCGTCTTTGTCTATCTACTTCCACCTTTCCTTCTTGCTGGAAGTTTGCTCACATCCAACCTGTTCCTAAGAAGGGTGACCGTTCTAATCCTTCAAACTACCGTCCTATAGTTTTGACTTCCTGCCTTTCTAAAGTTTTTTAATCTATACTTAATAAGAATATTCTTAAGCATCTATCTGCTCACAATCTTCTATCTGATCGTCTGTACGGTTTCCGTAAAGGGCGATCTACTGGCGATCTTCTAGCTTTCCTAACTGAATCTTGGTCATCCTCCTTTAGGGGTTTCGGTGAAACTTTTGCTGTTGCCCTTGACATATCAAAAGCTTTTGATAGAGTCTGGCACAAATCTTTAATTTCCAAACTCCCCTCATTCGGTTTCTATCCTTCTCTCTGTACCTTCATTTTAAGTTTCCTTTCAAACCGTTCTATTGCAGCTACTGTAGACGGACATTGTTCTTCTCCTAAATCTATCAATAGTGGTGCTCCCTAGGGTTCTGTCCTATCACCCACTCTCTTTCTATTATTTATTAATGATCTTCTAAGTCTAACTCAAAGCCCTATCCACTCCTACGCTGATGATTCTACCCTGCATTTTTCAACGTCGTTTATTAGACGTCCAACTCAACAGGAACTAAGTGATTCACGGAGAGATGCCACCGAACGCCTAACTTCTGATCTTTCTATAATTTCTGATTGGGGCAAAGCAAACCTTGTTTTGTTCAATGCCTCAAAAACCTAATATATTCACCTATCTACTCGACAAAACCTACCAGATAACTATCCCCTCTTCTTCAATGACACTCAACTGTCTCCTTCTTCTACAATGAGCATTCAAGGACTATCCTTTACTAAAAATCTGAACTGGAAATCTCACATCTCATCTCTTGCTAAAACAGCTTCTAAGAAGTTAGGTGTGCTGTGGCGTCTGCGTCCTTTTTTTTCTCACTCCCAATTGCTTGCTCTCTACAGGGGCCTTATCCGCCCATGTATGGAGTATGTCTCACATGTTTGGGGAGGATCCACTCATACAGCTCTCCTAAACAGGGTTGAGTCAAAA
>JACEEZ010001064.1:290000-310000 GCA_016584305.1 Chionoecetes opilio | reverse complement strand
CATAGTTACAAGCACATCACCCTTTTTTCTACACATCCTAGCATAGTTACAAGCACATCACCCTTTCCTCTACACATCCTCGCATAGTTACAAGCACATCACCCTTTCCTCTACACATCCTCGCATATAGTTACAAGCACATCACCCTTTCCTCTACACATCCTCGCATATAGTTACAAGCACATCACCCTTTCCTCTACACATCCTCGCATATAGTTACAAGCACATCACCCTTTCCTCTACACATCCTCGCATATAGTTACAAGCACATCACCCTTTCCTCTATCTCAGCATATCTTTCCTCGCCGCTCTTCGTTTCATCCTCAGTCTCAACCCTTCTCTCACAATCTCTCCCTCTCCCTTGGTGTCTGGCTCGCAACTCCATCACAATGAGGGAGAGAAAACAGACAGATGAGGCGAGAATCACTCATCCTTATCATGAGAGGAGGGTTGGCGAGGTTCCCTGTTTTAGTATGAGGAAGCGGATCAAGGTGACATTTCCGTGTGTGAAGAACGAAAGGATTTTTTGTCGTCTAGCCACTGCTGCGTCCCCTGCTTGACTGGTCATTTATTATTCACAAAGAAATATTGGAATGATGAATAAGTAATGTGTGTGTGTGTGTGTGTGTGTGTGTGTNGTGTGTGGTGTGTGTGTGTGTGTGTGTGTGTGTGTGTGTGTGTGTGTTGTGTGTGTGTGTGTGTGTGTGTGTGTGTGTTGTGTGTGTGTGTGTGTGTGTGGTGTGTGTGTGTGTGTGTGTGTGTGTGTGTGTGTGTGTGTGTGTGTGTGTGTGTGTGTGTGTGTGTGTGTGTGTGTGTGTGTGTGTGTGTGTGTGTGTGTGTGTGTGTGTGTGTGTGTGTGTGTGTGTGTGTGTGTGTGTGTGTGTGTGTGTGTGTTGGTGTGTGGTGTGGTGTGTGTGTGTGTGTGTGTGGTGTGTGTGTGTGTTGTTCGCGCGTGCTGTGTGTGTGTGTGTGTGCCTCTCTCTTTCTCTCCGAGCCGTGCCAAGTTTACCGTCACGCAGAGTGCCTTAATTTTACCTCACTCCACCTTTCCGAGTACCTACAACGTTCCTCACGCGAGCCTATTATAAAGACCTTCACGGTCTAACAGCTTCCTCCACTCTATCTCACTCTCACTCTCACTTTCACACTCCATCTCACTCTCTTTCTCGAGGGAGGAAACAGAAGCCGTGTTTGATTTGGGTTTTTGACGTGATGGAAAAGCGGTGAGAATCGCTCCATGCACCAGGTGGCAGAAATCACACTCACCTTCTGCTGTTGGCCATTTCATCGCCTCTACTTTGCATACACACGTAGCTTTCAATACAAATACCCGGGAAAGAGAAGGGACAACGGACGCCTTAGTGACCATAACCAAACATATAAGTATAAGATAATATATAGCAATACATAAGAACCATAACATAAGAAGACAAAGCTAATAAAATCATTGTGTTATATATTGCGTTTTGTGGTTATATGAGGTTCAGTATTTCTCTCTTTTATGTAAGTTTTCTTCCGATGGGTTTTTTTCCTTGACTTAAAAATGTTAGGCCATAAAAGTATTTCTGTACGCTTGTGATTGTATGTTATGTATAGTGTGTGATTGTATCTATGCTCTCTCTCTCTCTCTCTCTCTCTCTCTCTCTCTCTCTCTCTCTCTCTCTCTCTCTCTCTCCTCTCTCTCTCTCTCTCTCTCTCTCTCTCCTCTCTCTCTCTTCTCTCTCTCTCTCTCTCTCTCTCTCTCTCTCTCTCTCTCTCTCTCTCTCTCTCTCTCTCTCTCTCTCTCTCTCTCTCTCTCTCTCTCTCTCTCTCTCTCTCTCTCTCTCTCCTATTACCACCCACTTTATGACCGCTGTAGATCAACTCGGGGAAGGAAAAAATAATAAATAAAAAGCCGACGCCTTTCCCCACTCAGCCACCGGGGAAACCGACCGACTTAAAAATCCTACTCATAAATTTCTTTCACATAGGAGGCAGAGGGGAGGAAGAGGAGGAGGAAGAGGAGAAGGAAGAGGAGGAGGAAGAGAAGGAAAAAGGAGGAGGAGAATAACAAATGGAGAACGTAGAAGGAAATAAACAGGAGGAAGAGGACAATAGCAGCGACGAGGAGGAAAAGGAAGAATGAAAATGAGGTGAAAGAGATGGAGGCGAATCAAAGCAACAAGAAAGATTACTGCTACTGCTACTACAAATACTACTAATACTAATACTAATACTGCTTCTATTACTGCTACTACTGCTACTACTACTACTGCTACTACTACTACTAGTACTGCTACTACTACTACTACTACTACTGCTACTACTACTACTATTACTACTACTACTATTATTACTACTACTGCTACTACTACTACTACTATTACTACTACTACTGCTACTACTACTGCTACTACTACTTCTACTACTACTGCTATTACTACTATTACTACTACTATTACTGCTACCACTATTACTGCTAAGTACTGCTACTACTACTACTACTACACTACTACTACTAATACTACAAATACTACTACAACTACTATTACTACTACTACTACTACTACTACTACTACTAAGAGCCAATATTTAACGACACATGAATACCTTTAACGTGCTTATATTCACCTTAATTAATGCATTTCATAACATTCCCACCAATAACACATCACCTTGTCAAATTTATATATATTTTTACTTCCCTCCCCTTCTATCAATCATTTTTTTATCGGTTCTTTTTCTCCTATTCCCCAGACACATCAACACCCACCTAACCCAACCACCCACCCATCCACCCATCCACCCATCCACGTATCTACCTAGCCTCGAAAAAGTTATATAGGGAAAAAAATAAAGGGTAAAAAAATAAATGTCACGGGGTTCAAGCGTTACACTAACCCTAATTTACATGCAAATTGGCCGACATAAAAAGTGACGTAGAAGACAAACACAGGATTCCTATTATAAAAGTAGGGAGTGAAGAAGGTCTGTTGCTATTTTTTTTATCTTTTTTTTCTTCACTTCGGTGTCTATAACTATTTTTTAATTCCTTTTTTTCTTCAGTTTGGTAAAGTTCATGTGTCTGTAAACGGTAGTGAAGGTGGGGATATGAGGAGGAGGAGGAGCAGGAGGAGGAGAAATATAATATATAAAGGAGAGACAGAGAGACAGAGAGAGGAGAGAGAGAGAGAGAGAAAGCTAGTTTGGATAGAAGTTAATCAGTGACTCAGATCTCTCTCTCTCTCTCTCTCTCTCTCTCTCTCTCTCTCTCTCTCTCTCTCTCTCTCTCTCTCTCTCTCTCTCTCTCTCTCTCTCTCTCTCTCTCTCTCTCTCTCTCTCTCTCAAACCATACATCTCCCCCAGTTTTTAATGGAATTTGTAATGAAGAAGGGTGGAGGGTAGGTGGTACTAGGGAGACGGGTGGGGAGGTGATGATGGCAGGGAGAAGGACATAGATCAATAGAGATGACCTCGCCTGTGATATGTTGTTGTTTTTGTTTTTGTAGGTGGTGGTGGTGGTGGTGGTGGTACTGGTGGTGGTGTTGGTGGTGGTGGTGGTGGGGGTGGTGGTGGTGCTGGTGGGGGTGGAGGTAGTGGTGGTGGTGGTTGTTGGTGGTGGTGGTAGTCGTGGTGGTGGTGGTGGTTATACTGAAACTCACTGATAAATCAACAGAAATAAGAGTATCATGAGAGGCATGGTGGTGTGTGTTGTGTGTGTGTGTGTGTGTGTGTGTGTGTGTGTGTGTGTGTGTGTGGTGTGTGTGTGTGTGTGTGTCTGTGTGTCTGTGTGTGTGTGTGTGTTGTGTGTGTGTGTGTGTGTGTGTGTGTGTGTGTGTGTGTGTGTGTGTCGTGTGTCTGTGTGTGTTGTGTGTGGTGTTGTGTGTGTGTGTGTGTGTGTGTGTGTGTGTGTGTGTGTGTGTGTGTGTGTCATTTTAAATTCTCAGTTTCTTTGAGGTAAGAATAATACCCTTGAATTTTCAGCTAAAAAAAGAAATGGAAGTCAAATAAGAAAGTAAGAGAGAGAAATATAACACGCACGCACGCACGCACGCGCACACACGCCCACGCGCACACGCACACGCACATGCACACGCACACGCACACGCACACGCACACGCACACGCACACACAGTTAGACAGGCAGAGAGACAGACAAGGCTGATCATAAAGTCAAACGACATCAAAATTCTGTTTCATCTTTTTCATCCTCGCGATAAAGTAGGAGTTGGCAGGAACATAAGGGCGGAAATTCTAGCCCTAACACAGATGACAAGTCTCCTTATGGCAAATCACTCTGGCTTTAGATATGTGAGATCCTACAGACTAATTGAATGTGTTATAGACAATGTAAGATATGATTTGGTTTTATGTCCTTTCACTACTAACCGTAACTCTCTCTCTCTCTCTCTCTCTCTCTCTCTCTCTCTCTCTCTCTTCTCTCTCTCTCCTCTCTCTCTCCTCTCTCCTCTCTCTCCTCTCTCTCTCTCTTCTCTCTCTCTCTCTCTCCTCTCTTCTCTCTCTCTCTCTCTCTCTCTCTCTCTCTCACTCTCCACTCTCTCTTCCCTCTCTCCTCCCTTCTCTCTCTCCCTCATCTCCTCTCTCTCCTCCCTCCCTCTCTCTCTCTCTCTCTCAAGTAGCTAAACACCTCTTTTTGCACACAATATATCTCCTTCCCTCCCTTGCTCCCATTCCCTTTTTCAGTTCTTCCCTTTTAGCCACTCGCTCCTCTCTTCCTTACCCTCCCATCCCCCTTACCCATCCCTTACACTCTCTCTCTCTACCCCTTAACTACCTACTCACCCTACATAAGTCTCTCTCCCTTCCCTTCCCTAAACCTCTGCTACTCGGGTTCCTGGTATTTGTCTACTATGTTCCTTTCTTCCCTCCTTCTTCCCTCCGTTTTCCTTCAATATGGGTTTAGAGCCCACAATAACCTCTCGTCTCGTCTCTCCTCAGTAGCCACGCCTCGGAAGGAAGCGAGATCTGGTTACTTTATGTTTTCCGGTGATATGCGGCGGGAAATGACGAAGGTAAGTTAGAAAATAAAGAGAAGAGGATGGGAAGAAGAGGAGAAGCAGAAGTACGTTGTCGAAAAGGGAGAAAAGAGAAGGCAGTTGTAATGGAAGGAAGAGGAAGAGGAAGAGGAAGAGGAAGAGGAGGAGGAGGAGGAGGAGGAGGAGAGGAGGAGGAGAGAGGAGAGGAGAGGAGAGAGGAGAGGAGGAAGAGAGAGAAGGAAGAGGAAGAGGAAGAGGAAGAGGAAGAGGAAGAGGAGGAGGAGGAGGAGGAAAGGAGAGCTGCAGCAGTAAGGAAACAGCCACCTTGAAAAATGCGTTGTGCTTTGGACGTGGATGTTATCGGTGAATCCGTTTTGGGTCTTATCGCTTGTTTTGATGATGATGATAATGATGATGATGATGATGATATACGCATACTCTTGGTGAATGCCGCTTCATCGCGTTAAATCATGGATACCCACTCATCTTTCTGTGACTAAAAATAAAACAATCAATATTCAATACTTTCCGGTCAAATGAAACATAAAACATATGAACAAAACATTTTTTCGTTAGTTCATTCCAGCGACATAAATTTGGTGCGAAACTATAACTGATGAGATTAAATCACATAAGCCCATTTTTTTTGTTCTCTCTCTCTCTCTCTCTCTCTCTCTCTCTCTCTCTCTCTCTCTCTCTCTCTCTCTCTCTCTCTCTCTCTCTCTCTCTCTCTCTCTCTCTCTCTCTCTCTCTCTCTCTCTCTCTCTCTCTCTCTCTCTCTCTCTCTCTCTCTCTCTCTCTCTCTCTCTGTGCTACGTGATGAAACTCCTAATGAACATATTAACATTCCTAATTTTACAGTTTTTAGATGTGATGCTGGACGTGGAGGAGGTGTATGTATTTATGTTAACAAACAACTGAAAACTAATATAATAGATCTACCTCTTCCTAAGCAACCAGGTGTAGAGGACTTATGGCTGAGTGTTCAGAGTCATATGTTGCCAGCCGTTATCATTGGATGTGCTTACAGGCACCCTAAGGCCCCAGTGGATTCATTTGAGTTTATTCAGGATGTTTTTAGACAAGTATGTGTAAGTAAGAAAGGGTTTATGTATCAGGTGATTTTAATGATGACTTATTTTCTAAGAAAAACAAAATGATTGGTATAATCAATTGCAATAAACTTACACAGTTGATAGAAGAGGCCACTAGGGTGACACCCACATCAGCTACTTTACTAGATTTGATAATTACCAACAAACCAAACCTTGTTTTAGCTAAATCTGTTGTTCCGGAAATAATATCAGACCATGACCACATAGTAAAGCAGATACCAGAAGAATTGTGCACAAAGTGATAAAAGCATGAAATTTCCCACATTATATCCTTAGACCCAAGTGATCATTTTCAGATAGGGAACTACCTTGAGGTCTCCTCCGGTGACCTTGGGGGACCTTCAAATTCTAGGTCAATGGTAAACATTATTTTAGGGAAAAAAATGTCTATCATGGCTATTATTTTTTAAATAACCTTGGTAACATATTTAAAAACACCTAGGCATCTTAAGGTTGTAATTATCCAGGTGACCTTGAGTGATCTTTAAAGGTCAAGGTCATACTGATATTCAATGTATGTATTAACTGCTTTAGGGAAGGAATTTTGGCTATACATAATAATATGGAGATAAAATGCAATATTGTATTTGGTGTTTTACAGTGACCTTGAAGGGTTAATGTCAATTACTAAGGTCAAGGTCACAGTTTGTTTTTGTTTTTTTGTTTTTTTGTATACATTGAAGCCTATAGCGCCAGTAGGCTATTTATCTTATGGAGGGACGTAATGGTTGGCCCCTCCGCCTGTTGGTTGGCGCAGGCTGGATTTTTATAGTGACACCTGTGATGTTATAAGTGAAGGTCCGTTTTCTATGATGGTCTACCCTCAGTTTGTAGGCACACGCTGCTAGTACCTGTTGTCCCATCGCCACACTAACACCTTGCCCTTTAACTATAGCATTCAGCTGTTCATGGCAGTGGTCAATAGTGGTTGGTGTGCAGAGAGAGCCCAACATAGTGTTCAGTTCGATTACTGGCTGAAAGTCCTGGAGCTGGAGATCCTGCTACTTCTCTTCATCAGGTCACTGCGTGAAGGAAACTTCAGCCTGTACCTGGAGACTTTTGCCAAAATCACCCCATGGATGTTTACACTTGATCGGACGAACTATGCTCGATGGCTGTCTGTGCATGTTCGTGAAATGGCGTCCCTAGGAAGAATGCACCCAACAGTCATGATGGAGTTTACTGTAGGAAAGTTCGCTGTCCACAAGACATCTAACAAGTTCTCAGGCATTGCAATTGACCACTGCCATGAACAGCTGAATGTTATAGTTAAAGGGCAAGGTGGAGCTGTTGGACTAACAGAGGATCCTGCAGCTTTGAGACGCTGGATGGTGGCAGGCGCTGAGGTAGCCAGGGTTCTGACAGAGTTTGAAGAGATCACTGTTGTCACTGAAGCACAGGAGCACCATGACGAGAGGGCAGACAGACATCATGAACAGTATCCAGGAGTGCAGTCTGCATTCCTGCGTGAGTACAAGTCACTCACAACAGCATTTCAAGAGTATGGGAACACATTCACGGAAGAGAGCAATGACCTCCTGGTTTTGGACACCAAGGAAGTCATGGAGGAACCGGTGGTAGCTGCAGTTAGAAGGGTTTGAAACGCTGGACCAGGAGCAATATAACCAGTTCGTCGAGGAGAGGCTTGCTCACTGCAAAAAACCACTCACAGATGTCATAACAAAGAACAAACTACCTCTATTCAGTACTCCACCAAAAAAGTCACCATCAAAAGGAAAATTGCAGCTGGACTCGTTGAAAATTGACTGCAATCTGTTTTCCAGACTATGTTGCCTGTCAAAACAGAGACGGTGATCTGGATCAGTTCTTCACACATGAGAACAGTGTAGCCCCACCATCACTGTCACAGGCAGGCATGCTCCGACCTGCAAATAAGACAGCTCTCTTGAAATGCTTGCAACATGGAGACAACACTACCTCTGACAATGCCCCAATCGTCGATGTCAAAGTGCTGGATGGCCCAGCAGTGGTGCAGATGCTCAACACTGGCATAGCAAGCACTTTCCAGGACTGTGCTGAGCAGGTGTTTGCTCCCCACATAGCCTCGCAGCTACAGACCTGCAGCCGAATAGTCATAAATTGGGATGCATATATCCCAAAGAGCCTGAAAGCTTTTACAAGAAAAACAAGAGGCTTGGGCATCCGACGAAGAGTTCAGCCTTCAGCAAGGCTCCCGAAGAAGTGGAAAGATTTTCCGCGTGTGGATGAGAACAAGAAAGAACTCTTCACATTTCTGTCAGAGCAAATAGTGATACTTGCAGCAGTAGAGGGAAAAAAGTGTATGCCACTCAAGCAGAGTCAGTTGTGTGCTCAGTAACAACGGCAGATCTAGCAGGACCATGCTCCCATGAAGAAGCAGACAGCCACATCTTCGTACATGTGGCAGATGCTATCAGAAAGGGCTGTACCAAGGTAGCTATCTGGACAGTGGATACAGATGTAGTGGCCATCGCAGTAGCCCATGTGGATGTCCTCAAACCTGAGGAGATGTGGGTGGTATTTGGAACAGGCCCAAATTTCCGGTTTATAGTTGTTCATGAGATCGCTCATGCAATGGGGCCTCAGAGGTCTGCTGTGTTACCTCTCTTTCACGCATTCACAGGTTGTGACACAGTCTCGGCGTTCAGTGGAATAGGAAAGAAGAAACCTTGGGATACGTGGAACGTCTACCCCGAGGTTACTGAAGCCTTTCAGGAGCTGAGCAACACACAGAACATCGCTGAGAAAGGAGAGTCCCTTATCGAGAGATTTGTCATCCTTATGTATGATAGGACAAGTGACCTGCTTGACATCAAATTAGCAAGGAAAGAGATGTTCACCAAGAAATCAAGGACTATACAGAACATTCCTCCCACAAAGGCAGCTCTACAGGAGCACACCAAGCGTGCCAGTCTGCAAGGTCAAATCTGGATCAAAGCCACGATCGTTTACAGCAGCTGCCAGATACAGGGGACTGTGGTTGGATAAAGGGCAAAGATGGATGGAAGCCACGTTGGTCAAGACTTCTCCAGGCATCAAATTCTTGCTATGAACTGATTCACTGTAGCTGCAAGACATCCTGCACTGGGCGATGTAGATGTTCCAAAGCAGAACTAAGATGCACTGCCCTGTGTGCATGTTCAGGGGATTGTTATGACAACTGAAAGCTTACACTACTGCTTCGGTGGTAAACTTTGGTGTTAGTGTGGCGATGGGACAACAGGTACTAGCAGCGTGTGCCTACAAACTGAGGGTAGACAATCATAGAAAACGGACCTTCACCTATAACATCACAGGTGTCACTATAAAAATCCAGCCTGCGCCAACCAACAGGCGGAGGGGCCAACCATTACGTCCGTCCCTCCATAAGATAAATAGCCTACTGGCGCTATAGGCTTCATTGTAAAAAAAAATAAAAAAAATAAAAATAAAAACTGTGACCTTAACCTTAGTAGTTGACATTAACCCTTCAAGGTCACTGTAAAACACCAAATACTATATTGCATTTTATCTCCATATTATTATGTATAGCCAAAATTCCTTCCCTAAAGCAGTTAATACATACATTGAATATCAGTATGACCTTGACCTTTAAAGATCACTCAAGGTCACCTAGATAATTACAACCTTAAGATGCCTAGGTGTTTTAAATATGTTACCAAGGTTATATAAAAGATAATAGCCATGATAGACATTTTTTTCCCTAAAATAATGTTTACCCTTGACCTAGAATTTGAAGGTCCCCCAAGGTCACCGGAAGAGATCCTCAAGGTGGTTCCCTATCTGAAAATGATCACTTGGGTCTAAGGATATAATGTGGGAAATTTCATGCTTTTATCACTTAGTGCACAATTCTTCTGGTATCTGCGCTTAACGGTTGTACTAACATCAGTATTAATGTAAATATTAGTAAGCCTAAGCGAAAGCCAGTGATAAAAACTTTTCGTCATCTGGGTAAATATAGTAAGGATTCTCTGTGTGATTTACTTATGGAACAGTCTCAAAACTTTAATCAATTAATGAACACCGACAATGTTGACTTACAAGTAAAATATTTTAATAATAATTTTACCAAATGTCTGGACAAATGTGCTCCCTTTGTAACCAAGGAAGTTAAAAGACCTTCAGCACCTTGGCTTAATGACGATTTGCGTCTGGCCATGAAGAAACGTGATGATACTCGCAGTAAGTTGAGGAGAGACAGGTCTAACATTTCTTTGCAACAAAAGTATACAAACGAAAAGAAAGCAATTAAGTATCGTATTGCTACAACTAAAAAGAAATATTATGTCAATAAATTCTATGATTCTAAAGGTAATTCATCTGGTATATGGAATCTTATTAAATAATTAGTCCCTACAAAGAAGTGTGGCTCTGAATCATTTGAATTCGAAAATGTAAGTGAAAAGGCCGAATGTTTTAATAATTTCTTTGCAAATGTAGGAAAGACAAATTATGATCAAACACAACAGGCTTTACAGAAAAATCACTTATCTTCGTTGGACCTCTTGATTACAGAATACAGAGTGTAATAGAGGGAGTGAAAAATTGAATTTTAGACCTAAACCCCGTGAACACTAATACTGTGATATTAACAATTAAAAGTCTGAAAGATACTCGTTCTGTGGGCTCAGATGGGATATCGCTTAAGTTCATCAAGGATGCCTTATGTATTATTGGCTTTTACCTAACATGCATAATCAATACTTCTATCGTTACCGGTGTATTTCCCCTGGCCTGGAAACATGCACAAGTCATTCCTTTGTTTAAGAAAGGTGATTTCAACAATGTGACTAACTATCGCCCAATTTCTCTTTTACCAGTACTCTCTAAGATTTTAGAAAAAATTATATATAGTCAGCTTTCAAACTTTTTAGAAGATAACAAGTATCTCTCTAACTGCCAGCATGGTTTTATACCTAAGCTTTCTACCGAGTCTGCTCTAACTGTGATAACTGATAAAATATATAACAATATGGATAATAAGAAAATATCATTGTTAACATTCTGTGATTTATCAAAAGCATTTGACAGTGTCAGCCACAGTATTCTTCTAAGAAAATGTTCTAACCTTAACATTGACTCCTTCTGGCTTAACAGCTATCTTTGTAACAGAAGTCAGTCTGTCAAGTTACAAAAAGTAACACCAAAAAAAGAAAATGTCAGCTATGGCGTCCCTCAAAAAAAGGTTCCATCTTGGGACCAGTATTATTCACTATTTATATCAATGACATGGCTCAACACTTCAATGACTGTACACTAGTCCAGTACGCTGACGACACACAGTTTATTCACAGTGGATCTCTCTAAAACTTAGGCACCATCGTTAAAGAAACGGAAGCAACCCTTACTAAGGCAAAAGAATATTTTATTAGCAATGGCTTGATGATCAATGCCAGTAAAACACAATGTATATTTATTGGAAGCAGACAGTTTCTGTCACATGTACCTGAGGATACTATGATTAAGTTTGACGACACCAGCGTCCGTCCCAGCACACAGGTCAAAAATTTAGGCTTATACATGGATCGCTATTTACTATTTGACACGCATATTAACGAGTTAAATAAAAAGGTCATTGGGATGTTAATGTATATATGCCGCATAAGTAAACATTTTGATAAATCTAGCAGAAAATTGTTGCCCAGTCACTTGTATTGAGTCTTATTAACTACTGCATACGCATTTGGGTTACCACCAACACTACTCTTTTACAGAAAGTACAGATGTGTTGACGGAATTTGGGAGTAACTTATATGGGGTATTTAGAACTGGTCAACGTTACTTGAATGATATTACTTGATTATGATTTGATAAAAGATTACAACTTGAATGGAGGATTTAACTTAGTCTTATGACTTCACTATATGATTATAGTGTGACCACGTCTCACTGCGGAGAGTACTGAAATGGGGGATGTATTTAAGGGGAAAGGATAAGGGTTTAGGTTAAGGAGAAGTGCTGCCACCAGCCCCGGCGAGTAACTCACTGGATTACTCCCTGGGCACGTTTGATTAATATTAATGTTAGATTGATCTTAGTAGTCGTGATTGGTACGTGGAATTATACCGAACAAGGCTGACTCTTTTGGAAGTGTGAGGAATTACTGTCCTAACACAGAATAATCACCTGGGTTTTATAATAACACAAGAACTATATTTGCAAATAACATCCTATTTATTCATAGTGACATAGTATGTCTCTTGCTTGAGATCATATACAACATATAAGGGTTAACACAATACCGAGAAAACTCTACTCGGATATAAGAAAAACCTTTACACCCTGATACAGGAAATTCTTCCTATGTGATGAAAGAAAGCTCTTATGAGCATAACTCTCCCCACTGGATCCTATTCAGTGAATTATCCTACACTTAGGTAACATACCACTTAATATTTATAATTGCACATGGAAGATAGATATATGGTAGAGAAAATGTGAGGATAAGAAGTTTGTGTGTGTATCCATAAGACCATGTGGCTTTGAAGAAGACACGAGCGAGCCTACAACGAAGCGGAGAGACGACTCTCGTTAATAACACTTATAAGGATGGGGCAGACCTTCTATGCATTAGTGACACTGAACTGTACCTATATATATATATAGAAATATATAGATATAATATACTAAGGAAGGGGAAAAACAGGAGCGAGGTGCAGATGTCTTACCTACAACGAAGCGGAGAGACGACTGGTTCCTCCTGAGATCATGGCCTTCGGCATAAAAGGGGAATTGTTTGAAAGATCTAGACGTGGCCTCAAATGAGTAGCTTATAATCCCGAAATAACTATTTAAATAATGAAACTCGCGTACATAAGACCAGGCTGCCTATAATATAGACCTGTTACTTTGATATAGAAGAATTTAATATGCTTAATCTAATACCCGAGAAGGGTGTGATTCGTTGTCACGTCAAATGTCCGAACGCATTTTTAAGAGTAGAAGGGTATGAAATATGGAGCATAGAAATTTGGTAGGTTTTCATTTTAGCGTGTATCTTTACTAACACGTCCATATATGACCATAACCGATAACGATGGGGATTATTTTGAAAGACATTAAGAATCTGGGAGTGAAACTTGGTCTGACCAGATAGCTTGGGAAAGATGAAAAGATCTGAAATCATTAGTTATCATTGATCGCAGAATAATTATCACACGGATCTTGCCTGGCATACGGGATGTCGGGGGGGGGAGGAATGGAAAGAAGGAAGAAAGAAAATGGCGGAAAAAGGAAAGAAGATAAACAAAATGGTGGTTTAGGAAGAGGCGATGAGTCACCCGTGAAACAAAGAGAAAAATTAACTACTGACAAGACATAGCTCGGGAATTTTATGATAATAATTCTCCTACTATCTCTCCCGAATAATGGGCATTACACAGAAACTACAACATTTTGCTGCCCGAGTTTCGATAGGTGGTATAAGAAAATATGACCATATCTCCCCTGCCTTCAAAGAACTAGGATGGCTCAGAATTTAAAAAAATAATTTTTTTTTTATGTTAACATTGCCATCTATAAATCTCTGAACGGCATGTATCCCGACTGGCTCCACTCATTCCCAACAGTCCATAGCACAACAAGTAGCATGACGAGACAACAAAGTAATCTTGTTGTTCCTAGAGTTAAGACAATCACAGATGCTAAAACTTTCACAGTAAATGGACCAAAACAATGGAACTCCCTACCAGCCAACGTCACTAAGGCAAATACACTTTCTGTTTTTAAATCTAGACTAGTCAACTATATTTTGCAAGACCAAAATTATTTTTAGCAGAGTAGTTTTTAGCAGATTCTAAATATTATCTTTTATTGTAATTCTAGGTTTTACTGCAATTTTACTTGTCTTACTGAATTTTTTAGCAGATTTTAGATTTTACTTTTTATTGTAATTTCATGTTTTACTAGAATTCTATTTGTCTTACTATAATGTTTAGCAAATTTTACATATTTCTTTTTATTGTAATCTTATGTTTTACTCGAATTCTGCCTGTGTTATTGGAATTTTATTTATTTTACTCTTACTAGAATATTGACAATGCTGTACCTGGAATTTGGTGCCGATATATAGTATGTTGTACACTCGTATGGTCAGCTACAGTGACTCACTCCCCGAACTAAATTGGCTCACCCCTCTTTTTTATTTTATTCTCTTACTGTCTTCTTTATAGGGACTGGCAACTAAGCGGGCTTTGTGTTACCCATTTTTGTTGTGCCCTTGGACAGTTCTTTGTGATGTAAAAAAAAAAAAGGAAAAAAAAAAAATATCACTCATATTTTGTGCCTATATTTTTAGCATGTAAAATAAGCTTGACATGTAGTACAAGTCTATCAATTAGTATACGTATTCTGATGTAATAACCACTACCCTGTGGAAATAAATGAATTTGAATAAATGAATTTTAATTTTAATTTGAAACTCTCTCTCTCTCTCTCTCTCTCTCTCTCTCTCTCTCTCTCTCTCTCTCTCTCTCTCTCTCTCTCTCTCTCTCTCTCTCTCTCTCTCTCTCTCTCTCTCTCTCTCTCTCTCTCTCTCTCTCTCTCTTTTTTTTTTAACCTAATACATTGAAAACAAAAGGGGAGTTGATGTGGTAAAGCCCCGGCTGGGACGCCAAGGACTATCTCTAGCAGTATCATATTTTATTCATATCAATAATTATGCAAATAATATGGAAAAAGTATAGCAATATTCTACTATAAACTAATTAATACACGAATGATTAAGAAATTATACGAACAACTATACGCTAATACAAATAATATAAAGAAAGTATACTAATACATTGATACACATATGTATAAAGAAATTATACTAATATCTATAATAATATAAGCGAAAGTGTGTGTGTGTGTATGTGTGTCTGTGTGTGTGTGTGTGTGTGTGTGTGTGGTGTGTGTGTGTGTGTGTGTGTGTGTGTGTGTGTGTGTGTGTGTGTGTGTGTTTGTGTGTGTGGTATAGGTTCTGCCCCCCGTGGCGGAATCCCATCATATACCACATTTTTGGAACCAGGTTGACCAGGGGAAGGTTTTAAGCCCACTTATGAGATGATGCGATCACTTTTTTTTTCTTTTTTTTAGCAGCCTATTAACGATAATTGTAAAAAAAAGTGGGTTGCGAGAATTGAGGAAACCTTTATGTAGGGTGATGGGTAATGGGTGAGTGAATGGGTGCGGTGATGGGTAATGGGTGTGGGGTGATGGGTGAGTGAATGGGTGGGGGGTGATGGGTGAGTGAATGGGTGGGGGGTGATGGGTGATGGGTGAGGGAATAGATGGGGGGTGATGGGTAATGGGTGAGTGAATGGGTGTGTGGTGATGGGTAATGGGTGAGTGAATGGGTGGGGGGTGATGGGTAATGGGTGAGTGAATGGGTTGGGGGTGATGTGAATGGGTTGGCGTTAATACATACATTTCTACATCCATGATTTCAGGAAAGTTAGAAGGGGCTATCTGGAGAGTCTGTGTTTGGTGGGCCGAAGGCCCACCAATAGCCCTCCGCAGGAGCTAGCCAAAAAGTCCGCCCGGAGGGTGGCTTTGCGGCTAGTAAAACATAATCTTATTATACAAATGTTTAGTCATTATTTGTATTGCATGTTTTATTGCGTTAGTTCCGCTTGCAGCCAAGCATCTACGCTCGATATGAAGGCGTGCAGGGATGTGGTGAGGTGCAGGTCGGTCTGGCGCACCAAGGTGTTCCATAGTCGACCATAGCGGGGTAGGAAGGAGTGGAGGTAATGTTCCGTCCTCGCGAAGGGCACAGTCACCTGATGGTCGATGTTGTGGGCTGCACGGGTAGAATGGGAGGGCCTGGCCCGTGGGTTGAGGCGCAGCTCTGCTAGTTGTTGGAGTTGCATCCTGTGAGCCTTGTACATGACGCACATGCCTGCCACGTCACGCCGCTGCTGGAGAGGTTGAATGATCTGTGCAACAGCCTCAGGGGCTTTCAGTCGGGCCAGCCGCTGGGTTCTCTCTCTCTCTCTCTCTCTCTCTCTCTCTCTCTCTCTCTCTCTCTCTCTCTCTCTCTCTCTCTCTCTCTCTCTCTCTCTCTCTCTCTCTCTCTCTCTCTCTCTCTCTCTCTCTCTCTCTCTGCATATCTGTACAGCGTTGTCTCCCTCATTTTCCTTAACTTGTCGCCAGAGCCTCCCTTGTCGTACTTGCTCCGCCCCTCCCATAGTCGTCACCACAATCCTGTACCCGTCACCGGTAAAATGATGAACGGCAGACTCTCTCTTTCTGTTATAATTCACGTTCCTTTGCGTGTTTTGCAATTCAAATCCACTTACTTATTCATATGTGCATTATGTATATATATGTATATTCATCCATTAAGTAATTAAGTCACTAGTGTTAATTAAATAAACATTCACTCAGTTTATTGTTTATTTGTCAGCAAAATACTAATTGTCTAAAGCAAATATTTACCTTCCTCTTCTATACACAGTTATTTTATCTCATCCCATTGGCAGTATGGTGTAGGAAGGGGTGGATGGGGAGGAGCCTTCTAGCTTTACTGTTCTACTTTCACACCATAACCGATTAACTCCTTCACGCCCAGATATTTCCTTAGCTATAGAAATTGTATGTTGTCGAGCTATACAATTACGAATAATAACTGAATATCCCAAATTAGTTAGTCGACAAAAATACTAAACAGGTCATATCTAAAAATATTTTTTATATTCACTAAAAATCGTCTAATGGTGACCAAATTACAATGGAAATTACGTTCTGGGTCTCAAGGAGTTAATATACAGAGTTTTTTGCTCACTTCCCGATGGCAGTGTGGTGCAGGAGGGGATGGGTGAGGAGGAGCCTTCTAGCTT
The DNA here is from genome assembly GCA_016584305.1 of Chionoecetes opilio. Lineage (NCBI taxonomy): Eukaryota > Metazoa > Arthropoda > Malacostraca > Decapoda > Majidae > Chionoecetes > Chionoecetes opilio. Next base: position 293,083 of record JACEEZ010001064.1, on the reverse strand, counting down.
TACTGTTATACTTTCACACCATAACCGATTAAAATACGAACTTGTGTTAAGCTATCAGGCCACGTTCATCCAACAGGCTTTGTTATCGTATTGTTATCTTCCTTATCTCTGTATTTCTCTCTCATGCTCCCTCTCTCCTCATGGTATACCTTGACACCCTTTCCTTGCCTTCCTGTACAACACTAAACATTTTATACACTATATTTATCATAGTAAACCTTTCTTACACCTTTGTCTTATATAAACCTCATGATAAAACCTCATCCGCTCTGTTAAACTATTCATAAACCCTTCATTTATAACAGTATACTGGCCCTTCCACCATTCAATTATAGGTACCTTCCTCACTTGTCATATATGTATAATCCGTCAGTAGCCACAGTTTAATGACAAGCAATTAGATAACACACAACGCATTTGTCTTTTCCCTTTACTGAATTACGTCATGCATGCAGCGTGGAAACAGTCGCGGCGTTATTAGAGCAGTTCCAGCATTTAACAGTTACGTATATTTCTTTGTTGTAGATCCCTTACTAATAAAATATGTATCGCCAAGTTATGTTTTAATGATGTGTGTGTGTGTGTGTGTGTGTGTGTGAGAGAGAGAGAGAGAGAGAGAGAGAGAGAGAGAGAGAGAGAGAGAGAGAGAGAGAGAGAGAGAGAGAGAGAGTAAGCGTGTGTCATTTTACTTACATGTGTTTGTTTACAGTGTGTGTGTGTGTGTGTGTGTGTGTGTGTGTGTGTGTGTTGTGTGTTCGTCATCATACTACACACTTTCTAAAACAGGCAACAAATCCAATCCTTTATTCATATCTTTATTCATATATCTATTCAGGGCTCCTATGTCCAGCCTGTCTATAGTATCGGACTCATTGACAATACGTCGTGTAGTAAAGTAAATATGAATTCTGTCCTCCCTCGGGTACTAGCGGTATTCAGGCCAGCATGCACCGCTTTAGAATACATTAATTAAACGTTTCCAGTATTATTTTTTGTTCTAGCCGTCCTGGAACTCTTTCTGCTTGGACAAAGGCAACCCCCCCACCCCCCCACCATTGCCGGACGTGAGGGAGGGGGGGTTAAAGGGTTGGAGGGTTCGGGGACTGAGGGGGAAAAGGGTTAAGGGGTTAGGGGAGGGGGTTGGAGGGAGGGGAGGGGGTTGGGGGCGAGGGGTTGAGGGGTTGGGGGGAAGGAGTTGAGGGGTTGGGGGCCGTTCGTGCTTTCCCTTTCTTCCGCTCTTCTATTCAAACAAACACACACAGGATACAGGATTAGAGAGAGAGAGAGAAGAGAAGAGAGAGAGAGAAAGAGACAAGAAGGGAAGAGAGAAGAGAGAAGTGAGCTCGCCATATGCATTTATCTCCTCAGGCAAGTCAACCAAAGCACTTCCTCTTCAGTAAAACAATACAAACGTCGCGACTCGTAACCTTTCTTTTTTTTTCTTCTCTTTTTTCTCTTCAATAGATCGAGAAAAAAAAATATGAAAAAAACAAATATAAAGAGCATTATGTAAGCCTCTTCAATTTCCCTGGGTAATCTTTCGGCTACGCATTTATACAACACAAAGATCACATGCATACCGACTCCTATTTTTTCTGACTCATGCTTAACTCACCTAATGTAAAGAGTCACACACACCACACACACACACACACACACACACACACACACCACACCACACAACACACACAACACACACCACACACACACACACAACACACAACACACAACACACACACACACACCACACAAACACACACACACACACCACACACACACACACACACAACACACACACACACACACACACACACACACACACACACACACACATACGACACCATTCTAAGCACTTGACTTCTTATTCCAGCCTTTGAAACATGACCCTCTTTTGGTTCTCATATATCCCATTTCCCCCTCCCTATACCCTACTCTAGCTATTCCTCCCTCCCTATCCCCTACCCTATCCCTCCCTCCCTCCCTCCTGCCTCCCATAGTGACGGTATTGGCGCAGGGGAGGGAGGGGAGGGCGGACGGGAAGGTGGGAAGGGAAGTGTATGTTTTATAGGCACTATTAAATGTCAGTTTTTAGCCATTACGCTACGTAGGGCGCCGTAATGTAGGGTGAGGTGACCTACTCATTAATCATGCTTACGGGACCATGGAGAGAGAGAGAGAGAGAGAGAGAGAGAGAGAGAGAGAGAGAGAGAGAGAGAGAGAGAGAGAGAGAGAGAGAGAGAGAGAGAGAGATATTATAGTGATGTTAACGTAGGCTATTACTTGCGGTAATAGTTTTGTCTCCCCTTCCTCCCCTCCGCCCGAACGAGTCATTTGTTAATATGCCACCGTTTACGTGTCTACTGCCAACCATGCACACAGACACGGACACACACACACACACACACACACACAGACAGATAGCACAGCAAAGTGTCACGGCTAGAAGATAAAACATGTTAAATGGCAAGATCGTGATGTGAAAGACGATACAGATATATATGTCGGTGTTGTGTGTGTGTGTGTGTGTGTGTGTGTGTGTGTGTGTGTGTGTGTGTGTGTGTGTGTGTGGTGTAGCAGTGGCGCAGGTGAAGAGTAAAAGAGAAAAGAACGAACGTGGGAGAAACAAAAGCACAGGATATAAAGACAGGCGAGGGAAGGGAAAAACAGAGGCGAGTAAGAAAAGATGGAGATGGAAAAATGTTGGAGTGATTGTGAAGAGAAAGTGTAAAGGAAAAGGGGAGAAAGAGAGAGGGAGATGGACAACTTTGGAAACTAATGGTAAAAGGGGAAGGCTGTGAAGAGAGAGAGAGAGAGAGAGAGAGAGAGAGAGAGAGAGAGAGAGAGAGAGAGAGAGAGAGAGAGAGAGAGAGAGAGAGAGAGAGAGAGAGAGAGAGAGAGAGAGAGAGAGAGAGAGAGAGAGAGAGAGAGAAAACGAGAGAAAAGAAAGAGAAACAGACAGACAAAGAGAGAGAGAGAGAGAGAATGAGAGAGAGAGAAAGAGAAAGAGAAAGAGAGAGATAGAGAATAAGCAGTTTGAAGTAATAGCAAAGGATGAAAAAAAAAATATTGAAAAATAAATAGAA
>JACEEZ010001064.1:272500-280000 GCA_016584305.1 Chionoecetes opilio | reverse complement strand
TAAGTTTTTCATCTAAGGTGTTGATCTTGTCTTCTAGTCGATGTCTTGTTGTTGTATTGTCACTTTGCCTCAACTTCTTTCGAAGCTTCGTACGCTTACGCATAAGTACCTTGCGATCCCTTGGTATACTTTTCTTGGATGCTGTTTTTCTTATGGGTACATGTTTTTCACAAACTTCATGCATTTACTGAGGAATTTGTTTGTACTGAACCTCAGGTCAGAATGCTCATTTCAAGTTGCCAGTCCACTTGATTAAGGTCTCTTTTAAGGTATCCCAGCAGATGGACTCACTGAAGAAATTCAAGTGATTAAATTCTCACCGCCGTGTGCTGTGTCTGGGCTGAAGTCACGGTGATGTTTGTTATCTGTCATGGTTGTTGTCAGGGTTACGATGTTGTGATCCGAGAGGTTTGTTGTGTCAACTGTGAAATTATGGAAAAGATCATCATTGTTGGTCAATACCACGTCAAGTATATTGTCGCCTCTTGTGGGGGTATTGATGATTTGTGTCAGACAGAGGTCTTGGGCGAAGCGTAGGAATGCTTCAGCCTGAACACGCATGTCAGCTGCCCCACCGTAGATTCGTTTCCGAATTCCAGTCAAGTAATGGAAAATTTAGGTCTCCAGAGAGCACTACTGTAGGCATGGGTGGGGGTAAATTTTCTAACAATAATTTCATCCTTGTTAAAGACTCAGAGAATTTGCCCGTTGGACATGCTGGTGGTCTATAGATATTGATATAAATCATGTCAATAAGTGGTATGTACAAAACCTGAGCCTCTGTATATGAATTAGATTCAGAAAAAAGAACTTCGGCTGCAAGGTGATTCGTCACATATGTGATGACGCCGCCTTCTTTTCTTTGGTTGCCTCTGTCGGTTCTGAAGTGAGTATAATTATCAATTTTTATTTCCACCTCTTTTATAATTTCTGTAAGGTGAGATTCAGTTAGGGAGAGTATCATGACTTGTTCTGTTTGCACTATTTCTGAGAGTAGCTTCAGAAACACCACCCCCACCCACCCACCCACACCCACACCCACACCCACACCCACACCCACACACACACACACACCCGCACCCACACCCGCACCCACACCCGCACCCACCCATAAACCCACCCATAAACCCACCCACCCTAGTCATAACATCAACTCAGCCTAATGACGTCACTGTGAGCCATATGATATAATTATGACTTCATGACACGAGGGAATGGCGAGGAATGACTTACACCCACCTGCCCATCAGCCTGTGTGTCATCAGTCACACCTTTGCTTTAATTAACGGGAGTTGTAACAAGGCTATTTCCTATTTTCCAGGTTTTTTTTCTATAGAATACTTGTTAAAGGTTATACATGAGAGACCCTGTGTTATATTGCAGTCATAGCACATGGTTTGGCACTGAACCTCTCGCATATGTATGATTATGAAAGAAAAAAAAAACATATAAGTTCTGACTCATGTGGTGATATATGCAGATTTATGCAAACAGACATGTGAATAGATGTGTGTGTGTGTGTGTGTGTGTGTGTGTGTGTGTGTTGTGTGTGTGTGTGTGTGTTGTGTGTGTGTGTGTGTGTGTGGGGTCATGTGTGGTGTGTTGTTTTGTGTTTGTGGTAGAAAGGGAGATAATGGTGTGAAAAAAACAAACAAGCAAATTAATAAAGATGGAGAGAGGAGAGAGAGAGAGAGAGGAGAGATAATGAACTCAATTAATAAGACGACCCTCTACAAAAACAAACCACCAACAACATTCTCGCTTTAGACATTGTAAACACAACGCGGGAACCACTACCACAACACCCCCACCACCACAACACCACACCAACACCACAACACCACCACTAACACCACACCACCACCACCACCACCACCACTACCACAACCACTACCACCATCGCCACAAACACCACCACCACTACAACAACACCACCACAACACAATACTAATTTAGGGATTAATGCCTTCAACACTGACTGTTGTTCAGGCGCAAAGTTTACTCATTTGTGTCACTTAGGCGGCTGTATATCATCACCCAGAGAAAAAAACAGGGTACTGAACACTGTCGGGTGAGCTATTTTGGTGGGGTTTTATTTTCAATGTTTTAATAGGTTAATTGTGCGTTTCTAGTTTTCATCATTATGGTCCTTATTGTGGGAAGATTCTATTTATATTTAGTCTCCATTAGTTTTGGAAAAGAATGGGTTTTGATGGTTTGTGTTTCTCGGGTTATGTCATACACTTCGTATTTTTATTGTGTATCATACTTATATTTCCTTTATTTTCTCGTAGTCAACAACACTTACGTTTTCTATTCTTTAGTTAGGTCTCCCTGCTTCCTCAAACACATTTTTACTTGTTCTGATTACTCTTGATTTCTACATTCCTTCATCTATCCACTGTGGCCCTGCGATTCATCATACACCATCACGTCATCATGTCATAACTCAAACTTCCTGTCCCGCCATCTTACAACCACTTTCACTCTTTTTCCCTCCTTTTACCTCTCCTCTTCCTCTCCCTTTTCCTCTCCTCTCTTACTACAACCGTAAAACATGCTCATTGTCTCTACTTATCCAAAAAACGAACCTAATGGGCCCACTAATGGCAGACGGCCCACCTGCAGGACCATTACCCTCCCATTAACTTCTTGAAATCGGTCCATTGACTTTACTCTTCGGTCCAGGTCTGGCGAACCTTTCTAGACCCAGAGTTACGGCTCCGTCCGGCGACCACCAAGGGTTTAATTGCCTGTTGGCGAGGATCCTTCGTCTTCATCCTCATTCGGGCGGTTTGAGATGGGCTCTGCTGCGATCTATCCCCGAGAAGTCTAGTCCTTGGTGATAGTTTTATGAGCACAAGAGTGACTGGTTTGCTTGAGTCGCTGCATCAGTACTGTGAGGGGTTGAACAAGGGCTCCTAGAACACCCTAGAGGAGGCCTGGGGTTGGCAGATGTACAGTTTTTTTTTAATGAAGGCGTGATGTGTACTATGTGTGGCGTCTTCGGTTCCCAGGCGTTGCTATGACCTTGATTACTTGAGTCTGCCCGGCCTGTTGTACGCAGCAAAGAAAACGCGACGTGACGAGGCGCTGGGCTGGGGTGCGCTGGTCGTTTTTGTCGCAGTACCAGATAATCTTCACGGCAGATCGCGGGCAACAAGCAGCCTCTCCTCGTCTGGCACCCTTACTGAAGAGGAATCATTACGCACGTTAGTACAGCTTGTTCCTGACGCGGCCGCCCATGGTTCGCTAACTTCCCTGGTTTAGATACCGTTTGGGACCGATTTCGCAGTGAGTTACGTTCAGTTGCCGGCTGTCGACTTGCAGTGTTTGGGCTTCCATTGTGGGTGTTATCTGGGGCACCACGGCATGCTAGGTGGAGAGAGAGGGAGGGAGATAACCCTTTACTGTTGCGCACTGGCATTGACCTTGACAGTGGTGGTGGTGGTGATGTGCTTGTGTGTCATGTGAGGTGGTGGTTGTGGTAGGGACGTGGTTGTGGTGGTGTGCGTGCGTGTGCTGTGAGGTGGTGGTTGGTGTGGTAGAGACATGGTGGTGGTTGTGGTAATGTGGTAGGGACGTGGTTGTGGTGTGCCTGCGTGCCCTGTGAGGTGGTGGTTGTGGTGGTGTGCCTGCGTGTGCTGTGAGGTGGTGGTTGTGGTAGTGGTAGTGGTGGTGGTGGTTATTGTAGGGACGTGGTAGTGGTGGTGAAAGGGGCGCTGGGAAAGTTGAGTGCCACCCGTAACCTTGAGGGAGGCCTTGGCGCCACTGAATGACGCCCAGGCTATCTATCACACTCATGGGAGGCAGGGAGGCAGGGAGGTGGTCGCATATCAGACACCCTGTGAAGGCAACGCCATGCATACTGTGAGAGAGAGAGAGAGGGAGGGGGGGGGGGACTGTGGGCTGGGTGGGTCGCGGTACTTAGTAGTTAATTCCTCTGAGTTGCCAATGAGATGCAAGCGTCGAGAGTCAAATTCACATTCCGAATCGGGTCTTTGCCCTTCCCACACGCTGATCAACGACGCACACGAGTTAAGAGGACGAAGGTCGTGCTTTCAAGGCCTCGAGGTCGTTAACTCTCCACCACTTACACACACCATGAGGCAAGTCACGAACTGTAAATATTAGTACTACTTGTGGTTTTAGTATCGTGATCGGAGAGGATTAGATAAATGAAACACAGACATCTCACCATACACGCTGAACGCTGTCCATTAGTTCAGCTTCACACGAAACTGACATATATTCTGTTCGGGCACTGGATAGGCAGAGATATTATGTACATGTATAATAAAATGTACATATATGATTATACATGTGCATATAATCTTTACCTATCCAGTGCTCTTACATCCCTGGTACAATTCCTTTCAAGCGTCAGGTATGGACAAACACTGGTACAAATAAATACTCCACTGATAAACCAAGTAAAAGACATAAACCATACAGCTGTCCACTATAACTACTATTATCTACCACTACTATTATACTACCACTTATACTACTGTCCTCCATTCCCCTTGTGAAGTAGTCTTTCCTCCCGCGGCAGGCTGGTCGTAGGGAAGGCCAGGGATGATACGCAGCAAGGAGGATAATTTGAAGACAACCGTACTAAGTAGAATAGGAAATGGTGTTTACAGAAGATAAATCGACTGTACAGCAAGGTAATAAAGTTGCAAGTCCGCAGTAACAGGCTAACAGCACATGAGGGAAGACAGAGGGCTGAGAGGGGAGGGAGGCGTGAGGGGTGATGGAGGAGAGGGGAGGGAGTGGGAGGCTAATGGGGGAAGGCAAAGGGGGGGAGGAGGAGGCTAAGGGGGGGAGGGGGAGGCTAAGGGGGAGGAGGACGGCATGGCAGGGCTGGCTCGTCCTTGTCACTGTGAAGGTTTACAATAGCACTGTTGTTGTTGTTTATACTGTCTAGTCATCATCACCATTCTCCTCTTCCTCAGTGAGTGAGAGAGAGAGAGAGAGAGGAGAGAGAGAGAGAGAGAGAGAGAGAGAGAGAGAGAGAGAGAAGAGAGAGAGAAACAAAATATTACGTCATCATACTTTCAATAACTCCTTCCCCTTAACAACAGCGGGGGGGTTTTTACAGTAAGCATTATAACACATTAACGCAAGGGGCACATCCATAACTCTCACTCGACGGAAAGACAAAAATATGAAAGGCATAATAAATAGGAGCGCAGAAGGCTCACCCTGGCCTTGAGATAACACAGTGTCGTACTTCACGTTATCAGGCAGCTCTTATCACATGTGGCTTGTGACAACAGTAATCCAACATCATTCATAGTGCGTTGGCGATTCTGTGTTGCTCTCCACCGCCTCGCTGTTTACATACACCGACACCACCCATTCGCACGTCTGCCCTGTCCTGCTCGAGCAAGTATGTTACACTTTGCCTGTCTTTCCCGCAACTACACACCTGGCGACTAATATATATACATCATTACATATTACCTCCATCTACTCTACGTAACTTGTCTCCGTCGTGCTATGTGTTAGCGTTTCTTGTTTTATTCTTATTATTTACGGCATTGTCCATTTCCTAATGGCTGTGATTCACATGTTTATCCAATCAAATGGTAAAATCATTAATTTCAATTACAACAATGCAGATATTGCATCTTCAGTTGCATTCATCATTTAAGCCATTTGTTTACTTCCTCTTCTTGTTGTGCCTCCTCTGGTTCCTTTTAGAGTACCTATATTATATAGAGTAGCGACAACTCGATTTGTGGGCGCCATCTTGGCGCCAAGGCCTCTTCGTTCACCCAAGACCCGAGGAAGTTCTCAAGGCATTACCCCGCAGTATATCATGTTATACATGTATAAAGGATAAACTGTTATCTTCGGAAATGCTTGTTCTATAAGATTATCACATAAAATATAGTAAAACACATTAAATAAGGGTCATCATGAGACTCTGAAGAAATATGATGAACTTAACATTCACTTAAAACTCGTCGTCATGTATAACTTTGTGGGACAGCTTATAAGATGGCAGATATCAATAGAAGCAGAATTTTATTAGCTTTCCATTGACATATTTCGCTTTCTGATACATACAATAGTACCATGCAAACATTAAGGTTAACTAAATAAATCGCGGCGGCGTCGGCCGCTCTCTCTCTCTCTCTCTCTCCTCTCGTCTCTCTCTCTCTCTTTTTCTCTCTTTTCTCCTCTCTCTCTCTTCGAAAGAGATTCTCTCTCTCTCTCTCTCCTCTCTCCCCTTTCCTCTCTCTCCTCTCTCTCTCTCCCCTTCTCCTCTCTCTCCTCTCTCTCTCCCCTCTCCGTGAAGATAATATATATATATTTTATATATATATAATATTTTATTTTATATATATAAAATATATATATATATAATATATATATATACTAGCCGCAAAGATGCCCTCCGGGCGGACTTTTGGCTAGCTCCTGCGGAGGCTATTGGTGTGGGCCTGTGGCCACCAACCTGTGTTTTGGTGGGCGTTCGGCCCCCCAAAACCCACGGACCCCTCCCAGATAGCCCCTTCTAACTTTCCTGAAATCATGGATGTAAAATGTATGTATTCCCCCCACCCTTCACTCACACCATTACCCATCACCCCCACCCATTCACTCACCCATTCCCATCACCACACACCCATTCACTCACCCATTCCCCATCACCCCCCCCTATTCCCTCACCCATCACCCATCCCCCCCAACCCATCACCCCCACCCTTTCCCACTCACCCATCACCCCACACCCATTACCCATCACCCCACCTTTTCACTCACCCATTACCCATCACCCTACATAGAGGTTTCCTCAAATTTTCGCAACCCACTTTTTTTTTCACAATTATCGCTAATAGGCTGCTTAAAAAAAATAAAAAATATAATCGAATCATCTCATAAGTGGGGTTAAAACCTTCCCTGGTCAAACCCCGGGTTTCCAAAAATGTTCCATAGAGGTGATTGCGCTACGGGGGGCGGAACCTATACCACACACACACACACACACACAGACAGACAGACAGACAGACAGACAGACAGACAGACACACTTTCGCTATATTATTATAGATATTTTAATATATATATTATATATAATATATATATATATATAATATATATATATAAAATATATATATATATATATATATATATATATATATATGTTATAATAAAATAGCGAAAGTGTGTCTTTTGTCTGTCTGTCTGTCTGTCTGTCTGTCTTCTGTCTGTCTTCTGTCTGTCTGTCTGTGTGTGTGTCCGTGTGGTATAGGTTCCGCCCCCCCTGGCGCAATCACCTCATATGGCACATTTTTGGAACCGGGGTTTACCCGGGGAAGGTCATAAGCCCACTTATGAGATGATTCGATCACTTTTTTTTTTTTAGCAGCCTATTAGCATAATTGTGAGAAAAAAAAAAAAATGGGGTTGCGAGAATTGGGAAAACTTGATGTAGGGTTATGGGGTAATGGGTGAGTGAATGGGTGGGGTGATGGGGAATGGGTGT
>JACEEZ010001064.1:250000-267500 GCA_016584305.1 Chionoecetes opilio | reverse complement strand
TAAACGTCAGGCAACCATTTGTGTGAATCTCCACCATCAGCCAGCATCCCATTGCTCCCTTCCTTCCTCCCTTCTTGTGCCATCACCCCTATGCCACCCAGCGTCCTCTTCACACCTCCACGGCTTTCTTTGTGATCATTGCCCTTCTTTTCAGTACCTCGAATCTCCTCACCCCTCCTCCTCCCCTTCCCTCACCCCCCATCCTTTCATCACCCTCGCCTCACCCTCCCCTAGCCCCGTGCACCATCTAGCCCACCGTGTTCACCACAATCCTTCACCACTCTCACCATAACGCCTCAGAGCATCTCATACACCAAGCTACCTACAATTGAACATCCATAATACATGTAGTACTTGTATATGTATGTATTATTCCAAGTTATCATAACGGTTGGAAAATGTGTATATCCTACCCAGTAAAAAAGAAAAAAAAAAGTGTCTTCCAATTTCCTATGTTAATGATATTTCCTTGAATGGGAGCAGAAAGGTATGATGGGACGACACGCGGTGATTACAAAGATAAAAGATTTGGAAAAGTTTATAATTGAGTATGATGTTAAGGAGGAAGCCCCTAGTGTTATTTGACTCTCTCTCTCTCTCTCTCTCTCTCTCTCTCTCTCTCTCTCTCTCTCCTCTCTCTCTCTCTCTCTCTCTCTCTCTCTCTCTCTCTCTCTCTCTCTCTCTCTCTCTCTCTCTCCCATTTCCTGTCCATACTTTTATCTTTCTTTCCCTCTACATTTCTTTTCTCTCCCTTCTCCTCTCCACATTCCTTCCCTTTCACCCCATCGACCAATTTTTCCATCTCCTTTTCTTCTACACTCTTTCCTCACCGCATCTGCCTCCTCTTTTCCTTTGTTTCCTCCTTCCTGTAGGCTGTACGAACCAGATGTCTTGGAGAACTGTGCCTTACCTACACACACACGCACACACGCACACACGCACGCACACGCACACACACACACACACACAAAACCCACCCACCCACCCACACACACACACACACACACAACCCCCCCACGCACACACAAAACCCACCCACACACACACACACTCACACAACCCCCCCCCCCCCACACACACACCTGACCCCTGGCACACCTAAAATTACTTCCTTCACTCGCTCTCGTCCCAGTGACCGACTTTCTATCACAGCCTTACAGGACAGAAAACCAATGTTCCTCAGCAGACATCGTTGCCTCAGGGGGAATGACTCCACTGACCCTCCTCCAATCCCCCATGGTACAAGGCTGTCCACTATTGCTTGCCTTGGTCTTGAGTTCCGGGGCTGAGTATGAGTTTGCGGCTGAAAGGATCGTGTTAGTCGAGTACTTGGACAGTGATCTATTCTTGGCCTGGTGGAGGCATCATGGAGGACTTAGCAGGATGACGGTCGTTGTGTGTGTGTGTGTGTGTGTGAGAGATAGAGAGAGAGAGAGAGAGAGAGAGAGAGAGAGACATACAGAGAGACAGACTGACAGAAAGAGAGAGAGAGAGAGAGAGAGAGAGAGAGAGAGAGAGAGAGAGAGAGACAGACAAACAGACAGAGAGACATACAAAGACAGACAAAGAGAGGGAGAGAGAGAGAGAGAGAGACAGACAAACATACATGCAGAGAGAGAGAGAGAGAGAGAGAGAGAGAGAGAGAGAGAGAGAGAGAGAGAGAGAGAGAGAGAGAGAGAAGAGAGAAAGAGAGAGGGAGAGAGAGAAGAGAGACGAGAGAGAGAGAGAAGAGAGAGAGAGAGCAAACATACTTAGAGACAAACAGAGAGAGTGAGAGAGAGACAGACAGACAAACAGACAGACAGACAGAGACAGACATACAGACAGACAGAGAGAGAGAGCTGCACCTTGCACCTGCTGGAGCGGAATGGGCGATGCTTTTGACAATAGTGGTGGCCAGTGAGAACCTGTGCCTCCAGTTACCAGTAACACCTGCGCCGCCTGACCGTGGACAGGTGCGGGGGTAAAGGGCTGAGAGGCAGTAAAGGGGCGGGATGTACCTGGGATGGAGCTACGGGCGCAGGTGTGCAGTGTTTGCCTGGCTACATCACCGCCCTCAACAACACTGGCCCTTGCTGGTGACAGGCGCGCAGGGAGACAAGCATAAAGCCAAGACATGATGAAGATTAAACTCTTGAGGCCCACAACGTAATTTCCATTGTAATTTGGACACCATTAGATAGTTTTAATGACTATAAGCAATACTTTAATAGATATGACCTGCTTAGTATCTTTGTCCACTAACTAATTTGGTATATTCAGTTACTTTTCGTAATTTTATTGCTCGACAACATACATTTTTTTTATAGCAAAGGAAAGATCTGGGTGTGAAGGGGTTAATAACGATGTTTCTTCCTTTCAACTATTTTCTATTTTACTTTCCATCAATCTTCTTCAGTACGCATTGCTTCCCTCCTCCCTCTACATTGCCAAGTCCTCCACTATAGCGTCATGACAAACCTCAGTAATCCGTCAGTCCCGTCAGCTTACACTAGCGTACTATTACTACTACTAATCATATACCCTGTTACCTTGCACTTTTGTATCAGCGACTATCGATACAACTCAATCATAACTTCACCTCATATGTAAACAAATGAAGTGATATACTACCGATGTATACACAAATAAATCTTCAATTCAATACAAAGCACTAAAAACATGAAGGATAGTCGATCTATACGCCGTAATCTCAGTGCCAGGCCTAACATGACGTCACTTCTTCGCCTCACACAATGCCGAAGCTATCATGGTAAGAGCATAGTTAAGTTAAAGAGAGTTAAGAGCAAGAGTTAAGTTAAAGCTACTGCCTATTGCACACTGAAACATTCACTATAATACAGCAAGAAACACACTCCAAACACCACAAAAATATAGTACCGCAAAACCCTGGTAAGCCAAAAATATGGACAAGAAAAAAATATTGAAATGTAGCAGGAAAAAAGGCTAGTCTATCCCTGCACGACTTTAATTTCATTTGTGTTTGTTTCCATCCCACCCTCGCCTAACTTCCGAATCCGGCCGGAACTTGGATTGCTGGTTCCGGTGCACTCTCAACGCTTGTAGTGCCGCCCCCTCCCCTCCTTTCCCCCTCCCCTCCTTTCCCCCTTCCCCCCGCCTGACCCCTTCCCCCGCCTGAACCCCCCCCCCCTTCCCTTTTCCCACGGTTTTTTTTTTTTTTTTTTTACATCACAATAGACTTGGCCAAGGGCAAAAAAAAAAAGGCCTGAACACCCCTCCTCCCCTTTCCCCCGCCTGAACACCTCCTCTCCCTCCCTCTCCCCCACCTGAACACCCCCATTCTTCCTAGCTGTGGTCCTGTAATGGTGGCCTTCATGTGCCTTCTGTCCAGGCCATGAGTCTGACACATACTGATGGCCTGATTACAACTCTCGACACTGCCTACCCAGATAACCCGTGGTACAATGTTAATTACAGGTAACAAATGACGCAATGACGCACCTGTCACACCGGGCTATATGTCAACACACAAACACCCATGTTCATAATGATAATACACTGATACTAAACTCTCTCTCTCTCTCTCTCTCTCTCTCTCTCTCTCTCTCTCTCTCTCTCTCTCTCTCTCTCTCTCTCTCTCTCTCTCTCTCTCTCTCTCTCTCTCTCTCTCTCTCTCTCTCTCTCTGAATCACCATCTTTATTCACGACAAAACACTTCCTCTCTTCCTTATCTTATCTTCTCTTCTTCCTCCTCCTCCTCCATATCCTCATTCTCCTCCATATCCTCCTCTTCCCCCTCCTCCTCCATATCCTCATTCTCCTCCATATCCTCCTCTTCCCCCTCCTCCTCCATATCCTCCTTCTCCTCCATATCCTCCTCTTCCCCCCCCTCCTCCTCCCCTCCTCCTCCTCCTCCTCCTCCTCCTCCTCCTCCTTACTCTTCATCTCGACAAGGCACCTGGACGGCAGCACAAAATAAACAAGCACAACCATCCTGGCCTCGCATTCTCCTCGGAACTGGAGAACCTTCTCACGACGACTCTCCAACACTCCTTCCCTCCTTCTCCTTCCTTCTCAACCTCCTTCCCTCCCTCTCAACCTCCCTCCCTCCCTCTCAACCTTCCTCCCTCCCTCCGTCCCTCCCTCTCTCCTTCCTTTCCTACTATCCCTCCGTTTCTCCTTCTCTCCCTCCCTCCCTTCCTCCCTCCCTCCCTCCCTCCCTCCCTCCCTCTCTCCAACCTATCCCTCCATCCCTCCCTCCCTCCTATCCCTCCGTTCCTCCCTACCTGTCAACCTCCCTCCCTCCTTCTCTACTATCCCTCCGTTTCTCAACCTCCCTCCCTCCCTCCTCTCCCACTCTCTCCTCCCTCCCTCTCTCCCTCCTTCCCTCCCAACACGACACGGTTCTTCGGCAAACGTCCCTCCCATTACGCCAGCGATTCCACGTAATGGCCTCCATCAGGTAAATGTAGGTCAGGTGACTCAAGGTGCCGACGGGTATTACACACGTATCAATAATAATAACAATAATAATAACAATAATAATGATAATAATAACATGAAGAAGAAGTAGAAGAAAAAGAAGAAGAAAAAGAAGAAGAAGAATGATAGTAATGATAATAATAACAGTAAGCATAGGAGTATTCGAAACAGGATTATTTTTCTTCTTCATAGGATAGGCATGTATGATAAAGAAGAAAAAAATTAAAACGTTGAATCACTGGCTCAAACGTTTCTATCTCCACAGGAACGTTGATGCAATAAAAGTTTTTTTATCGTGGAAAAGTTTTATCTAGTCTTAATTCTCTCTCTCTCTCTCTCTCTCTCTCTCTCTCTCTCTCTCTCCTCTCTCTCTCTCTCCTCTCTCTCTCTCTCTCTCTCTCTCTCTCTCTCTCTCTCTCTCTCTCTCTCTCTCTCTCTCTCTCTCTCTCTCTCTCTCGTCCTCCTTTCTAATCTCTCTCTCACTACTAACACGGCAACAACGTTTTATTATCACAAACCCAAACAACGAGAAAGGGTCGTTCATGTTTACCCACACACCCAACCAGACGGACGCTGTCACTGTCACCTACACACAATCACCCAGCCGGACCCATCAAACCATTGCACCATTCACCATCACTACTGTATTGTGTACCGCCACCCTTACCACACAATACATGATTTGTTTCACGCATAGAAAAAGTGCAGCATAATTTCAATCAAAAGGGAGGTTTTATTTTACGTCGAATATAATAAGTATAGTAAATAATACTCTCAAAGGAAGGTTTAATATATGTATGAAGTCATTTTTTGTGAAGTGACAATGAGAAAAATGCTGTGATCATTAGTTTTGTTAAGAGATATATAAAAATACATTAATGATGGAGGAAGAAGAAGTATATTACAAAGAAAACTTAGGAAGACAAGTAGTAAGAGAGAATGAAAGGGATGATTAGGGCCAGAAGAAGAATGCTTGAAAGGGAAAGAATGAAAATCACAAATCATGGAAGAAAGAAAACCACAGAGAACGAGCTGACAAAAGAAAGAATAATGGCGAAAAAAGGGAAAAAAAGAAAGAGAAAAGCAAAACGAGGAATTTTTTTTTTATAAAACTATGAAAAATAGATTAAAAAACTATGAAAAAGATATGAAAAAATTATGAAAAAAATATTAAAAAACTATGTGAAAAAAAATAGAAAAAAACTACATGAAAAAAATATTACAAACTATATTATGAATTTTTTTTTTTATACTATAAGAAAAAAAAATTGAACTATATGAAAAAAAGATTAAAACACTAGATGAAAAAATTATTATAAGCTGTATGAAAAAAAATTAGAAAACTATATGAAAAAAATTTAAAAACTATGAAATGAATTATATCAGAGAAAAGAAATGAGAGAGAACCAACGAAACAAAAACACAACAAAAAGCGAAGAAGAAGGAAGAGGAGGAGAGGAGTCAAGCAGCTTCTCGGTATTTCATTAAGACTTGGACCAGCTCATGTTTCTTCTACTTAAGACAAAAACATCGAAACCTTAGGGAGAGAGAGAGAGAGAGAGAGAGAGAGAGAGAGAGAGAGAGAGAGAGAGAGAGAGAGAGAGAGAGGAGAGAGAGAGAGAGAGAGAGAGAGAGAGAGAGAGAGAGAGAGAGAGAGAGAGAGAGAGAAAGAGACATACATAGAGAGAGACAGAGAGAGAGACAGAGACATACATAGAGAGAGACAGAAACATAGAGAGAGACAGAAACATACATAGAGAGAGACAGAGACATACATAGAGAGAGACAGAGACATACATAGAGAGAGACAGAGACATACATAGAGAGAGACAGAGACATACATAGAGAGAGACAGAGACATACATAGAGAGAGACAGAAACATAGAGAGAGACAGAAACATACATAGAGAGAGACAGAGACATACATAGAGAGACAGAGACATACATAGAGAGAGACAGAGACATACATAGAGAGAGACAGAGACATGCATAGAGAGAGACAGACATACATAGAGAGAGACAGAGACATACATAGAGAGAGACAGAGACATACATAGAGAGAGACAGATACATACATAAAGAGGAGAGAGAGAGAGAGAGAGAGAGAGAGAGAGAGAGAGAGAGAGAGAGAGAGAGAGAGAGAGAGAGAGAGAGAGAGAGAGAGAGAGAGAGAGAGAGAGAGAGAGAGAGAGAGAGAGAGAGAGAGAGAGAGAGAGAGACATCCACTGTATTTTCTATATATATATAATGTTTCTCCCGTGATGTCCAAAAAAATATATTCCTAAAAAACAATTCCATTTCCTGGGATTCTACAAAACAATAATTTTCTTTGACTTTTTACTCCATGTTTCCTCTTTCCCTTCCTTGTTCTATTCCTCGAAGTCATTATCTTAACCTCTTGCTCTTTTTATCTTTCCCTCTCCGTCTCATCCTTACCCCCCATCCCCATCCCCTTTTTTCCTTCCACTTGACTTCCTTGCCCTTGCTGTTACTCTTCCTTTTGCCCTCCTGAACCGGGTGGCGAAAAAGACAATGTGTGAAGTGCCAGGTTAACATACTGTCTCTCCCGCGTGTATGCGTCTGACAGTGACTGCCTAGAAAATAGAAAAGAGGAGGTTCACTATATACATTTTTCCAGGTACAGTATTCCCGCCATCATACCATCAGTAGTAGTAGTAGTAGTAGTAGTAGTAGTGGTATGGTAGTGGTGGTAGCAGTAGTGGTAGTGGTTGTAGAAGTTGTAGTGGTAGTAGTAGTAGTAGTATAAATAGTACTAGTAGTAGTAGTGGGTGTAGTTGTTGTATGACCATTACCTGTCTCGTATTTCTCAAGGACATTCATACTCACTTCAGACAACTTTATCAGCCCGTGAAATACCTGCAGCTTACGACATAATTGGCTGAAATCACACTTGACTCACAAACTCTCTCTCTCTCTCTCTCTCTCTCTCTCTCTCTCTCTCTCTCTCTCTCTCTCTCTCTCTCTCTCTCTCTCTCTCTCTCTCTCTCTCTCTCTCTCTCTCTCTCTCTCTCTCTCTCTCTCTCTCTCTCTCTCTCTCTCTCTCTCTCTCACACATTTTTACAATTCTTTCCCCAGTAACAACAGCTATTTCCAATACCACTTTTACTACTACAACAACAAAAACACCAATCCTTCGATATACTGTGAAAAAAAACCCACAGAACATTGATCCGCTGATCACCTACAAGAAAACTGGGCCACCACCACCACCACCAGCAGCACAGCCGCCACCACCACCACCACCACCACCAGCACAACCACCACCACCACCACCCTCACAACACTCCCTCATGCAGGAACACAACCTCGATATCAGGCATGAGGGTCAACAGCGAACCCAACTGATGGCTTACGTCTGGGCAGCCACGAACTAGAGAAACAGAAAAACCCAGCGTACCAAAATTGAGGCTCACGTTGGCTTAGGTATATATATCAATAACTTACAGTGGCTCCAGATACTGAGTGCAAGGGAAGGTGTAGGAAAGAGAGAGGGAAAGGAGGTAGGTACAAAACGAGGCTCCAAAGGGAAGGGTAGGACTAGGGCCAAACCTTTTAGATGCACAACTGAAAGCCCTCTCTCTTTAGACGTCAAGAGGCGCCACGAACGAGCTGTCGGATATATGCAGATGGTATGAAAAGCTGGAGGACTTCTGCGTCTGATTTTTCAACGTGAGGGGATACAAGAGTGGGAAGGAAGAGAGTGGATGATAGAAAGAGACGGGTAGTGTGGAAAGGAGGTTAGGCGACGTCAAGGAGCAGGAAATAGGAGCTTGGTATAGGAGGAGACTGAACACGGGAGAAAAACAACAACAACAACGAAGACGACAACTGAGAGCAAAGACATGGATGACAAGGAAAGCGACAAAGCAAAAGAACAAAGAGAATGACGGAGAGAAGGATGAAAGCGAAAGAGAACAAGGAGATGAAGAACAGGAAAAAAGGCGGTGAAAGCAAAGAAGATAAAGTATCAGACGAGATGGAAGAAAATATTGAGGCTGGGAAGAAAAAAATTGTTTGAGGACTAGGAAAAAGGCAGGGCTTATAGGAGTGAGAGTGAGAGTGAGAGAGAGAGAGAGAGAGAGAGAGAGAGAGAGAGAGAGAGAGAGAGAGAGAGAGAGAGAGAGAGAGAGAGAGAGAGAGAGAGAGAGGAGAGAGAGAGAGAGAGTGAGGGAGAGTTAAAAGGATAAAAGAAATTACGATAAATGCTGCAATCCAATGTAAAACGTAAGTCATATTAAGTTAAACCCACCACCACCACCACCACCACCACCACCACCACCACCACCACCACCACCCCATCACACCCCCACCACCACCCCCCACCACCACCACCACCACCACCCACCACCAACCACCCACCACCACCACCACCACCACCCCCACCACCACCACCACCACCCCCACCACCACCCCCACTATCACCACCCCCACCACCACCCCCACCACCACCACCACCCTGAACTGAAGGACTCATGAGGGAAATAACTACAGGGATAAAACACATTAATACAAAATAATACATAATACATGCATTGAATGTCCATCGGCCTGCATACTCCAGCGACGCATTTAAAGGCGTTAAATATATATATTTATAATAATAATTATATACATTTATAATTTATAATAAAGCTGGATGAAATAAAATATGTAGCAATGAATTATGAAATCAAAATATATGTAAAAGAATAAAATAGTTGCGATAGAGAGTTGTGCAAAATAGTTTACGTAATAGTGTAGAAACGTAGTGTAGAAAATAGTGTAAACGTAGAAAATGCATCCCAGAAATATATACTGTAGTAGAGTTAATAATTATTTTATATTCTCGGTGATTTTTCATTTTCATCACCATCACCACCATCACCACTACCACCATCACCACTACCACCACAACTACCATCAACACAACCACAATCACCACTACCATCAATACTACCACCATTACCACCATCACCACTACCATCACTACCACCACCACCACCACTACCATCACCACCACCACCACCACCACCATCAACACCACCACAATCACCACTACCATCAATACTACCACCATTACCACCATCACCAACATCACCACTACCATCACTACCACCACCACCACTACCATCACCACTACCACCACCACCACCATCACCATCACCACCACCATCACCACTACCATCACCACCACCATCACCACTACCACCACCATCACCACTACTATCACCACTACCATCACCACTAGCATCTCCACCATCACCACAACCACCACTATCCCCACTACCATCACCACCATTAAAACTAAAGGGAAACTGCAGTACCGAATAAATTTCCTCATAAAGTAGAAAGCAGACTTGTTACTCATAAACCCTCAGAACATAAGACTGCCAGTAAACACAGAAATTGTATTATGTGAACGTGAGGGTTGAGACAAATGCTACTGACAAGATATTATGGCTTGGGTCTTAAAGCCATGATGACTATATATGTGTCTGAAAGAAGAGAGGAGTGACAAGACAGCTCCCGAACTAAATTGGCCCACCCCCCCTTTCTTTATTCTCTTACTGTCTTCTTTATAGGGACTGGCAACTATGCAGGCTTTTTGTTACCTAATTTTGTTTTGCTCTTGGCCAGTCTCGTAGAGCGTAGCGTAGATTTAAAAAGGAAATTGGGAGAAACTGGTTCACAAATAGGGTGGTGAATGATTGGAATGGACTAAGTCGTCAGGTTGTCAATGCGGATTCTATTGGAGTCTTTAAAAGGAGTCTGGATAAATTCATGGATAGGGAAGAGAGGTGGATATAGGTAGAGATAAGTAACAGGAACTACCTCGTGTAGGTCTCACGCCCTCTTGTAGCTTCCTTACTTTCTTATGTTCTTATGTCTCTGTGATGTTAAAAAAAATTCAGCACTGCAGTAGACATTATTTTTCACTATTAAATCATCAGAAAGCCAATTTTCCACCATCACACACCATTTTGTTACAGTCATGCGTAAGATATCGCAGTTATATTGTTTACAAAAACATGCCACTAGACGATACCGCGTCCTCTGAGGATGCCAATCAGAGGTAATATCCCCTCTACCTTCCCTTCCTTTCCCCCCTGCAATGGAAAATGTCCCCCTTCCCTCTTCAACACATTTCTTTACCGTCCCTTATTTGCTCTTATCTCACTCCCTAACCTAATGTTTTGTCATTTGGCCGATTTTCTAAACATGGACTTGGGCTCACCTAAGACTAACCATGGCTTTAGACCAGACATTTAAGCTTTTTAACCATTTTTCCAGGGGGTTTAGTCTCAGATTGAAATTGCTAGACACTCACTAACCTCTCCAACATCCAAGTCTAATGATATTATACCCCGTACAAATGTTTAAAGCACTGAAATGTCTGTCTAAAGCCATGGTTAGTCTTAGGTTAGCCCATGTCCATGTTTAAAAAATCGGCCAATTCTTTTGCTCAATATCCCACTCATTAGCTCTTAGCACTTACTCCCACTCAGCACCTCATTTACTCCTATTACTTCTACCACTCCATATGGGTACTCCTTCATTTCTCTACAGTGTGGCAGGCTTGGCAGGCGGGAATTGGGCGGCAGAATATTGTCTTGGGCTGGATCTTGGGCTGGATATTGGGCTGGGTATTGAGCGGGATTTATTTGTTGTTTTTTTGTGCGGTTTTTTTTTTAGTAGCTCTTCTCATCCCCACTCAATAACACTCTCTTACCGTCCCTCCAGCTCTCCTTCTCACACAATAGCCCAATGGCACTAAGATCTTAACTCGCTTTCATACTTTATAGCCACAAAGCCCTCGATAAAAAAAAAATATCCAGGGTTTCCAGACCACTTTCCATTCACACAAATATTGACCCCAAGAAAAATGCTCTCTAAAAATATATGATAAAAAAAATTCAGGGATAAAAATTAGTGTCGCCCATTTCACCTGCCTTGCTCCACCTCACCTTTCCTTCCCCTGAGTGACGGCACGGCGGCCTCAGGTAAACCGGTGACACACTTTTCTTAATCCCCCCCCCGCCCAACACACACACACACACACACACACACACACACACACACACACACACACACACACACACACACACACACACACACACACACACACACACACCACACACACACACACACACACACCACACACACACACACACACACACAACACACCACACACACACACACACACACACACACACACACACACACACACACACACACACTAATAAAATAAAATACATACAAATGAATACAATACTAGGTGACAACATGTAAAATACAACTAGATGTTTACAACTAGATGAATACACACACACACACACACCACACACACACACACACACACACACACACACACACACACACACACAAGATGGATCTCTCGACCACGAAAATAGAAAGAAAGGATTCAAACAAGAGACTAAGACCCGCAACCCCTCCTCATTTTTTCTGAAGCCATAACACAACATACCAGGTCAGCCCACTTCTCTTCTCCAGAAAAAGAAAAAGCACGTATAAAAACAACGGGGATCCAGAGCTGCGTCCCTTTCACAAATAATAAAAAAGGAGAGAGGGGAGACCGCAAATAATGGATGAAACTGAAGAGAGAACACGACAGGGGATCAAGTTGAGGTGTAGTTATTTTGGTGTGAATCTTATAGCATCACCATCCATATCATTTTGTATTTATTTTCATATCTGATGATTTCTAAGTTAAATGTACGTACACTCCTCTTTGCCAGAACAAGGTGAACCAAAACTATATCATGATTGGGTATTATTATAGTAAAACATGTACAAAAATGTCAAATGCAAATATAACACCGTATGTGAGAAGCTGGTGGCCATGAATGAGCCTACGAACCACTCACGAACAATTATCTATTACGTTATGATAAAGTATAGATGGGCATTATGCTTATGTTGCGCGTGGCTCGGTGTCATAGATCGGTGCATTAGCCTTGAGCCTGTGGCTGGTGAACCTTACCCGGGCATAGGCTAGTGTGGAATCTGGGTTACCCAGTTACTTCCCGGTTTCCCACAGGTACGCATTCATCACCGAAAGGGGGTTAACCAAAGTTATTGCGGTACGCTCCCGACATCTTGCCCTTGCCCGTATTCGAACCAGGGCCCGCAGATTTGTAGCTAGGCACGCTGGCCACTAGACCACGGATGGGATTCCCGCAAATATCACGTGCCTGACAGGGAGGCGGTGCACGTGGCAGAGTGGTGCGATCAGACAGTCTTGCCTCTACTTCTACATTCAACTCTTAGAGACTTAGGCAGTCAACTTCTCCCAAGCGTAATGATGGGAGCGATTTACAACACCTCAGAATGTCATGAGAGTAAAAGCGAAGCACATGTCAAAGATAGGAATGCCTAGAGTACATTCAGGTTTCTATGGAGATGGATTGTTCAGTGAAAAATTGTTATTCGTTTAAAGGTAGAAGACTTTCTTAGATTCACTTTATCTTCTTCGATATCTGTCAGGATCTTATAATGGCATTCCTTAGAGACCCAAAAGTACTGGAATGTGATATACTCTCTCTCTCTCTCTCTCTCTCTCTCTCTCTCTCTCTCTCTCTCTCTCTCTCTCTCTCTCTCTCTCTCTCTCTCTCTCTCTCTCTCTCTCTCTCTCTCTCTCTCTCTCTCTCTCTCTCTCTCTCTCTCTCTCTCTCTCTCTCTCTCTCTCTCTCTCTCTCTCTCTCTCTCTCTCTCTCTCTCTCTCTCTCTCTCTCTCTCCTTCTTAGTAAAACAGATGTCACAAGTCGAGCATGTAATGGGTGGCCGGCAATGAATGTGATCCCAGTGAATGAGTAGCTGACAAATGTTCTGTTAGGTGCAGAGTGGAGGCGTCACCCTGGCAGTCTGCACATCATGATACGTGACTTTACATATCCTTGATGAACAAAAGAGGTGAGTATGTTTTGTTATTTGTTTGAACACATATACAAGCATACCAGTGTGATTATCAAATTAGGGTAATTGAGCTCCATTCTGGTATATACAACCCGGTGCGTGTTTTTTCTAGCAATAATATTAATTCGCTGTTGTTGTTGTTGTTGTTGTTGTTGTTGTTGTTGGAGGGGAGGGACGAAACACAAGAGAAAAATGGGTAAGGGTGGACAGAAGATGAAAAGGACGACTGTTAATGAATAGGAGTGTCACACCACCTCCCAGACAGGTAATAAGGCTGCCAATTCCACCCCATATAAACCCCTGGAACCCATGACAGCAACAAGTGTCATATGGCACCTGCTTTTGTATACTAAATGGACCAACCCTTTCCCTGCCATTACTACGTCTTTTCCTTTTATATGGGCTAGCCATCAGCGGGCTTTAATTTCACTCATTGTTCGTCTATTGGCCGGTCCTAAATGATGTAGAAAAAATTAAATAGGAGTAAAAAAAAATTATGAGTTAAAAAAACTAAAGATAAAAATATAATAGTATGAAAATTTGATTAAATAAATAAAATTAATAGGTTAAAAAATAAAGTTTCAATTATCTCTAATGATGAAGAATAACCATAAAGGAGCAGAACCTACGCAACGGTTAAAAGCGATGCACAAGATACAACAATAACAACACTATAGCTAACAATAAGACCGTGAATGAAACACACCCAAAGAAAATTACATCTATTAACCTTATTAACCTATTGTCCTTCCATTAGTTCCGGCGCTTCTCACGACCCAGTCATAAATATTGGTTAGAATAATGGCGCGGGGTTGTGGCGCCGGTGTAACAGTTAGAATAATGGCCCGAGGTTGTGGCGCCGGTGTAACAGTTATAGTAATGGCCCGAGGTTGTGGCGCCGGTGTAACAGTTATAATAATGGCCCGAGGTTGTGGCGCCGGTGTAACAGTTATAATAATGGCGCGTGGTTGTGGCGCCGGTGTAACACTTAGGTACTCGCCGGTGTTGTTATGCTCCTCTAGGAACGCACAATTCTTCCTCTGACTCGCATGAATAATTCTGAATTATGTACGAATACGACTGATACTGAGACACCTATGTTCTGAGGGGAGAGATGGGGGAGATGGGAGAGAAGGGAGAGATGCGGGAGAGGTCTGAGGGGTCTGAGGGGAAGTTCTGGAGATGGGGGAGAGGGGAGTGATGGAGAGCCTTATGCAAAGAGAGAACTGCGAGAGATGGGAGGGTTAGGGACGGAAATGGGACAGTGAAGGGAGGGTCGGTAATGGATGGGACATTGAAGGGAGGCAGCAAAAAGGATGGGACATTGAAGGGAGGCAGCAAAAAGGATGGGACAGTGAAGGGAGGCAGCAAAAAGGATGGGACAGTGAAGGGAGGGTCGGTAATGGATGGGACATTGAAGGGAGGCAGCAAAAAGGATGGGACATTGAAGGGAGGCAGCAAAAAGGATGCGACATTGAAGGGAGGCAGCAAAAAGGATGAGACAGTGAAGGGAGGGGCGGTGAAGGATGGGACAGTGAAGGGAGGCAGCAAAAAGGATGCGACATTGAAGGGAGGCAGCAAAAAGGATGAGACAGTGAAAGGACAGTGAAGGGACAGCAAAAAGGATGGGACAGTGAAGGGAGGCAGTAAAAAGGATGGGACAGTGAAGGGAGGCAGTAAAAAGGATGGGACAGTGAAGGGAGGGGCGGTGATGGATGGGACAGTGAAGGGAAGCAGCAAAAAGGATGGGACAGTGAAGGGAGGGGCGGTAAAGGATGGGACAGTGAAGGGAAGCAGCAAAAAGGATGGGACAGTGAAGGGAGGAGCGGTGAAGGATGGGGCAGTGAAGGGAAGCAGCAAAAAGGATGGGACAATGAAGGGAGAGCGGTAATAGATGGGACAGTGAAGGGAGGCAGTGAAAAGGATGGGACAGTGAAGGGAGGGTCGGTGAAGGATGGGACAGTGAAGGGAGGCAGTAAAAAGGATGGGACAGTGAAGGGAGGGTCGGTGAAGGATGGGACAGTGAAGGGAGGCAGTAAAAAGGATGGGACAGTGAAGGGAGGCAGTAAAAACGATGGGACAGTGAAGGAAGGGGCGGTGAAGGATGGGACAGTGAAGGGAAGCAGCAAAAAGGATGGAACAGTGAAGGGAGGGGCGGTGAAGGATGGGGCAGTGAAGGGAAGCAGCAAAAAGGATGGGACAGTGAAGGGAGGAGCAGTAATGGATGGGACAGGGAAGGGAGGGGCGGTGAAGGATGGGACAGTGAAGGGAGGCAGTAAAAAGGATGGGACAGTGAAGGGAGGCAGTAAAAAGGATGGGACAGTGAAGGGAGGGACGGTGAAGGATGGGACAATGAAGGGAGGCAGTAAAAAGAAAGGGCGGTGAAGGGAGGCAGTAAAAAGAAAGGGCGGTGAAGGGAGGCAGTAAAAAGGAAGGACAGTAAAGGGGAAGGGACGATAAAGGGAAAGACAGTGAAGGGAGGCAGCAAAAAGGAAGGGACAGTGAGGGGACGATAAGGGGAAGGACAGTGAAGACAGAGAAAGGGAAGGAAACGACATGAAAATAGAGATATTACAAGTTTTTTCTTCACAGCTAACTTTTATTCTTCTTTTCTACATCACAAAGGACTAGCCAAGGGCAAAACAAGTAATAAAAAGCAGTAACGGTGTTGAAAAAAAGTGGTCTAAATATGTAAAAGCGTAAAACACACACACACACACACACACACACACACACACACACACACACACACACACACACACACACACACACACACACACACACACACACACACACACACACACACACACACACACACACACACACACACACACACACACACACACACACACACACACACACACACACACACACACACACACACACACACACACACACACACACACACACACACACACACACACACACACACACACACACACACACACACACACACACACACACACACACACACACACACACACACACACACACACACACACACACACCACACACACACACACACACACACACACACACACACACACACACACACACACACACACACACACACACGAAAACGGTCTTACATTTTCATTAACGTCACCCTAAGATACTTTTTGTCCAGAGAAAGAGAGTTCCTCCCCATCCATGTAAAAATAAAGCTACGGACACGGAAAAAAGACAATAGTTTGGCCGACACTCCCCTCCATTTCTGCCCCGGAACCACCACACCGCCGCTGCCCTCACTTCTCACCCATAGATTTTCGATACTGCCGATTCTATTGTCACAAAAAAAAAAAAAAAAAAAAAAAAGTCATTCTGTGTTATGTTGTCCCAGTATATACATGTTTTTTTGTCATCCTCTTCTGTGACTTTCCCCAGCCGCCCTTAACCCCTTGAGACCCAAAACGTAATTTCCATTGTAATTTGGGCACCAGTAGACGATTTTTAGTGAATATAAGCAATATGTTATAGATATGAACTGTTTAGTATCCTTGTCCACTAACTTATTTGGTATATTCAGTTACTTTTTGAAATTTTATGGCTCGACAACCTACAATTTTTATAGTAAAGGAAAAATCTGGCGTGAAGAGGTTAATAATTCAAAGTAATAAGAGGTTACAAGACCCAGAACACAAAATAAAACCAGTGTATTATAATGAGTCAATATGTTTAACGTAAATATTCAAATTAATTAAAGTCGACATACACGTAAAAAACGGATACACAAATATGTTCAACATTTTTCACACATGTCAATATTTTATCACCTTGACTGAGCGACCGCGCGACAATTTTTTTTTTATATTCTATTCTACGTATATTTTTTCCCCTCTTGGCAGTTACCGTATGTTTTACTCGCACTTTTTCTCTTCATTTTATTTACCTTATTTTCCTAAGTATGTATGTGAGTTGACGGTGTGCCTCGACTCGCCACAAACTCTCCGTCACATGGGATCCAAGTCTCCTTACAAGGGTATTGGAACCTGTTGCGCCATGTTCCAGGGGAGGGAGAGAGGGAGGGAGGCGAGGATGAGGATAAAAGATAGGGACAACGAAAGAGAAGGTTGGAAAAAGGATTGTATATTGTAATGCCAAAAAAAGGGAAAATGTAAAAGTA
>JACEEZ010001064.1:220000-245000 GCA_016584305.1 Chionoecetes opilio | reverse complement strand
ACTCTCAATTTTTAACATGATTCCTGCGCGGCTACGCGCACCGTCCAGAGAACGTTGCTTGCCGCAGCAATCCTTTACTCTGGGACTGAGAGTGCTGCGAAGTGTGGGGGAGGTGTATCCAGATTTTTTCCTGTTAATACAGGAGTGAGGCAAGGGTGCGTCCTTGCCCCATCACTTTTCAACACTTGTATGGACTGGGTATTGGGCAAAGTTATAGATCAAAGTGATTGTGGAACATCCCTCGGCAACACCAAGATCTCTGATCTTATTTTTTACGATGATGCAGTAATCTTTTCTGAGTCGCTGGAGGTCCTGTTGATGGCTCTCGTGGCACTGCACGAGGAGGCAAAGTCTTTGGGACTTGAGGTCTCCTGGCTCAAGACCAAGGTCCAGGTGTTGGGAAGCTTACTAGATGAAACAGTACAGTCTATTCATGCGTGCAGCGAGGACATTGAGATCTTGGAAAATTTTACATACCTTGGTAGCGCAGTCCATAATGAGGGTCACGTCAAGAAGTCTTACGGCGGATTGGCATAGCCCACGGTGTTATGGACTCGCTCAGCACGAGTATTTGGCGTTGTCGGTACCAGTGCAGGAGGACAAAGATCCGGATCTTCAAGTCGCTTGTGATCCCTGTCTTTCTCTATGGTTGTGAGACATGGACACTAAATAGCGACTTGAAGAGGCGAATCGATGCCTTTGGTAATAAGTGTTTTCACAGAATCATAGGATATCGCTGAGATGATTACGTGTTAAATAAGCGATTGCACTGTGAGACTGAATCGGGGCCTATTACGTGCATAGTCCGTCAGCGCCAACTTCGGCTATTTGGGCATGTGGCACGCTACCCTGAAAATTATCCTTCCCATCGGGTTGTATCTGTAAGAGACAATCCGGCGTGGAGGAGGCCAAGAGGGCGCCCACAAGGCTCGTGGCAAGTTGATGATTCCTGTCGAGAGTTGCTTGGTATGGAAAGGGAGCCTGCATGGGGACTCGCGCGAGGTGACCCCCGGGAGTGTCTTCGTACGGTGGGCGAGGCAACGCGCTCCCCGGCGTATGCCCCCAATGATTGATTGACAGCAATCCACCCCCTCTTCAAGCTGAATGTGGTCTGCCTTCTTAAACTTTAGAAGGTAGATGCCGTGAAATTAAGACTGCTGTTCGAGGTCACGGAGCAGGCTGTCTTGGATACCTCAGAAGGCAGCAGCCCAGATGAAGACGTAGAGGATGTTTTTTTTAAGGAGAGATTTATCAATTTTATCGAGATCCACTGCATCTTCAGTTCAGGTGTGACAGTTCATTACTCCAAGTCATTATATTAGACAGCTTGAGCGTCATGCGGATAAATTATTGTAATATTTATGATTTAAGTGCAATAATATATATATTTTTAATTTAAGCATCTCTCTCTCTCTCTCTCATATATACATACATATATATACATATATATATATACATATATATAATACATAATATTTTATATACATCTTATATCCATATATATATAACATAAAATATACATATAATATAATACATATATATACATATAATATACATAATATATATACATTTTATATACAAAATTAACATATATATAACATATATATATACATATATATATACCTATATATAATTTCTAATATATCATATAATATCATAATATATAACATAATATATATACATATATTTTAAATAAAATATAATAATATACATATATATATATACATATATATATATATACAATAATTTTATATATATAAAAAATATACAATATTAATATATATATATATATACATAATATATATAACATATAATATATACATATATCATAAATATTTTTAATATTTTAATATTAATATAATAATATAATATAATATATACTATATATATATTTTAATAAAAGATATATGGTATGTATAATGTATATCAATATATATATTATATATGTATATATATATATTAGTATATTATAATATATATATAGATATATATTATATATGTAATATATATATATTATATTTTAATATATATATAATGTTATCTATATATATTATATATGTAATATAATGTATATGATATATATATATATATGTATATATATATGTATATATGATATACATATATATATAAATATATATATATAATTTTATTATATATATATATATATATATATATATATTATAAAATTATCATATATATATATTTTTAAAATATATATGTATATATATTGTATATTAAAATATATATATAATATGTATATTGTATATATATATATATGTATATGTATATATGTATATATATTTTATTATATATGTATATTATATATGTATATATGTATTTAAAATATTAGTATTTTATGTTTATATATATGTTATTATATTATTATATAATATATTTATTATTATATGTATTATATATATATACTATTTTATAATTTGTATATGATATATTTTAATTATAATATATTAATATATATATTGTATAATATATATATATATATATATATAATATATATATATTTTATATATATATAGTATATATATAATATATATGTATATAATAATATATAATATATAATATATATTTTATATATATATATATAAATTTTATATAATAATATATATATATATATTTATATAGATAATAATATATTATATATGTAGATAATATTTTATATATCTTATGTATATATAATTATAAAATTTTATTTAAATGTATATGTATATATCCATATATATATATATATATTATAAAATAGTGTAATAATAGATTATATATGAATTTTATAGATGTATAATATAGTATATATATTATATACATCTATATAAAGTCTTTTATATATTTCATCTATAATACTCTATAATACAAAAATCTATATAACATAGATATATATTACTAATTAATATATAATATATATATATACATATATAATAAATATATATACATCTATAATATATATATAATATATTTTATATATATAAAATATATATATATATATATCTATATTATAAAATATATATTTATATTATATATATAATTATAATATATATAAAGATGTTATATATCTATATATATGTTTTATACTATATATCTCTAATAAATGTATATATATCATTATATATATACATCTATATATATCTAATAGCCGCAAAGCGCCTCCGGCGGACTTTTTGGCTAGTCCTGCGGGGGGCCTTGTGGGCCTTCGCCCACCACCTGGTTTGGTGGGCTTCGCCCACCAAACACAGACTCTCAAAATAGCCCTTCTAACTTCCTGAAATCATGGATTAGAAATGTATGTATTCCCCACCAATTTACTCAACCATTACCATCAAACCCCCACCATTTCACTACCATAAAACCATCACCCCCCAATTCACTCACCCATTACCATAAACCACACACCCATCAACCCTACCCATTACACCCAACTATTCCTCAACATACCCATCACCCAAAATCACCCCCACCCATTCACTACCCAAACACACCAAAATTTCCCACACCCCACCCATTCACTCACCACATTACCATAAACCTAAACAAGGTTTCCTCAATTTTCGCAACCATTTTTTTTTCACAATTATCCCCTAAATAGGTGTAAAAAATAAAAAAAAAGTTCGGATCACTCATAATTGGGTTAAAACCTTTCCCTGGTTTAACCCGGATCAAAAATGTGCCATATTGAGTGATGCGCCACGTGGGGCGGAACCTATACAGACACACACTAACACACACAAACACCAAAACACAACACACACACAGACAGCAGCAGACAGAAGACACCATTTCCTTTATATTACCATTACCCATCACCCCCACCTATTTCCTCACCCATCACCATCACCCCAACCATCACCCCCCACCCATCACTCACCCCTCACCACACCCATTTCCATCACCCACCATTCACTACCATTACCCATCACCAAAATCAAGGTTTCCTCAATCTCGCAAACAACTTTTTTTCACAATTACGATTAAATAGGTGTAAAAAAAAAAAAAAAAAGTGATGGATTATATCATAATTGGCTTAAAACTTCCTCTGGCGAAACCCGTTCCAAAACTGTGGCCAAGATGGGGATTTCGCCACGGGGGGCGGGGAAACCCTTTCCAGAAAACAACAACACCCACACCACACACAGGGCAGAAGACAGGACAGACAACCCCCCTTTCGCTTATATTACCATTACCTCATCAACCCCCACCTATTCCCTCACCCATCACCCCTCACCCCCAACCCATCACCCCCCACCCATTCACTCACCCATCACCCCACACCCATACCATCACCCCACCCATTCAACCCCACCCATTACCCATCACCCTACATCAAGGTTTCCTCAATTCTCGCCAACCCACTTTTTTTCACAATTTTCGCTAATAGGCTGCTAAAAAAAAAAAAAAAAAAAAAAAGTGGCAATCATCTCAAATGGGTTAAACCTTCCCCTGGTCAACCCGGTCCAAAATGGCCATATGAGGTGATTGCGCACGGGGGGCGGAACCTATACCAACACACCCCCACAACACACCCAAAAAACAACAGACAGACAGAAGACAGACAGACACACTTCGCTTATATTTACTATAATCAACTATATCCCTAACATACCATAGAAAATACCCCAACATACTACCCCTAAAAAATAAATTACCAAATTTACTACCAATATACCTATAATAAGTTTCCTCAATTCTTTCAAACATTTTTTCACAATATTTTGCTAATATTTTAAAAAAAAAAAAAAAAAGTAAATATATTATAATGGTTAAAACCTTTATTAGTTCATAAAATTCTAATAATTCCAAACAACCTATTTTAAAAAACACCGCAAACCCCCCCCGGGCGGAAAATTTTGGGTTATTTTCCATTTTCCCCCCCCTTTTCCCTTTCCCCCCACCCATACCCCCAAATACCCCCACCTTCCCCAAACGATGAAACCATGTATATACCCCACCCATTCACTCACCCATTACCATCACCTCACAATTCCTCAAATTCCCAACCCCCTTTTTTTCACCCAAATTTTTCCCAAAATCAAAAAAAAAAAAAAAAATCGACACCAAACTATCCTCCCCTCAAACCCTCCATGGGCCCAAAATTCCCACCAACCCATTACCACCAACCCACACCCACTACCACACCCCAAACACACCAAACCATACCCAACACCCTCCATAATTACCTCCATCCGCAACCCACTTTTTTAACATATCCTAATAGCTCTAAAAAAAAAAAAAGTACCAAATAAATAATCATCATAAATTGGCTTAAAAACCCTTCCCTGCAACCTCAAAAATTTGCCATATGAGGTGATTGCGCCCCGGGGCCAAAACCTATTACCCGCCCTCACACACACACACACAACACACACACACACAGACAGACAGACAGACAGACACACTTCGCTTATATTTTACCATACCATCACCCCCACTATTCCTCACCATCACCATCACCCCCAACCATCACCCACCACCATTCACTCACCCAACCCCAAAACCCAACCCCTGACCCCACCCATTCACTCACCATACCCCTCACCCTACCATCAAGGTTTCCCCAATTCTCGCAACCACTTTTTTTCACAATTATCGCTAATAGGTGCTAAAAAAACCCAAAAAAAAAAAGGGCACTCATCTCATAAGGGCTTAAACCTCCCCTGGTCAACCCCGGGTTTCCATGTTTTTTAAAGAGGTGCATTTCGCCAGAGGGGCGGAACCTATACCAACACACACCCCCACAACACACACACCACACAGACAGACAGACAGACAGACCACCTAGCTTTTATTACATTACCATCACCCCCCACTATCCTCACCATACCATCCAACCCCAAAACCATCAACCCCCAACCATTTTATCACCATACCAAACCATTTCCAAAAGACCACTTCATACATTAAAACCCCTCACCCTACATCAGGTTCCAATTCTGAACATTTTGGTTCAACATCGAATAACTGCCAAAAAAAAAGAAAAAAAAAAAGTGACGAACATTCGAATTAACTTCCCCGGCCACCCCGTTTCAAAATGCCATATGAGGTGAGGGGGCCCAAGGGGCCCAACCCCAACCACAAAACAACAACACCACCACACCAAACCACAGACACAACACAACCCAACCCCACCCTAATGTACAATTTCCAAACGAAAGATATGATAATAGGCATGAAAAAAGACAAAAAAAAACAAAGGAGAACATTAAAGGGAAACTAACAGAACAGGAAAAATGTTTCAATAGCGATGAGGCACAAAGGATAACAGTGGGAGAGAAGCCTAACAAAGAAATAGACAAACAAAAACAACAGAGAAACCCCCCACAGAAGACAGGACAGAAAATTTGAAATTAATAACCCCATATTACATACCCAAAAACTACAATAAAATCCTACATAAACCCTACCCAGAAAAATATAATAACATACACACAAGGTTTTAGTTAACGAAATTTTAGTCACCATATGTAAGAGTGAAACAAAAAAAAAGAGATACTTAACCATAAAAAAAATAAAAAGGGTTAAAAGACTTAATGTAACACGGTTAAAAAGGATATGATGATTTGGAACAGGGGGGGATAGAAACAGAAAAAACCAAACGACAGAAAGACAGAAAAACAGGAAATACAGAACACATTTACATAATACAATAAATTATACATAAACATATAATAAACAAATAAGAAACCCAAGATATAGTCTATATAACATTATAATATAATACAATAGAATACCAAAATAGAAATAAAATAAGATACAAATATAATAGAAATACTATAAAAACATATATTAAGAGAAAGATATAAGAAAAAAAACAGAAGAAAAAAAAGATAGAATATAGGACTAGAGATAGATAATAAGGTATGAAATATATAGAATAAAAGAATGAATAATAGAAAATATAATAGAGAACATATGATAACTATAGATTAAATAATAGAGATATATATAATATCTAAGAAAATAGATGGATATAACAGGAATAATAAGAGTATATAATAAATATATAATACATATATATATATAAAAACAATATATATAAAATAGAATAATATATACATATACAAATAATAAATATATAACATATATATAATAATATACATAATATTAAAATATACAATAAATATATATATAGATACATAAATATATATAGAAATTATAAATAATATATAGATACAAATATATTAATATACATATATATATATATACATATATTATATTTAAAGATATATATATAATATAAATAATATATATATATATAAAAACCATATAAATTATATAAACCTTTAAAATAATAAATATCTATAAATATATAACAAATAATCAGTATATAATAATATTTTTTTGATATAGTTAATATACATATAGATATATAATATATAGATAAAAAATAAATATTAATTTTACTATATATATATTCTATATTTGATTTATATTATATAATATATAATGTATATATATCATATATGATATATATTATATAGAATTATATATATTATATAAATAATATAATATATATGTATATATATAAATATATATAGATATATATTAAAATATATTGATATAGTGTAATACCTTTTTTTAGATTATATATCTTAGAGAATATATAGATTAAATAAAAAGAATAGATTTTTATATATAGGGTTTAATATATATAATGATATATATTATAATAGAAATTATATATATGATATAATATATATATATATATTAATTAGATATATATAAATATATAATATATATGTTATATATATGTAATATATATATATATGAAAAATATAATAATAATATACAGATTTTATAGTATAAAAATTATATTAGATAATATATTATATTAATATATATATATTATTATATTTATATATAAATTGTATATAAAATTATATATATATATATAATATAGGGGATATATATATATATTTCTATATATAGTATATTGTAATATAGTATAATTTTGAAAGGTATATATATAATATATGTTATATATTATATATATATAGTATATTATATATATATATATTTATTATTATATATGTATAAATTATATATATATATATGGTATATAATATATGTTATATATATATATATATTATATATATATATATAATATATTTTATATGTATAATTTATTATATTTTATAATATAATTTTTGTTTATATATATATATAATATAAAATTATATAATATTTTAAAAATAATATATATGTTATATATATATATATATATATATAGATATTAATTTTAATATATAATTTTCTAGTATATTATTTTGTATAGTATAATATAGATATAATATATATATATATATATAAATATATATGTATATATAGAAATGATATATTATATATTGTATAATATATATATTGTATAATATAATAATATACATATATATATTAGATATATATATGCTAGAGATAGATATATATATATATATTATATATAGATTTTATAGTGTATAATATATATAAAATATATATTATATATATATATATAATATATATTTTATATATTATATATGTGAAGATATATAGATATATATATATATATAGATTAATATATATAATATATATATGATATATATATTATAATATTATATAAATATATTATAAATTTTAAATATATTTTAAAATATATAATGAATATATATAAAATTTTAGAGTATATATATGTATATATAATATATTAATATTATATAGATATAATTAATATATATAAGATATATTTATAATTTTAAAGAAGTATTTTAAAGTATATATATAATAAAATAATATAATATAAATATGATATTATTACATATTATAATATTAATATATATAATCATATAAGATATATGTAAGATATATATTATATGTAATAATTATATGTTTTTATCTAAAATATATGTATATAATATATTATAGTATATAAATTTACATATATATAATATGAATTAAGTATATATATTACTACATAGTTATTATATATATATTTTATGAGATATAATAACTACATATAATTATCTATTAATATATATACATATATATATAATCATATCATATATATATAAATATATGTTCATATTATTATAGATTAACTACGAATATATACTAATTAAGATATATATAATTATAAGATTTTTATATAATAGAATTTTTACATATATATGTATAATACAGTATTATTAAAACATATACAATATATAATTATGACATATAAAATATATATAGATACAGATAGATATAATATATAGATATATTTTAGATATAATATAAGAATATATAATAACAGAATTTATGATATATATATATCCTATATATTGTATATATAGTATCATATATTATATACCCATATAGTATTTGTATATAATAATCTATTATATATAATAATATATATATAATAAAATCTAGGATATTATAGAAAAAAATATATATATATGTATATATAATATAATATATACTATTATATATATATTAGATAATGATTTTAAGATATTATATAGATAGAGATATATATATAGCTATATAGATATTATAGATATATATATATTTTATATATCTAAATTATATATATATATTTTATCTTTTAGTATATAGATATATTTATAATAAAAAATATATATTATATAAGTATATATATTAATAATATAATGTAATAGAGTATATATATAGTATAGAATATATAATATATATTATAATATATATATAATATAAATAATATATCCATAATACTAATATGATATAGTATATAGATGATAAAATATAGATAGAATAATAATATATAAATATAAGATATATATTAAAATATTAATATATAATGATATATATATATAAGTATAGAAATAGATATATATATATATATGATAAAAATATAAGAAGCTATAATATAGATTAAAATTATAGTATAAATAGAGATATTATATATAGATATTTATATATACTATATATATATATATAGATATATTATTATATAGAAAAATAGAAAATATATATAAAATATTATAGTATATATAGAATATAAGATAAGAGATAATATGGTATAAAATAATAATATAAGATAGATAATATTATATAATAGTATCATATATAATTTTTACGATATATATATTATGAAAAATATATATATAGTTTTATAATTATATTATATATTATAATATATAATATATATATAATATAGTAGATATATATTAATAATAGATATATATTTGAGATATATATAATATATTTTGATAGGTAAATACATATAATTATTATATATATATAACATATATAGTATATAAGGGTATATATATATAAATATATTTAATTTAAATAATATTTAAAATATAAAATATATAATAAAATTATACTATTAAAATATAATATAATATAACATGAAAATTTTATAATTTAAATAATACAATATATAAGATATACATATATAATATATTTTATTATATAAATATACATAGTATATAAATAAATACATATAATGTATTTGCAATTACGATAAAGAAAATATAATATAGTTTACAATATATAGTGATAATTAGAAATATAGGAGATATAGCAGAATTATATAACTTTTTAATGATTATATAGATTGTATAAATATATTATTAGTACCTATACATATATATAATACTATACAATAAAAAAGACAAATACCATAAATATATACATAATATAAAATATAAAATAAAATAATATAACATAAATATATACAATATAATAATATATACAAATAATAATAGTATACATGATATATATATAACATAAATAAAATATAACAAATTATATATATATCTACAAAAAAAAATAACAATATATATAATATATATTATACATTAATATAAATATATACATATATATAAACTAAATTTATAATAAAAATTTATTTGGTACATCTACATAAATATAAACAAAAAAAAACAATAAATAAAAAACAAAAAAATAAATACAAAAAAAAAACAAAAAAAAAAATAAATAACATAAAAAAAAAATAAAAATAAAAATACAATTAAAAAAAAAAAAAATATCAGATATATTAAAAAAATTAAAAATACAACAAATATAATCATTTAAACACAACAAAAAAAAAAATAAAAATTGACGATATAAACATTTATATGAGGGTATAAATTTAAAATTTGGGATTCGGTTCAAAAAAAGGGGTTCATTTCTGCGGAAATGGAAAGGAGGCGGGGAAAAGACAAAAAAAAAAAAAGAGGGGACGCGGAAGAGGAGACCCAAAGAACAAAAAACAAAAAAAAAAACACAAAAAAACAAAAAAAAAACAAAAAAAAACAAAACAACCAAAAAAAAAAAAAACAAAAAAACAAAAAAAAAAACAAAAAAAAAAAAAAAAAAAACAAAAACACAAAACAAAAAACAAAAAAAAAACAAAAAAAACAAAACAAAAAACCAACAAAAAAAAACAAAAAACAGAACAAAAAACCGAGACAGAGAAAAAACGGGAAAAAGAGAAGCAGAATGGAAAAGGGAAGAACAGAAAAATAAAGAGGAACAGGAGGAGAAAGAGGAGGAAGAAGCGGAGGGAGAAGAGAGACAGAAGAAGAGAAAAGGAAAATAAAGGGATAGGAGAGAAAAGAAGGGGGAGGAAAATGGAAAAAGGAATGAAATGGAGGAAATGGAAGAAAACATCAAAAGTGAGAGGAGTAAAGAAAGGTAGGAAGGAAAAAGAAAAATAAAGAAGGGAAGCAAAAAAGGAGAGGAAAAAAATAAAGGAAGAAAAAGCTAAAAATTAGAAGATAAAAAAAAAAGAGAGAAAGGAGAGAAAGAAAATGAGGAGAAGGGAAAGAAAAGAAGAAGAAAAAAAAAATAGGGAGAAGAAGGAGGAAAAAGGAGGAGAGGGGAGAGTGAAAGCAGGAAGAGGAGACAGAGAGAAGAAAGGAGAGGAGACGGAGAGAGAGAGAAATGGGGAAAACGAGAGGAGGAAAGAAGAAAGGAGAAAAAATAAAAAAGCACGGGAAGGAAAAGAAAATCACAAGGAAGGGAAAGGAGGGAAATTTTTGGGAAAAAAGTGAAAAAAAAACCCAAAAAAAGAGGTAATAAAGAAAGGGTAGAAAGAAAAAAAAAAGAAAAAAGAAAGAGGAATAAAGGAATAGCGAAGACGGGAAAAAAAGGGAAACAAAAAAAAAAAAAAATTTTCAAAACCAAAAAAAAAAATTAAACGGGGAAAAAAAGAAAAAGTAAAGGTTAAAGCGGAAAAAAAATTTTTTTAGCAAGGAAAACTCTTTTTTTTGCAATGCAAAAAACGGGGGTGGCATTTCCACCAAAAAAAAAAAAAAAAAACTAAAAAAAAGGTTGGGAAAGGGAGATGAGAGCGAGCAGGGAGAGAGAGAAAGAGGAGGGAGGAGAGTGAGAGGAGAGAGGAGAGAGAGGCGAGAGGAGGAAAGGAGAGAGAGAGCGGAGAGAGACGGAGGAGAGAGATGATGAGAGCAGAGGATTCGAAGAGGAGCGCGAAGAGTTGCCTGACGAGAGAGAGAGAGAGAAGAGAGAAGGAGACGAGATGAAGAGAGAGAGAGCGATGGAGAGGAGAGATGAAAGTCTTTGAGACGGAGAGAGGGGAGAGAGCCGACGAGAGAGAGAGGAGATGGAACAAGTAATGGAGGGATGAGGGATGAGAAAAGTGGGAGCACGGAGGAAGGACTGGAGACAAGGAATGAAAAGGAGATTGAGATAAAAAACGAGAGAGAGTGAGAGGAGAAAGAAAGAGAGAGCGAGAGAGAGAAAGAGAGGAGAGATGAGGAGGGGAGGGAGAGGAGAACAGCGAGAGGGATAGACGAGGAGAGAGGACGAGAGAGCAGACGAGAGAGTGATGATGAGAGAGAGAGGGAGAGACGTGAGGAGGGGAGAGAGAAAGGAGAGGAGAGAGAGGAGAGATGAGAGAGAGAGAGCGAGGGAGGACGGAGAGAGAGAGAGAGAGAGGGTGGACTGAGGAGGGAGAGAGGCAGAGAGAGAGAGAGAGAACGACGAGAGAGAGAGAGAGAGAAATAGAGAGGAGACAGGGGAGAAGAAACAGACAGAGAAAAGAGAGAGAGAGAGTGCCGATTGTGGAGGAGAGGAGGGAGAGAGAGAGAGAAATAGGGAGAGAGACAGGGAGAAACAGACAGAGAGAGAGAGCGAGAGGATTGAGGATGAGGAGGAGCAGAGAGCTGGCTGCTGAAGAGAGAGAGTAGAGGAGAGAGCGAGATGAGAGAGATGAGCTCGGAGAGATGAATTGAGTAAGATGAGAGGAGAGATCGAGAGAGAGAGCAAAATGAAGCGATGGAGTTGTAGGTAATAGACGAGAAGTTGAAGATAAAAATATATAAATTGTTCCACTGTGCTTTTAATCTCGGTGAAAACTCAAAATCATTTCTAGCATTTTTCGCAAGTGCAATATTAAAAGTAGCTGTGCCGACACTTTTTATGTGGCATAAAACACACGCACACGCACACACAACACACACACACACACACACACACACACACACACACACACGGTAACAAATTAAACCATTCTCACATTCTTTAGACTCATGAAAAAAATCTCCACACAGAATAAAATAAATAGAGAGACAAATATAAGGACATTAGGAAGCAGGGAACATAAAGCAGGCTAACATATATAAATAAAACAACAAAACATCACAAATTACATTAAATCCGAATATAAAGAGTAAAGGTAAAGAGGATTGACAGGATTCTAGGTTTCTGCAACGTGTAAACGGCATCACCATCTATTAGGAGGAATAAAACCTGTTGCTACCAGCTGCGGGGACCTTTTTCTCCATATTTTTTTTCAAATGCTGGTTTCTACTTACGACTATTACAGTTCTACACTATACCTTTTTATTACCTTTTCCACACTATTAATTGCACACTATTTACCTTTCTTTATTTACACCTTTCCTACCACTACTACCTTTCTACACTATTACCTTTCTACACTATTACCTTTCTACACTATTACCTTTCTTTATTACCTTTCTACACTATTACCTTTCTACACTATTACCTTTCTACACTATTACCTTTCTACACTATTACCTTTCTACACTATTACCTTTCTACACGATTACCTTTCTACACGATTACCTTTCTACACGATTACCTTTCTACACGATTACCTTTCTACACGATTACCTTTCTACACGATTACCTTTCTACACGATTACCTTTCTACACTACTACCTTTCTACACTACTACCTTTCTACACTATTACCTTTGTTACACTATTACACTTTATACACTATTACTTTCTCTTATTAACCTTTCTACACTATTACCTTTCTACACTATTACCTTTCTACACTATTACCTTTCTACACTATTACCTTTCTACACTATTACCTTTCTACACTATTACCTTTCTACACTATTACCTTTCTACACTATTACCTTTCTACACTATTACCTTTCTACACTGAGGACTAAATAAAGTGCGCAAGGAAGAGACAGGAAAGAGGAAGGAGAGAAGAGGAAGTAAGAGAGGTAAAGAGAGTAAGTAAAATAAAGAGTAAAGTAAAGAGGAAGAGAGGTCAAGAGGAAGTAAGAGAAGGAGTAAAGTGGGAAGAAAGACAAAAGACAGGAAGGAAACCCGAGTTTGTTGAGAAAAAATGTGAAGAAAAATACAAAAGAAAAACGAGAAAGACGAGAAGGAAGAGGAGGAGGGAGAAATAATATGAAGACGAGGAGGAAGAGAATAAAGATCTCTCTCTCTCTCTCTCTCTCTCTCTCTCTCGCTCTCTCTCTCTTCTCTCTCTCTCTCTCTCTCTCTCTCTCTTTCCTCTCTACTCTCTCTCTCTCCCTCTCTCTCTCTCTCTCTCTCTCTCTCTCTCTCTCTCTCTCTCTCTCTCTCTCTCTCTCTCTCTCTCTCTCGATCACAGAACACCACTTGCTGAAGTGTCAAGGAAGATCAAAATCATACAAAGGAAGAAAGCACCATCGCCCCTCCACCCTGACCCCAACAAAAGAAGGCAACGAATTCAGCAGGAGGTTGGAGGAGTGGGCGGAGATGCCTCACAGCTATGACTGTTGCCCACTGCAGGTGCGAAGTTGTTCTTTGCCACCCAACGCCAGGGACAGAGGCAAAGGAACTCGTATTGGGAAAGATGAAGCAGCTTTAGCTTACTCGACCTCGAATGTCTACGATAGATAACAATGTCCCCATATCACGAAGAGGAGCTCGTCAGGAGCCTCTGGGAAAAAG
This sequence comes from Chionoecetes opilio, assembly GCA_016584305.1. Lineage (NCBI taxonomy): Eukaryota > Metazoa > Arthropoda > Malacostraca > Decapoda > Majidae > Chionoecetes > Chionoecetes opilio. Next base: position 229,827 of record JACEEZ010001064.1, on the reverse strand, counting down.
AAAAGGCAAAGAAGCTTAGTGCACCTGGCATGGATGGGTTGTCACCTACGATGGTTATTCCGCCTTCCTTACGGGACGATTGATGGCACAAATTCTGTTTTGCGGACTCTACACCCATGATATGAGAGCGGAGGACAACAGATGACGCCCTACCCAACACCCTGGAAAAAAATGAAGAAATAAAAAAGCTATTAGTTGTCCCTATTCCTAAAACAGGAGGAGGAAAACCACAGGGTCCTCAGACCAAACTAAGCTCTCCACCTCTGGTCTTGATTGCAAGGCTTTGAAAGAATAGTCTTAATCATCTACATATAGTATCCAAACCCAGCTCTCCAGTAATCTGTATGGATTCAGTCCTGGAGGAGCAACAAAATGAATCATAGAGTCCTTGCTGCATAAGGAAACGATTTAATGTTTTTTATTGAATTTGAATGGAGCCTTTGATAGAGCTTAACCCCAGTGGCATTACCCAACTATCTAATATGACCTCGGGACCACATCAGAAATATACAAAGACTCACCTAAACAGACAGGACACAGTCTCGAAGTCTACTTTGAGGGTGCTTACTCTAAGTGGGAGAACATGAATTAGGAACACCAGAGGGGTTGTGTTCTCTCGCAATGCTCTTCACGCACTTATGGACAATATCATTGCTTCTTTCAAATTGATGGGGTTGTTATTGCTTGTTTATGGCTGATGACATAGTGCTACAAGTCGACTCACCAACAACAATAAAAAACGCGTTGCGAACATTGGGCAGATTGTTGCAACTCTATCGGCCGTCATCTCTATCACCAGAGAAAAAGCAAGGTGCTGTATAAACGGCATCGGGATAAAGCTTCCTAAAAAATACAAGGGAAAATTTTAGTAGGAAGTCCCCACCTACAAGTATATGGGTTGTAATGTGGGCATTGCAAACACAAGACCACAACGAAGTCACCAGATGAAGCACATCGTCCGCCTCGACTAGCGTTCGCTAAGACAGGTTGCATGGGGAGACGTGGGGTCGTCTGTTCCCCCGTCCTTAAGAGGCTATATGTTCCTAATCAGATCAGTCATAGACTACAACTCTAGCACCTGACACGTCTCAACAAAGGAAAATCTAAGCACTTGAATGTCATTCAAAATACAGCAATTAGGATAAATTTTAGGGTGACCATGGTCAACACGCAGGAATAGTGCAAGACACGGGATAGGATTCCACCTTTCTCACACAAGAGTACAGCAAATGGCAGCCCTCCAAATTATGAGATCACCTAAATTAACTAATGATGATGGTCAGTTATATGAGGCTCTCTTAATCCTAAGTGGAAAAGAAAAGTGTAATGTTTGGCTCTCATCAGTCGGAAATTGCTTAGTTCTTTTAATTTTTGATTAAATAATCGGCTGTTAGGGAGCACAAACCAGTGGTTTCACCCCCCTGGGAACTGCCAGTTTTCAATGTGTCCTATTCTATCATCAAGGTTAAGCAAAAAAGTGTACTGTACATGTGAGCTGACGAGCAGACTTCCGTTGTAGATTTGAATTCCCTCCTGAGTGTCCCATATCCTGTACACGACGGGGCGCGCATGAGGACGGGAGTGCGTGGGCCGGGGAGTCGGTACTAAGGGTGAAACGCCAGGGTGAACACCGGGCGCTAAGCATCCGAACATTCCTGAGGCTGCTCTCAGCCCAAACGGAGCTTCTCGGGATAGCAGAGGGCTCTGGCAGCAGTTCAAGGCGAGAGGCCGGAGACGTCATCATTGCCTCTGGACAGCACGACTGCCCTTACAGTCGATAAACATCCAGGAACTTCTTTCCACACCGCCCTCGTGAACAGAATTATTAAATTGTGTATAAGATAACGTGTCAGGACAGAGCTCGTGAAACTTTATATGGCCCATCACACGTGGGATAGCGGGTAACGAGCGGCAGATGAACTCGCCAACGTGCTACGTCTAGGATGGTGTGGGGTTTTCCCGCTCCCTCTGTCCCTGGCCGTCTACTAAAAACAGAAATAGTGTGCGAAAATGGAAAGTACAATAAGAGGCCATACTTGACAGCATGCTAGGTCAGGCGGTCTTCACTAATATATGACTAACAAAATGGTGCAACCCACTACATATCCCAAAATGGACGATAATTACTAGGCGCCAGCACGGTGGCGTTTATAGTAGCGCTAAGGTTAGGTATAAGTACATGTATGAGGGAGCTGGCAGTGACACACAATATGAAAAAAAATGTAACCTGTGTAAAAATAAAACAGAAGAGAAGGAGAGAAGCACACACTCCGCCATTTGTAATTGGAATGTCAAGAAGAAAGAAAAGAAATATTTTTTTTAGAGGCAGCTGTGCCAATGCTTTCTAGGCTGGGCTGCCTGCACTATTATCTACAAACATGTAACCTTATCCAAGTCAAAAACAGTCACCCAAACTTTTGCCAATAGCCCATAAAGGACTTAAAAAAAACAAAATATATGATATATATTTTAACATAACATAATCTTCATGTATATGCATATCTAAATGTAATTAACCAAATTTACTATCTAACTTCATTAATCATGGGCCAATCCTTCCTATGCAACCTGCATGGGGGGTGCGCCCTTTGTCTATTTGTTACCCTTAATTATATAAGTATATGTATAATGTGTACAATATTCACAATTAAACCATTTTTGATCTGATCTTCTCTCTGCCTCTCCTCTCTCTCTCTCTCTATCTCCCTCTCTTTCTCCTCTCTCTCTCCTCTCTCTCTCTCTCCTGCTCGCTCTCTCTCTCTCCTCTCTCTCTCTCTTCTCTCTCTCTCTCCCTATCTCTCTCTCTCTCTTACTCTCTCTCTCCTCTCTCTCTCTCTCTCGCTCTCTCCTCAATCCTCATGTAGCTTTTTCTTGTAGTTGTATTTTAAGAAGTATCTGTTTACCTGTCTGTTTATTAGTCTCTCTCTCTCTCTCTCTCTCTCTCTCTCTCTCTCTCTCTATCTCTCTCTCTCTCTCTCTCTCTCTCTCTCTCTCTCTCTCTTCTCTCTCCTCTCTCTATCTCTCTTCTGCCTCTCTCTCTCTCTCTCACTCTCTCTCTCTCTCTCTCTCTCTCTCTCTCTCTCTCCTCTCTCTCTCGCATCCAGCGTGAGTACACACATACATGAGTAATTAATCTCACACTACAAAGAGCCTTCATGATGCTGGAGAAGACGGTGAAGGAGGGAGGGAAGGAAGGAGGGAAGGAAGAAGGGAGAGAGGGAGGGAGGGAGAGAAGAAGAGAAGGAGGGAAGGAGGGAAGGAGGAAATGAGGGAAGGAGGTAGGGAGAAGAAGAGAAAATGAGAGAAGGAAGGAGGCAAGAAGGGCAGGAGAGAGAGAGAAGGAAGGATGGAAAGAAGGAAGGATGGAGGGAAGGAAGGAGGGTGAGATAGGTAAGATACAGGCATCATAAATATAGAAGGTTGAGACGTAGTGAAAGAAGCGTCCTACATATATCACAAGCAAGAAATTTATGCCAAAAGTTACGTAGAAAAAGGAAAAAATAAATAGATTCGCGTCGTGGTGTCAGAATAATGATGATGATGATGATACGAACCAATGTTTAAGATAAGACTAATAATCGTAATAATAATACATGCATGAGGTACCTTCTTATCTGTACGTTTTGATTATGATACGAATTTTTTTTTTCTCTCTCTCTCTCTCTTCTCTCTCTCCTCTCTCTCTCTCTCTCTCTCTCTCTCTCTCTCTCTTCTCCTCTCTCTCTCTCTCTCTCTCTCTCTCTCTCTCTCTCCTTCTTCTCCTTCACCTTCGCAGTGGTCGTTTATCTGTTCCCACTTTCCACGCTCCGTCTATTAGCTCGCCGGAACTAAGACTCATTTGAGGACAGAAGTAAAAACTTTCCAAGAGAAATTTTGGGGCGATTTTGGCCGAAAACTGGAGAAAGTCGACTGCGATATTCTTTAACCTAATATGAAACTTCTTTTTTTCTTTATAAGTACCAAATGTGTGTGTGTGTGGTGTGTGTGTCATTCACCCATGGTCTTGCCCACGCGAGCAGGACTCGCGATCGCTAGTTTCACCCTCCCGGTGCGAGTTTGGAGCTCATTATTACCGATATTTGGGTAATGCTGGGAGCTCACACACCACACACACCCATTCCATTGCTCAAGGGCCCGAATTTGTCAGTGAAAAATCCCTGGGAGCAGTGAGGATTCGAACCGGCTAACCACAGAATGGCAGGCCAACGCTCTATCCACTTGACCATCGTGACAAATGTGTGTGTGTGTGTGCGTGTGTGTGTGTGTGTATGTGTGTGTGTGTCGCTTTCTTTGTTCGTCTGTTTGTCTATATAGTCTATCTGTTCATCGGCCTGTCTGCCCGTCTCTATAACTACCACCCTGCCTGTCTGTCTGTCTGTCTATCTGACTGTTTGTCTGTCTGACTGTTTGTCTGTCTGTCTGTCTATCTGACTGTCTGTCTGTCTGTCTGTCTATCTGACTGTTTGTCTGTCTGTATGTCTGTGCTTGTGTAGTAACGCGGGCAACGGGTAATGTTAATTTCCTACATTCAATTATGGAGCAAAAACTCCTTGAAGCTTAGACCAACGTGAAAATTGTGAATGGAGAGAGAGAGAGAGAGAGAGAGAGAGAGAGAGAGAGAAGAAGGAGAAGAGAGGAGAGAGAGGGAGGAGAGAGAGAGAGAGAGAGAGAGAGAGAGAGACGAAGAGAGATTGAGAGACGAGAGAGAGAGAGAGAGAGGAGAGAGAGAGAGATAGAGAGAAGAGAGAGGAGAGAGAGAGAGAGATGAGAGAGAGGACCTGAGAGATGGAGAGAGGAGAGAGAGATGAGAGAGATGAGAGATCGAGAGAGAGAGAGAGAGAGAGAAAAAAAATTAATGTCCCCCTCACATTTTTCCCGAACGCAAAAGAATGCTATCGTGGAAAAGGAGAGCAAGCAAGGAAAGACAAGGACTAGGAGGAGGAGGAGAAGAGGAGGAGGAGGAGGAGGAGGAGGATCTCACTCTTTCTGATAGTCTTTCGAACTCCAGATCAACAATTTACGCGACCAGTGTCAGGAAAAGAAGGTATTTGAAGTCTAATTACTCGATGTTGTCTGAAGTTAAGGCCATGTAACAACCCTTCCTATCCCGCCCATCACGCCCAATTCCACGCCCATTCCCACCCGCCCATTCCCACCCGCCCATTCTCACCCGCCCATTCCCACCCACACTCACTGATAGATTGATTGTACACCGCTGGGAGAAAAGAACACAAAAACACAAAGAATTAGGACCCCAAGTGCAATAACCAAGGGAAGAGTTGACCAGATTGTTGACTAAGGAGACGAAGTTGAAGAGGACCTATGATATTTGTACTTAGAATTCTATCAGTAATATTATTGTAATGATCACTGTATATATTTGTACTTAGAATTATATTAGTGATATGATTGTAAAAGTAACAGAAGGTGGTTAATGCGGAGTCAATAGGGAGCTTTAAAAGGAGGCTGGATAAATTTATGGATGGGGATGAAAGGTGGATGTAGGTAGTGTTAAGTAACAGGAACTACCACGTGTAGGTCTCGCGGCCTCTTGGAGCTTCCTTATGTTCTTATGATGCGATACTAAGCGTCAAAGGTCACAAGAAGAAGAAGAATTAAACAAGACAGACCTATGCATAAGAGATCAGACAGAATGATATATGAACAAAGTAATATATAATTAATGCAGTCGTATTAAATTAATTAAATGCATAACATGTATATATATTTTTGCTGTTTTATTTAATCAGTTGAATCTTTTTTTTTTTTTTTTGGTTTGGGTCTTTGTATATACTGTATGTAGTCTTACCTGCGGCTTTGTATTTTTTCTTTTTCGTGCGAGCTAAAACAATTCTCTCTCTCTCTCTCTCTCTCTCTCTCTCTCTCTCTCTCTCTCTCTCTCTCTCTCTCTCTCTCTCTCTCTCTCTCTCTCTCTCTCTCTCTCTCTCTCTCTCTCTCTCTCTCTCTCTCTCTCTCTCTCTCTCTCTCTCTCTCTCTCAAACATAAGTAAGGAAATGGCTTAAAACTAAATATAAGGAGAAAGACATCACCCATACTATAAATTGCCCTTCCATTAACTAGAGAGAGAGAGAGAGAGAGAGAGAGAGAGAGAGAGAGAGAGAGAGAGCGAGGAGAGAGAGAGGAGACGATGAGAGAGAGAGAGAGAGAGAGAGAGACCGAGAGAGTAGAGAGAGGAGAGAGAAGAGGAGAGAGTCGCGAGAGAGAGAGAGAGAGAGAGAGGAGAGAGAGAGAGAGAGAGAGAGAAGAGAAAAATATCACACAAAATTAGACAGACAGACAGACTTACAGATTCACACAGATGCACACAGACACACAGATTCACACAGACACACAGATGCACACAGACACACAGATGCACACAGACACACAGATGCACACAGACACACAGATGTACACAGACACACGTCACACAGAAACACAGATTGCACACAGACACACAGATGTACACAGACACACAGATGCACACAGACACACAGATGCACACAGATGTACACAGACACACAGATGCACACAGACACACAGATGCACACAGACACACAGATGTACACAGACACACAGATGTACACAGACACACAGATGTACACAGACACACAGATGTACACAGACACACAGATGTACACAGACACACAGATGTACACAGACACACAGATGCACACAGACACACAGATGTACACAGACACCACAGATCACACAGACCACAAGTTTGGCACACAGACACACAGATGTACACAGACACACAGATGTACACAAACAACAAGATGTACACAGACCACACAGATGTACACAGACACACAGATGTACACAGACACACAGATGTCACCAGCACACAGATGTACACAGACAACAACATTGACACAGACCACCCCAAGATTCACACAGACACACAGATGTACACAGACACACAGATGTACACAGACACACAGATGTACACAGACACACAGATGTACACAGACACACAGATGCACACAGACACACAGATGCACACAGACACACAGATGCACACAGACACACAGATGCACACAGACACACAGATGCACACAGACACACAGATGCACACAGACACACAGATGTACACAGACACACAGATGCACACAGACACACAGATGTACACAGACACACAGATGCACACAGACACACAGAAAAAGTAAATTTACATCATTTACGAAAAGAATACCACTTTTCAGGACCAACTCGTCTAGACCCAATCTTTTTCACTCTTATTTCCATGAATAAATTAAATGAACCATAGAATTACATACGCCGAGAACTCAATTTTTAGAGTTGCTTCCTTTTCCAACCCTCCCCTCCCTCATTCCTCCCTCCTTTCTCTTCATTCCTCTCTCCTTCCTCTTCATCCCTCCCTCCTCCCTCTTCATCCCTCCCTCCTTCCTCTTCATTCCTCCCTCCTTCCTCTTCATCCCTCCCTCCTTCCTCTTAATTCCTCCGTCCATCTTAATTCCTCCCTCCTTCCTCTTAATTCCTCCCTCCATCTTAATTCCTCCCTCCTTCCTCTTCATCCCTCCCTCCTTCCTCTTCATTCCTCCCTCCTTCCTCTTCATCCCTCCCTCCTTCCTCTTCATTCCTCCCTCCTTCCTCTTCATTCCTCCCTCCTTCCTCTTCATTCCTCCCTCCTTCCTCTTCATCCCTCCCTCCTTTTTTCCCTTTAATTCCCCTCCACTTATTCCTCCCTCCTTCCTCTTCATCCCTCCTCCTTCCTCTTCATTCCTCCCTCCTTCCCTTCAATTCCTCCCCCTTCCTCTTATTCCCCCTCCTTCCTCTTTTTCCTCCCTCCCCCTCTTTATCCCCCCCTTTTTTTTCCCCTTTTTCCCCCTTTTTCCCCCCCCCCCCCTTTTTTTTCCCCCCCCCCCCCCCTTTTTTTTCCCCCCCCCCTTTTCCCTTTTTTCCCCCCCCCTTTTTTCTTTTTCCCCCCCCCTTTCCCTTTCCCTTTTTTTCCCCCCCCCCTTTTTTCCCTTTTTCCCCCCTTTTTTCCCCCCCCCCCCCCCTTTCCCCTTTTTTCCCCCCCCCCCAAAAAAACCCCCCCCGGGGGTAAAAAAAAAAAAAACCCCCCCCCCCCCTTTTTTTTCCCCCCCCCCTTTTTTTTTTTTAAAAAAAAAAAATTTAAACCCCGTTTTTAAAAAAAATTTTGGGGGGGGGGGGCCCCCCCCCCCTCCCCCCTTTTTTTAAAAAAATTTTTAAAAAGGAAATTTTTTAAAAAAAAAAAGGGGGGTTTTTTTTAAAAAAATTTTTGTGGGGGAATTTTTTAAAAAATTTTAAATTTTAAAATTTTTTAAAAAAAGGGTGGAAAAAAATTTTTTTAAAAAAAAGGGGGGGGTTTTTTGGGGTTTTTTTTTTTTTCCCCAAAAAAAAAAGGGGTTTTTTTTTTTTTTTTTGGGTTTTTTTTTTTGGGGGGAAAAAAATTTTTTTTGGGGGGGTTTTTTTTTTGGGAAAAATTTTTTTTTTTGGCCCTTTTTTTTTTAAAAAAAAAAAATTTTTTAAAATTTTTTTTTTTTTTTTTTTTTTTCTTTTTTTTCCCCCCCCTTTTTTTTGGGGAAAATTTTTCCCCTTTATTTTTTTTTTAAAAATTTTTTTTGGGAAAAGGGCCCCCCAAACCCCTTTTTCCCCCCCTTGCCCTTTTTGGGGTTTTTTTCCCCCTTTTTTTTTAAAAGGGTTTTTGGTTTTCCCAAAACGCCTTTTCCCCCCCCAAAAAAACAAAAAAAAAAGGGGGAAACCCCCCTTTTTTTTTTTCCCCCCCCCCCTTTTTTTTCCCCCCCCCCCCCCAAAAAAAAAAAAAAAAAAAAAAAACCCCCCAAAAAAAAAAACCCCCTTTTTAAAAAACCCCAGGGGTTTTTAAAAAAAAAAAAAACCCCCCCGGGGGGGGGGTTTTTAAAAAAAAAAACCCCCCCCCCCCCTTTCCCTTTTTAAAAAAGGGGGGGCCCCCCCCCCCCAAAAGGGGGGGGGGGGTTTTTTTTTTGGGGGGGGGGGGGGGGGCCCCCCCTTTTTTTAAACCCCGGGGGGGGGGGGGTTTTTTTTCCCCCCCCCAAAAAAAAAAAGGGGGGGGGGGGGGGGGGGGGAAAAAAAAAAAAAAAAAAAAATTTTAAAAAAAAAAAAAGGGGGGGGGGGGGGGGGGGGTTTTTTTGGAAAAAAAAAAGGAAAATTTTTTGGGGGGAAAAAAATTTTTTGGGGGGGGAAAAGTTTTTTTTTTTTTTTTGGGGGGGGGGGGGGGGGGGGGGGGCACCCAAAAAATTTTTCTCTTTTCCCCCCCCCCCTTTTTAAAAAAATAAAAAATTTTAATAAATTAGGAAATGTTTCGGGAGCACAAGGACACGCAAGCTCTCTCCTCTCCTCTCTCTCTCTCGCTCTCTCTCTCTACTCTCTCCTCTCTTCTCCTCTCTCTCAACGCCTCACACACGCACGAAATCACAAACATCCGCCACCGAGTAATGCAGGAGCAATTTCAAAACACTTTCAGATTTCAACCCGAAAAACAAACACGGAAAAAAGAATAAACAGAAATCAATTAACTTACACAACTTCCACGCGCCGATAAAGGAAATGAAATAAATTCTTTCAGGACGTACCGAAAAATACTGCAGCCATTTCTCACGTAACAGAGGGGGATCAGGAGGATAGAGGAGGAGGAGGAGGGGAGGGGAGGAGGAGGAGGAGGAGTAGGGAGGAGGGAGGAGGAGGGAGGAGGGAGGAGAGGAATTCTCGAGGGGATGAAGCGGGTCGAGGAGTGAAGAAGAGGATGAGAGCGAAAGAAAGAGGAAGGGAGGACGACGAAAGGGGAAAAGAAGGAGGGGGAA
>JACEEZ010001064.1:177500-215000 GCA_016584305.1 Chionoecetes opilio | reverse complement strand
GAGCGAGGAACGGCAACCACATGGCGGGCTTATTTCCGTTCCCTGGCACAGCATAGGTAAGACATGCAAGGGTACCAAGGGAAGTGCCAGGCAGGTGAGGGGTAAAGAAGAAAATAATAACATAAGAGCATAAGGAAATAAGGAAGCTACAAGAGGCTGGGAGACCTGCACGTGGTAGTTCCTGTTACTTAACACTACATACTTACATCCACCTCTCATCCCCATCCATGAATTTATCCAGCCTCCTTTTAAAACTCTCTAATGACTCCGCACTAACTACCTGACGACTGAGTCAATTCCAAGCATTTACCACCCTATTTGTGAACCAGTTTTTCCGTGCAGTAGCGTGTGCGTACCTACCTCTGTTATATTATAGTACCGTGTTTTCAGACCAACTATTAACCCCTTCACGCCCAGATCTTACCTTTGCTATAAAAAATCGTATGTTGGTAGCCATAAAATTACGAAATATAACTGAATATACCAAATAAGTTAGTCGACAAGGATACTAAACAGATCATATCTATAAAATATTGCTTATATTCACAAAAAATTGTTTAATGGTAGCCAAATTTCAATGAAAATTACGGTCTGGGTCTCAAAAGGTTAATACCGTATTTTTAGACCAACTATTAAAGCGAAACAACTTAAAGCACAAAGGGAGTTGATTGAGGAGTATCAGAACACCTTTTCACACCTCAGTCTCCATAGAGCAGTGGTTCTTAACCTTTTCAGAGGCACCGAACCCTAACGAAAACCTCCGCGGACTAGCCGAAACCCTCAAATATGTGAAGAAAAAAAAAGGAATATAATTTTTTTGAAAAATTGCTTTAAAATTCAAGAGTACGTATAGTATTTGGATAAGAAAAACAGATTCCATTTTTATTGATACAATAATGTAAGAAAATTTGCCTCAAATTTCAAGAGTATATTTGAATAAGAAGGAGTGAAGAACTCAGAAGCAGTGGCGTGTGTAGGTCCTTGGAAATGGCGGGGAGGGCACAGATGTGAATCCAGGATTGTTTTAAGGGGGGGGGGGGCGAAGCAAGCCTCTACAGCTGGGGCTTTGAGGAGGGGGTCAAGAATTTTTTTTGAGAATCAAGAATTTTTAGGGGCATTATGAGGCCTCAGAGGGGATATATTGCATTAATTTAATATTCAATGATAAACCAATTATCATCCCTTTGGGACAAAAGGGGGGAGGCCATAGCAGAGTGCCCCCCCTCCTCTTCCCCCTATATACGTCACTGCTCGGAAGGAAGAGGCGGGCGAACAAAAGATGCAATGTAATTCTGGACACCTTCATGTGGCAGATTCATAAACTAAAAAAATCATTCGGAAACAAGACCAAATAAAAGTGAGAAATTTATTTTTTATTTGCAAAAAAAGGCAGAAGAAAGACAAAAATATAATGCATGTGATGGTCGTGACGTGTGACCGCCAGTGAAGCAAGCATTAACAATGTGCAGTGATCAAGTAGACAATAGCATTTGTTTCTTTTAACCAGTCCTATGTAGGATCGATATGGGAGCTCTCTTAAGGTCATGATAAAGGGGTGAAAGGTGTCATAATAGAGCCCTTAGAATAGAAGAACTGCATTAAAGCGGCACAGGGATTAGCCACTAAGCTTATACGTGGATTCAAGGTACGATATCGGATACCTGCGACACTTTTTAGCATATGGGGTACCGCAAACTGACACGTACTAGGTAGGAGGCTAAACGTACTCTCTCTATACCATCAACGAAATGTAAACATGGCGAGACTATTGATGAAAGCTAAGATCAAACCCCAAGATAAAAAAACTAACTTCTTGGAGGTAATCGCACCTGCCAATGTCTACGCCACAACTCATCACGAAGGGCAAAGACGCTCTGATAGTCTTCCATAGCTACAGATTGAGAACTTAAGAGGATCCTGGAAACTGAGCTGGAGCAAAGGGGATTCACTTCGATCCTCCACCATACATAAATGAAGGCTACGAAGACACTTATATTTTGCGACAAGGTAGGACAACAGGCCTTCAACAACACTCTTCTCGACATCGCTGATGATATTAATCTCTCCCATGAACAGTTAAGGGTACGCAAAATTCCATCAAGTTTTTCACTGGAAACGGAGCTAGAGCAAAGGGGATTCACTTTGATCCTCCACCATACATAAATGAAAGTTACGAAGACACTTATATTTTGCAACAAGGTAGGACAACAGGCCTTCAACAACACTCTTCTCGACATCGCTGACGATATTGATCTCTCCCACGAACACTTAAGGGTACGCAAAATTCCATCAAGCCCCAAAATACCGGAAATTATAGTAACGTGAAAAAAATACAATGTGATTCTGTATCCTTGACTGACAAGGCTTCCACACAGGGACTGAAAATTTCCTACGTCTATCGCGCCTCACCAGACAGACAAGAAGTGGTACACAAAGACATAATAACTGTAAGAGTTGCTTTGTAATAATCCAAAAGGCCAAAACCTAGAAAACACAAGATTGTGCCTTAAGTGTTCCAGTCACGACCACACGTAGACAGTAAGTATGCAGTCCTGAAAACAAAAACAAAACACACAAAAAGTGTAAACTACGGGAAGCACACTGAACGTTGGCTTTTCAGGTAAGAAAAGTTAAACAAATTCGAAGCTAAAAGTGAAAAGAAAAATGTACTGTAAAGGATGTTAAGCTTCCATCCCAAGAGTTGTATCGTGCGTTGTAAGAGGCTTCTTGAGTCCTTCACGTGAAAAGTATAGGCAAAGTTATTTATTTTTAACTCACAATACAGAACACTTTAGTCTCTTCCCCATGATTTATACAACACTCGCAAACCAACATAACAACGTGCTTTGTGTGTTCCTGAAAACTGTACCGGCACCACTTATTTAGGGCAAAAGTGAGTAAATAAAGGTGAAATAAACAGGCTTCACACACACACACACACACACACACACACACACACACACACACACACACACACACACACACACACACACACACACACACACACACACACACACACACACACACACACACACACACACACACACACACACACACACACACACACACACACACACACACACACACACACACACACACACACACACACACACACACACACACACACACACACACACACACACACACACACACACCGCGCTCTCTGGTAGGCTCCTACAAAACTGGATATGCTGACTGGCTGCAGTGACCAAGAAGGACGCAGAGGACCCAAAAAGACCTTGAGTACTTACAGGTGAGAACTATGCAGTTAGATAGTCCCGTCTCCACATGATTAGCCTACAAAGGAAAAAATATTGGACGTAAACAAAGATGGAAGACCCCCTGCGATCAATTTCGATGGCTTCAATACCAAAGAAAAAGACATATTAGAGCTTAAGGGAGTGCTACGGATTTTCAAGAGTAACGATAAAAACTAACTTACCAATTTCTCTGTGAAGATGTGTATACTTTCCCTATCCAATGACCTAACATTCCCCCAAATTTCATGTCTTTATGTCTTATAGTTTTTGTGTGGTGAATTTTTTTATGTGTGAAAAAGTGAAAATTTTCACGATTTTCAAAAAAAAAAAAAAATATATATATTGCTCACACATTCAACTTCTAGCATGGAAATGAAAGGTTTGAGTCAGGACAACACTTTCCGTATTGAAGATTTTACAATTATCTTCTATCTTTTTTTTAAATTATTTTTTTACTGATAGATGTAAAAAAAATGGCAAAACACGGCAAAATACAGGTTTGAAAAAATATACAGGAGTTATGGTTAACAATATTTTATTTTTGCAATACGGATATTCATGGCACACCTTTTCTCTTCAAAATAAAACAAACAGAAATAAAATAGCATAGAAAATGGTGGAGATTTTAGCTCCGAAAGAACAAAAACTTAAACTTTCCAGGAGGGGCGATTTAAAGTTTCGCGAGGCCATTTTTAAAAGGCACCGGCCTTATATTCGTCCCCTTCACCCTCTAGTTTCTTTTTTTTGTTCTTCAAACGATTCCTTTCACGAATTTGGTCGATTCTTTTCATGTAAGACTCCTGCAGCCATGTGAAGGGTTCCCCAAACTCGGGCACCATAAACCCCTCCCTGTACCCAACATTGTAGTCGAGCACTGCTTGTGCCACTGCAAAGTCTAGAATGTTTTTATTAGCATTTTTGTACTTGGAGCAAAATCTCCAAATACGAGAGTGTAAATGTTCATTTGGGTTTTGCGTTTTACCTAACAAACATGCTTTCAATAATTTGTCTGTAGTTAGCCTCTTATATTCAGCCCACACTTTTTGGCGCATTTCTGACGGCAATACAAAGTGTACTCTCATAGTTTTGTGTGATGGGGGAGTCTTCTTATTTGCGATGGCACTTTGGTAGAAGCAGTAGCTCTCGGTAGACTTGGGGCACAGTTGGTGTTGAGGGTTTTCATCACTTGATGAGCAATGAAGGAATGAGGCATAAATGTCATTCCTCATGTCCTTCACGCTCCCTCCCACATGACGTCTGATTGCCGCACTGTAGTATTTTTGCAATTTTCCTATCACAAAATCAGTCAGTTTTCCTTTCCCTCCCATCACTTTCAACCTTCTTGTTTTTCCTGTTTTTGTCTTTGTCTCGGTTACCACTTGTTCCCTCACTTTTCTCAACGCTGTTTCCTATCTTTTCCCAACATGATTTATGCACTCCCTTTTTCTATACTAACACCATTATAGGGGCCTTTATTATTGTTCAATGCACATAGAGCGTTATAGGCAGAACTGTCACCGTCGGAAATAAACACTGTGTATCGTAGGTTGTAGGTCAAGCTTCTCCCAAACAACTTCAGTGCCGCAGCTGTCTCCATGCCACCAGAACTCCCGTCGTAGTTTTTCTGGCATCTTGTTTGTGTCCTTTCTTCCACTCTTCCATATCCTTCTTACTAATTTTGGTATTCTCCTTCTTTGTGCACTTTTCACAGAACTTGCTGACAGTTTCGAAATCAATTACACAACCTGTGTGTGCCTCGACTACTGCACCCACAGCAAGTTTACTCGTGTGGCCTCGTTTTTGCCAATCCCATCGTATATGACCTTTATATTATAAATACCGTCTTGATCTGGTGTGTAGTGTCTTTCACAGCATCCCTGGTCTTTTCCATCACCTCTTTTGCCTTCTGTTCTGTCTTCTGTAGAATATGCCTCTGCGTGTCCTGGTACTTGGCATATAACGGGGTCATACTCATGTTGCTGATGAGTTTGTTGTAGGAAGTGAACCCTAATCCAACTTCCATGGTTGAGTACACCAACGTGTTCGTAATTGGGGTGTCATCAACCTTGCCGTCGCCACATTCGTTCCCGCAGTCCTCACATTTCAGGTGGAGTTTAAAATCCAAGGATTTGTTTACAAACTGGACCTTTAAACTTTGCCCATAACATTGGCTGCACGCAACGTTGGTGAAAAGTTCTCGTAGGTAGCTTTGCTTCAATATGATGTTCTCATCATTGATGGGAACAATGTCTGCAGCTGTTTTTCCCACCTCCAACTTCCTTTTCTTGGCAGATGAAAGGTGAGCAGTGGTGTTGTGGGAGGTACAAGGGGTGGCAGGTGTGGCTGGCTGTGCGTTGCTGGTGGACGCTGTAGGCTGCTCCCTCTCCCTTTCTCTCTCTTCCTGCTTCCTTTTCTTTGCTTCTACAGCTTTCTTTATGTTCTTTATGTTCTGTAGTTTAGATCTCGTCACTCTTCCCATGTTTTAACAAGTGTAGGGGCAACAATAAGGGCAAACAATGGGTCAAGGTCGAAGGTGGCAGGGAGAAAACGTCCTTCCACCTTGGGACTCTATGAAGGCACTGAGCGTGGTGAGAGGGTGGCTTGGTGTATATGAGCGCGTGGACACGATGCCAGACACCTCCAGAACCATATTACAGCAAAACAAAATCAATTCTATCAAAATTTTGAGTACAGTAACCATTCAAAAATAGTTTTTGACGCATCAAGGGTTGCCAGATGTTGCAATTATTATATTTATTTTATTATATATAAAAAAATTGAAACGTGATACAGCCACAAAACTTTGTGGAAGTGTAGTTATCGTACTTTGGCACCTTTTGGCATCAAAACATGAAATTTGGTAATGTACGATGAATTTCGTCATTTTCACCATGGTCACTCCCTTAAAACGAACCGGAAAAGAGTCTCAATGCTAGAAAATGTAGTTCACGAAATGATGGATAGACTAGAGAAGATGGAAAAGAAAGTGTTCGTACTGGAAAAAGATAATACTATTTTGAAAAAGAGAGTGGATGAATTAAATGGTAAACAAGACGACGAAAAGGTAGTGAAAATGCATGCAGAAATTAATGCAGTACATAAGAAATGGAAAATGACACAAGAGGAAATTAAAGATGAAAGAAAGACATGGAAGATAGAAGAAAAAAAAAGACCAAGAGAGCTTACGCCAAATAATTGAAGATCAAGAAAATGAAAAGAAAAATCTGACCAAAGAAGTAGTAAAAGTGATAAAACAAAAGGAAAATTTAGTTAGAGATACGGTGGACAAAAAGAAAAATGTGTCATCATTTTTGGTTTGAAGGAAAAAGTGCTGCCCAAGAAAAACACAAGAAAAAAGGAAGAAAAGAAAATGTCAAAAGAAATATTTAAAGTAGTAGAAGAAAATACGGAGATAGAAGAAGAAATAGAAGAGATACATAGGTTAGGCAAATATGAAGAGGGAGGGGCCCGCCCCTTAAAAGTTAAGTTTAGGTCACAAAATACAGCACAAGATATATTGTCTAAGGCAGTGGTTCTTAACCTTTGCAGAGGCACCGAACCCTAACGAAAGCCTCCGCACACTGGCAGAACCCCTCAAATATGTGAATGAAAAAAATAATTAAGAAGAATTGTTTCATAATTCAAGAAATATTTGAATAAGAATACATTTTGATTTAATTGATGCAAAAATTTGAGAAAAATTGCCTCAAAATTCAGGTGTTTATTTGGATAATAAGAAGGGAAGAAGGAAGGACTCTGAAGCAGTGGCATATATACTGGTAGGTCCTCGGAAAGGGGTGGGGGGGGGGGGCACAGAGGTGAAGCCAGGATTGTTTTAAGACGTGGTTGGGCGAGCGAAGTGAGCCTCTACAGCTGGGGGTCTGAGAAAGGGGTCAGGAAATTTGTTGAAAATCGAGCATTTTTAGGGGCATTTTGAGGCCTCAGGAGGGATATATTGCACTAATTTGATATTCAATGGCCAAACGAGGCCGTGCCCCCCCTCCCCCCCTATACGTATACATCACTGCTCGGAAGTGATTGAGGCGGGCGAGCACACGCACTTATACACACCCACACATGACTCCCTCCACGGCGCTGCGTAAATTTACGTTAATTTCGCGTACAATTTACTTTGGTGAATAATCTGGAATTTATCAATAGCAAAATTGCAATGTTTTTCGGAGGGCCTCCGCCGAACCCCTGAGACTGGCTCACCGAACCCCTGGGGTTCGATCGAACCCAGGTTAAGAACCACTGCCATAGAGGTAAGACATGTCATGGTGTAAAAGGACCACGTATAAGGTGAGAGGTGTCGTGTTTATAGATCAGTCTTTATAGCTTGCAACATTACATTTTCATTAGTAGTAGTAGCAACATTAAGTATATAGTACAACACAAAGAGCGAGGAATAATGACGAAATACTAGAACACGTCTTCACATTTCAACTGCCATGATATGATTAGGGGAAAAAATTATAATGAGTTCTCAGTGTATCCAGCCAACATGAAACACCCATGAAAAGCTAGAAATACCCATGAAAAGCTAGAAATACCCATGAAAAGCTAGAAATACCCATGAAAAGCTAGAAATACCCATGAAAAGATAGAAATATCCATGAAAAGCTAGAAATACCCATGAAAAGCTAGAAATACCCATGAAAAGCTAGAAATACCAATGAAAAGCTAGAAATATCCATGAAAAGCTAGAAATACCCATGAAAAGCTAGAAATACCCATGAAAAGATAGAAATACCCATGAAAAGATAGAAATACCCATGAAAAGCTAGAAATACCCATGAAAAGCTAGAAATACCCATGAAAAGCTAGAAATACCAATGAAAAGCTAGAAATACCAATGAAAAGCTAGAAATATCCATGAAAAGCTAGAAATACCCATGAAAAGCTAGAAATACCCATGAAAAGCTAGAAATACCCATGAAAAGCTAGAAATACCCATGAAAAGCTAGAAATACCCATGAAAAGCTAGAAATACCCATGAAAAGCTAGAAATACCCATGAAAAGCTAGAAATACCCATGAAAAGCTAGAAATACCCATGAAAAGCTAGAAATACCCATGAAAAGCTAGAAATACCAATGAAAAGCTAGAAATATCCATGAAAAGCTAGAAATACCCATGAAAAGCTAGAAATACCCATGAAAAGCTAGAAATACCCATGAAAAGCTAGAAATACCCATGAAAAGCTAGAAACACCCATGAAAAGCTAGAAGTACCCATGAAAAGCTAGAAATACCCATGAAAAGCTAGAAATACCCATGAAAAGCTAGAAATACCCATGAAAAGCTAGAAATACTCATGAAAAGCTAGAAATACCCTTTAAATCTAGAAATACCCATGAAAAGCTAGAAACACCCATGAAAAGCTAGAAACACCAATTAAAAGCTAGAAATACCCATAAAAAGCTAGAAATACCCATGAAAAACTAGAAACACTCATGAAAAGCTAGAAATGCCCTTTAAATCTAGAAATACCCATGAAAAGCTAGAAACACCCATGAAAAGCTAGAAACACCCATGAAAAGCTAGAAATACCCATGAAAAGCTAGAAATACCCATGAAAAGCTAGAAATACCCATAAAAAGCTAGAAATACCTATGAAAAGCTTGATATACCGATGAAAAGCTAGAAATGTCCATGAAAAGCTAGAAATACCCATGAAAAGCTAGAAATACCCATGAAAATCTAGAAACACCCATGAAAAGCAAGAAACAACCCTGAAAAGCTAAAAATACCCATAAAAAACTAAAAAATACCCATGAAAAGCTAGAAATACCCATGAAAAGCTAGAAATAACCATGAAAAGCTAGAAATATCCATGAAAACCTAGAAATACCCATGAAAAGCTAGAAATACCCATGAAAAGCTAGAAATACCCATGACAAAATAGAAATACCCATGAAAAGATAGAAATACACATGAAAAGCTAGAAATACACATGAAGCTAGAAATACCCATGAAAAGCTAGCAATACCAATGAAAAGCTAGAAATACCAATGAAATCTAAAAATACCCATGAAAATCTAGAAACACCCATGGAAAGCTAGAAATACCCATGAAAAGCTAGAAATACCCATGGAAAGGTAGAAATACCCATGAAAAGCTAGAAATACCCATGAAAAACTAGAAATACCCATGAAAAGCTAGAAATACCCATGAAAAGCTAGAAACACCCATGAAAAGATATAAATACACATGAAAAGCTAGAAATATCCATGAAAAGCTAAAAAATACCCATGAAAAGCTAGAAATACCCATGAAATCTAGAAATACTCATGGAAAGCTAGAAATACTCATGAAAAGCTAGAAAGACCCATGAAAAGCTAGAAATACCTATGAAAAGCTAGAAATACCCATGAACCTAGAAATACCCATGAAAAGATAGAAATACCCATGAAAAGCTAGAAATACCCATGAAAAGCTAGAAATACCCATGAAAAGCTAGAAATACACATGAAAAGCTAGAAATACCCATGAAAAGCTAGAAATACACATGAAAAGCTAGAAATACCCATGAAAAGCTAGCAATACGCATGAAAAGCTAGAAATACACATGAAAAGCTAGAAATACCCATGAAAAGATAGAAATACCCATGAAAAGCTATAAGGATGCCCATTTAGCCTCTTTTCGATCGTGATGCCGTAACTAATAGAAGATTATACAAAGGAATACAAAGGAATAACAGACAGCAACAGCCCTACTGGGCCAAACGAGGCTGTCTGTGTGACTACTTTCTACCCCTATAGTTTCTACGTGTTAGAGGTAAAAGAATAGTAAAGTTGAAGGCTCCTCCCCACCCACCTCTCCCTCCGGTCGAGGCCGGCAGGAAAATAAGTGAGAAAAAAACCATCATATAGTATAGAAAAACTGCTATGGAATTTTATAGGAAAGATTGAAGGAGAGACATACTCTAAACTAAAGCTAACGCTACAAAAAAAAAAAGAGTTTACATAGGGCCGAAGTAATCGAGTTGGGCAGTTGATGCTAAGTATTTATCTAGTTTGTTCTTAAACGCTTACCCATCAGGGTGGCGCGGTTGGTAGAGCTACGGGCTCGCGTGCAGAGTCCCTGCATTCGGTCAGCGGTTCGAGCCCACCAAGTTCGTCCTGGCATGTTGGCGCTTTGTATAGTCAATAACCTTGTAGTTGGTACTTGCAAAGTGTCTAGATAGGATCAAAGTATCTTATCTTATCTTAAACGCCTCAACCGTGTTACTATTAACTACTTGTGCTGGAAGAGAGCTCCATATACGTATTAACAACTCTATTAAAGAAAAGTGCTTCGCTTCATGTGACCGAAATCGCTTACCAATGACATTGTATCCATTACTACGAGTAGTGCTTATCCAATCAATTTGATTCAAATTTGATTCAACGACTATTTGATTCAAATTGTCGTTTATGTTAACATTATCGAAGCCATGGAACATTTTAAACAGTTCTATTAAGTCTCCTCGCAATCTACGTTTTGACAAACTGAACAAGTTAAGTTCCTTCAATCGCTCTTCGTATGGCTTGTTTCGCAAGCGCGGAATCATTTTAGTAATTTTTCTTTGTACTCTCTCCAGTTTGATTATATCTTTTCTATAGTAGGGTGACCAGAACTGAACGCAATATTCAAGATGAGGACGTACGATTGCATTGAAAAGTGTAAAAATGACTTTTTCAGACTTATATTCGAAAGTTCTTCCTATGAAACTAGTTAATTTGTTTGACCTCTCAACAGTATAACATTTACACTGATAAGAGTATTTGGTATAGGGAAAAAACACACTGGAAAGTAAACTTTTTAACGCGTAAAAAGCCCTTCTGAGGGCCTCTCCCATGGGCTGCCACGAGCAAGAATTCATAAATATAATTACGGAATGCGAGAAAGTTAATAACTTCTGAACAATGTTTACTGGGCTTGAGGTCGTTGCTTATAATAATCCCCAAGTCTTTTTCTTCGGTAACATTGGAAAGTTCATGTCCGTCCATTGAGTAGTTAATTTGATCGTTATTACTTCCTATATGCAACACTTATCGGTATTAAATTTCATCTGCCACTTCTTTGCCCAACTAACTAAGCGATCAAGGTCAGATTGCAATTGCATCTTATCGGCAGTTGTGATTACTTTATTCGTTATTTTAGTATCGTCCGCAAACTTTCATATCTTACAGGTGAGGCCTTCGCCAATATCGTTTACATAGATAAAGAAAGGTACAGGACCTAGTACAGATCTCTGCGGTACACCACTTAAAACATTTTGCCAGCTAGATGCTTTTCCATTAATTACGACGCGCTGCTTTCTCTCAGAAAGCCAGTCTTCAAGCCAATTTAAGATATTTCCAGTTATGCCGTGAGACTTTAATTTCTTAAGTAAACGCTTATGGGGGACTTTGTCAAACGCTTTTTGAAAGTCAAGATAAATCACATCTACTGCTTTCGTCTCGTCGAACGTGCTGTATACATCATTAAAAAGTCTAGAAGATTTATAAGGCAAGAACGTTTATTACGAAAGCCGTGCTGGGAGTTTTTGATCAGATTATTTTCTTCTAAGAATTTTACCACATTGTCTCGTATTACTGTTTCCATTAATTTACAGACTACGGATGTGAGGCTGATCGCTCTGTAGTTGCTCGGTTGTGTCAAATCACCTTTTTTTCTGTATTGGAGTAACATTTGCAAGTTTCCAATCGCAAGGGACTTTATCGGAATTTAGGGATTTGTTAAAAAGTATTGAAAGAGGTTTGCAAATCTGGTGCTTCGCTTCCTTTAAAACTCGCGGTGCAATACAGTCTGGCCCGGGGAATTTGTTATGGGGGCTATTAAGGTAACTAGGGGGCTATCGTAGGGGAAGAATAATCGTTTGAGTATTTCGGCACGCACATCATCCCTCCAGAGACACCGCGACAGTATATTGGTCGTTACCGTAATCACAAGACCCTTTATAGAGAGGGACGTTAGTAATCACAAGGTCCATCGCAGCGAATCTTTAATCAGCGAGTGTACTACAACAGTCCAGGTGAGTACTAAAGAGATAGCAGGTAGATAGATGGTACGCCTATACACTGTGTTATTTAAGGTTGTTACTACGGTGTTAATGAAATAGGTGTGTGGTGATGGCGTGTGAAGGTGTACAGGTGTGTGTTTAGGTCGTGAGCTATAGCTGCCAATCTACTCTTTACCTGTGTATTGATGATGCCAAGGAACACACTGTACGCTGACTGTCACTAGAGTCGGACCGGCTTAACCCCCTTCACACCCAGATCTTTCTTTCGCTATAAAAACTTGTCTGTTGTTAGCCATAAAATTGCGAAAAGTAATTAAATAAACCAAATTAGCTAATGGACATGGATATTAAACAGGTCATATCTATAAAATATTGCTTATATTCACTAAAAATCGTCTAATGGTAGCCAAATTACTATGAAAAGTACGTCCTGGGCCTCAAGGAGTTAAGCTGGTCCGACTATTGTCCTTATTATACACAACTTGACTTGAAACTTCGAACAATCATTTCATCAAAGAATACAAACTGTTATTATCATTGCAAGCCCTTATATAGGGATCTGAATTCATTTCTAAGTTAATAGTTCATTTTAAGTTCATTCCCTCATGTCTTTATTATGCTGTTGTTGCTGTTTTTCTTGTATGCCTTCGGGTGAGAATAAAATTATTCTTTTTATTATTATTATTATAATACAACAAAAGCTCATCTCGCTTCACCTCTCATCCTTCCTTTTTCCTTCCTGTCAAGATTACACACACACACAGTGAAGATAAAAGTAGAAATCTTCCCTGCGGCGGCGCTTACAGAGAAACAATCCACAAGATGTAACTTGACGGTAGTGGTGGTGATAGTGTTTGTAGTATTGGTATGTGGTTGTAGTTGTAGTTGTAGTTGTAGCAGTGGTGGTGGTGGTGGTGGGGGGGGGGTAGTAGTGGTGGTAGTAGTAGTAGTAGTAGTAGTAGTAGTAGTAGTAGTAGTAGTAGTAGTAGTAGTAGTAGTAGTAGTAGTAGCTAGTAGCAGCAGCAGCAGTAGTAGTAGTAGTAGTAGTAGTAGTAGTAGTAGTAGTAGTAGTAGTAGTAGTAGAGAATCTCATAAGTTATTAAAGAAAACAAAGAGAACACAAAGGAACAGGAGCAAAAGGATGCTGAGACCTAGAGGGATGAAGAAGAAAAAGGAAAAGGGAAAGAGGAGGAGGAGGAGGAGGAGGAGGAGGAGGACACCCAGACGAGAAGGAGAGCAGATGCACGTAATAGTGATTGTGTTACCCGATGCTATTTTGAAGTGGTACATTACTATAATTACCTTACTGTTTGTACCTACTATTACTGTTGTTGTAGTCATTATCATTATCATTACTATCATCATTATTATATCATTATAACACGATTAAGTGAGTTTGATATGCCATTTCAAAGATTTGCTTATCGATAATTACTTTAATAATGTCTTAAACGTGAAGATTTTGAGAGAGAGAGAGAGAGAGAGAGAGAGAGAGAGAGAGAGAGAGAGAGAGAGAGAGAGAGAGAGAGAGAGAGAGAGAGAGAGAGAGAGAGAGAGAGAGAGAGAGAGAGAGAGAGAGAGTGTGTGTGTGTGTGTGTGTGTGTGTGTGTGTGTGTGTGTGTGTGTGTGTGTGTGTGTGTGTGTGTGTGTGTGTGTGTGTGTGTGTGTGTGTGTGTGTGTGTGTGTGTGTGTGTGTGTGTGTGTGTGTGTGTGTGTGTGTGTGTGAAGGGGAAGATAGTAATGCGATAACACCAGATGCCAAGGGGGAAGGAGAAATAGGGAGAGAAAGACAACGAAGGAGAATAGAAGAGACGGGAAGATAGGGTGAAAGGAGACAGAAGAGAGTGGACGGAAAATAACAGGAGCACAGACGGAGCGAAGAAAGAAATGAAAGAAGAGGAAAAAGAAGGGAAGAGGAATGACAGTAGAGAAGATAGAGACAACGCCGGGATAAAGGAGAGCTTAAAGGTTATGGTGAACGAAAGGAAAAACGAGAAGGCAGTATAGAAGAGGAAGAGGAGGAGTAGAGAAGGAGGAAGAAGGAACGAAGGGAAAGAGAAGGCAGAGAAGGGGATACATGGGGGGACGGGGAAGGGAAGGAAGAAGAAGAGAATGAAAGGAAAGAGGGCAGAAAGGGGAGAGATGGGGGAAGAGGAAGGGAGGAAGAAGAAGGGAACGAAGGGAAAGAGAAGTCAGAAAAGGGGAGAATGAGGGAAAAAGGAAGGGAAGGAAGGAAGAAGGGAACGAAAGGAAAGAGATGGCAGAGAAGGGGATACATGGGGGAAGAGGAAGAAGATTGGAGCGAAAGGAAAGAGGGCAGAAAAGGGGAGAATGAGGGGAAAAGGAGGGGAGGGTGAAGAGGTTAGAAGAAGAGGAATGGTATTGGTAATGTTTACGAATATTAGGGCGGTTCTGGACACTATCAGAAGCAGGATATTGGTATACGGTAAGGAAAATATGGACGCACTCTAGTTAATGGCCAATACCATCCACCACACACACGCCACACACACCACACCCACGCCACACCCCACCCACGCCTCCTTATGCCATTATCTAATGCGCCCATATATAATAATACAGTATGCGTGTATAAGGGAAAGCTATGGTGGTTACTATGTATGTATCTTATGTTATGTATCCCTGGTTTTGATATCTCTTTGTGGTCGCTTCAGTGTAATTGAGGTGGCGGTGGTAGTTGTAGTAGTAGTAGTGGTGGTGGTGATAGATGTTGTAGTAGTGGTATGTAGTTGTAGTAGTAGTAATGGTAATAGTAGTAGTAGTAGTTGTAGTAGTGTTATGTGGTTGTAGTAGTAGTAGTAGTAGTAGTAGTAGTACAATCTCATAAGAGAAAGTTATCAAAGAAGACGAAGAAAACGCGAAGGAACAAGAGTTAAAGGATACTGAGACCGAAGAGGAGGAGGAAGAAAAAGGAAAAGAGGAGGAATACAAAGGAATACAAAGGAAACACAAACAGCAACAGACCGATAGGTCCCTACAAGACTGTTTGCTTTAACTACACTACACTAACTAGATAATAAGAGAGAAAGGATAGGAAGTAGAAGGCTCCACTCGAGGAGGAGGAGGAGGAGGAGCAGAAGGAGGAGGAGGAGAGCAGGTGCACAGGAAAACCAGCCTTCCCTCCTTCCTTCCTTCCTTCCTTCCTTACCTCCCTCCCTCCCTTCCTCCTTCCCTCCCTTCCCTCCTTCCCTCCTTTCCTCCCTCCCTTCCCTCCCTCCCTCCCTCCCTCCATCCATCTGCAGCCGTGGTTTAAGGCCCACCAAGGAGCTGAGGCAGACGTTAAGGCCCAACACCTGAGGCCCCTGAAGCAACCACCTCAAGCCCACCATCCCCGACCCACCGCTTAAAGCCTGGACTCACCCACAATTTAAACCCACCCACCCATTGCACCCACTACATCTCAAGCCCACCACCCCCGACCCACTGCTTAAACCCTGGACTCGCCCACTATCAAAACCCACCCACCCACCTAGTACACCCACCACAATACCATTTAAAGATCACTCACTGACCCACACGTATCATCCTTTGTTAAAAACCCACTTAAATCACCCACTCCCTCCCTGTTAAAACACACTATTTAAACCCACCCAACCATTGCACCCACCATAATACCATATAAAATCACTCACTGACCCACTCGTATTTTACCACTCATATTATCCTTTGTTAAAAACGCACCTTAGTCGCCCAATCCCTTTTAAAACCCACTCGTAGACCCACTCATCCTAACAGCCGCAGAGCTCCCATGGGCCCCCAGAGCAAGACGTGGACAGTGTGGCGTCAGCAATGGCCCACCGCGCCCCTGGGGAACGCCTTGAAGAGCCGCCCCGTGAGTGCAATTCTCGAGCTAAATTGATAGTTCGGATCGAGAGTTTCTGACAGGCCCCCTTCTCTCCCCCTCTCCGTAAAGCCCCTTCCCTCCCCCTCCTCCCTGACTTCTTCCTACCCCCTCCTTCCCTCCTCCCACCCCCTCCTACTTCCTACCCCTTCTACTACCTACTTCCCTCCTCCTTCTACCCCTCCTCTACGCCGGCACTTTCGCCAGGATAAGTTACGAGGCTCCCGTGGTCATAAATAAAGTCACAGGCTAGGACGGTACATCGGGGCGGGAAGGACGGACCTAAACCCGTGCTGAAGACGCTACTGGAGCTGCTTATACCTTGCCTACCTTGCTAAAATAGTTCTTCTTACCGTCCCCCTTCGTACTCTCTCTCTCTCTCTCTCTCTCTCTCTCTCTCTCTCTCTCTCTCTCTCTCTCTCTCTCTCTCTCTCTCTCTCTCTCTCTCTCTCTCTCTCTCTCTCTCTCTCTCTCTCTCGAATTGTTTCTCCTCCCTCCCGTTCCTCCTTCAACCTTTAAGTACTCAGGATGGAAAATATTTTAGTCTTACTTTCGAAATTTAATTACGAAAATGCCGCTAAAACGTTGGGTGAAAATTACTTGATAGTGTAATAGATAAAAAGATACATGTATAGAGATAGATATAAATAGGTAGACAGATATATACATACTTATAAATTGATATATAGACACGAAAAAAGCGCATTAAAACTTTCTTACATGATTAACACGAAGGAAAAAGGAACTTCATTCAATATTAATATGAATAAAGTTACATAAACCATTCTAGTTCCCATTATATGACAAGAAAAACCTAAAAACTTGACCATATTAAGCAACAGACAAGTGAAACAACAAGGCTTCACACAAAAAAGTTATAAAATGTTCTAAAAAAGAGAAATAAAGCTACATAAACCCTTCTAGTTCCCATTGTATCAAAAAACCAAAAACCTTACCATGATAAAGCAACAGACAAGTGGAACAACGAAGCTCATCCCCAAAAAAGTATAAAACGTTCTAAAAAAAGAAAAAAGCTACATAAACCATTCTAGTTCCCATTATATGAAGAAAAAAACTAAAAACACGACAATGATCAAGCAACAGACATTTGGAAGGAACAGCGAATCTCAACACTAAAATTTTTAAACGTTTTAAAAAAGATAAATAAAGCTACATAAACCCTTTTAGTTCCCATTGTATGAAAAAAAAACTAGAAACCCGACCGTATAAGTCACTATAAGGCAACACAGAGAAATGGAACAACGAATCTCCACATCAAAAAATTATTAAACTTTCTAAACAAAATAAATAAAACTACATAAACCATTCTAGTTCCCATTGTATCAAAAAAACAAAAAACACGACAATGATCAATCAACACAGACAAATGGAACAACGAATCTCCACACCAAAAAAAATATTTAAAACGTTCTACAAAAAGATTAACAAATTAGGCAACGAAACAAGACCACTTACTTTGCGATTTCCCATGACATGAAAATATAAACCTAAAAAAACATAATATAGCAACACAGACAAGTGGAACAACAAAGATCATCACCAAAACGATTTAAAACGTTCTAAAGAAATTAAAACACGATAGGCAAAGATAACAAAACCACTTACTTTAATTAAAACAAGATAGGCAACGATAACAAGACCACTTACTTTAATTAAAACAAGATAGGCAACGATAACAAGACCACTTACTTTAATTAAAACAAGATAGGCAACGATAACAAGACCACTTACTTTAATTAAAACAAGATAGGCAACGATAACAAGACCACTTACTTTAATTAAAACAAGATAGGCAAAGATAACAAGACCACTTACTTTAATTAAAACAAGATAGGCAAAGATAACAAGACCACTTACTTCAATTAAAACAAGATAGGCAACGATAACAAGACCACTTACTTTAATTAAAACAAGATAGGCAACGATAACAAGACCACTTACTTTAATCAAAACAAGATAGGCAACGATAACAAGACCACTTACTTTGCGATGACGACGTGGAGACGGGTGAGGGTGGTCGCTGATGAGGTGGTGTGGTGGTGGTGGAGGTGGTGTGGTGGTGGAGGTGGTGGTGTGGTGGAGACGCTGACAATAGGATCACGTTAAGGCAAAGTGGGATTTCAACTCATCGTGCCAGGGAATGACCGCGATGGAACACTTTTTTTCTTTTGTTTTCTTTACATCACAAAGGACTGGCCAAGGACAAAAAAAAGAAAGGAGGTAATAAAAATCCAGCTTAGTTGTCAGTCCCTATAAAGAAGACAGTAAGAAAGTAAAGAAAGGGGTATGAGGCAATCTAGTTCGGGATTGATTTGAGGCAGTGCGCAATGTTATTCTAAAGATCAGCGTCTGTCACCACCTGTCGGCACTTGTCAGCACCTGTCGGGGAGAGAAAATCAATACAAGACTTAGAAAACATTTTAATTGGCTTAACTGAAGGTAAAAAAAACACTGATCAGTAAATAAGATGAATTTGTGTAAGTCATAAACATAAGAAATGGTGTATAAAGGCGTATAAGATAATAATAATAATAATGATAATGATGATAATAAAATTCGGTATGACATCTATTCTTCTATCTTTCTCTTCTTCCCTCCGTCTCGCTCTTTCCCTCCCTCCCTTCTTTAATAGAATAATAATGATAATAATAAAAATAATAATAATAAAAATAATAATAATACTCATAAAACAAAATTAGTTAGGAGCTGCCAAATTAACCCCTTGAGACCCAAAACGTAATTTCCATTGTAATTTTGATACCATTAGACGATTTTTAGTGAATATAAGCAATATGTAATAGATATGACCTGTTTAGTGTCCTTGTCCATTAGGTAATTTGGTATATTCAGTTACTTTTCGTAATTTTATGGCTAACAACAGACAATTTTATATAGCAAAGGAAAGATCTGGGCGTGAAGGGGTTAAGACTAACGAAGGGAAGGAAGGAAGGAGAACAGACAACCTTACAGTAGAAAAGTAACGTAAAAGTATGAGTATATAAGGGTGAAATAATAAATATGAATAAAAAATGTGAATAAAAATAGTTAATAAAAAAATTGAATACAAGTGAATAAAAAATAGTGAAAAAAAAGTAAATAGGGAATAAATAATAGTGAATAAAAATAGTGAATAAAAATAGTGAATAAAAATAGTGATACAATTATTGAATAAGAAATAGTGAATGAAAAATAGTGAATAAGAATAGTGAATAAAATATAATGAATAAAAATAGTTAATAACAAATATTGAATGAAAAATAGTGCATAAAAATAGTGCATAAAAATAGTGAATAAAAATAGTGATTAAAAATAGTGAATAAAAACAGTGAATAAAAATAGTGATTAAAAATAGTGAATGAAAATAGTGAATAAAAATAGTGAATAAAAATAGTGAATAAAAACAGTGAATAAAAATAGTGAATAAAAATAGTGAATGAAAATAGTGAATAAAAATAGTGAATAAAAGTTGGTGCATACAAAATAGTGAATAGAAATAGTGAATAAAAATAGGGAATAAAAACAGTGAATAAAAATAGTGAATAAAAATAGTGAATAAAAATAGTGAATAAAAATAGTGAATAAAAATAGTGAATAAAAATAGTGAATAAAAGTTGGTGAATACAAAATAGTGAAAAAAAATAGTGAATAAAAACAGTGAATAAAAATAGTGAAAAAAATAGTGAATAAAAATAGTGAATAAAAATAGTGAATAAAAATAGTGAATGAAAATAGTGAATGAAAATAGTGAATGAAAATAGTGAATGAAAATAGTGAATGAAAATAGTGAATGAAAATAGTGAATAAAAATAGTGAATAAAAGTTGGTGAATACAAAATAGTGAATAGAAATAGTGAATAAAAATAGTTAATAAATAATGGTGAATAAAAATAATGAATAAAAAAGTGAATATAAAAAAGTGAATAAAAATAGTGAATAAAAAATAGTGAGTAAAAAATAGTGAATAAAAATAGTGAAAAAAAAAAGTGAATAAAAAATAGTGAATAAAAAGTATGATTAAAAAAGTGAATAAAAAAGTGAATATAAAAAAGTGAATAAAAATAGTGAATAAAAAATAATGAATAAAAAATAGTGCATAAAAAATAGTGAATAAAAATAGTGAATAAAAAAGTGAATAAAAAACTAGTTAATACAAATAGTGAATAAAAAATAGATAATAAAAATAATGAATAAAAAATTGTGAGTAAAGATAGTGAATAGAAATAGTTGATAAAAAATAAATAAAAAGTGAATCAGAATAGTGAATAAAAAATATTGAATAGAAAATATTGAATAGAAATATTGAATAATAAATAGTGAATAAAAATAGTGAATAAAAAATAGTGAATAAAAAATAGTGAATAAAAAATAGTTCATAAAAATAGTGAATAAAAAGTTGTGAGTAAAGATAGTGAATAAAAATAGTGAATAAAAATAGTGAATAAAAATAGTGAATAAAAATAGTGATATACAAAATATAATATAAATAATAAAATATTATAAAAAAAGTGAATAAAAATAGTGAATAAAAATAGTAATAAAAATAGTGAATAAAAAATATAATATAAATAATAAAATATAATTAAAAAAATAGTGAATAAAAATAGTGAATAAAAAGGGATGGAGAGGAAAGACATTGGCCGGAAAATTAATAGAAATAATGGAAGAAAAACACTCAGTGGAAAAAAAATTGGGGGAAAGAAATA
This sequence comes from Chionoecetes opilio, assembly GCA_016584305.1. Classification (NCBI taxonomy): domain Eukaryota; kingdom Metazoa; phylum Arthropoda; class Malacostraca; order Decapoda; family Majidae; genus Chionoecetes; species Chionoecetes opilio. Next base: position 194,145 of record JACEEZ010001064.1, on the reverse strand, counting down.
AGAAGAAGAGGAAATGAGCTTAGTAGTAGAAGTAGTTGTGGTAGTAGTAGTAGTAGTAGTAGTAGTAGTAGTAGTAGTAGTAGTAATAGTAATAGTAGTAGTAGTAGTAGAAGTAGTAGTGGTAGCAGTTGTGTAGTAGTAGTAGTAGTAGTAGTAGTAGTAGTAGTAGTAGTAGTAGTAGTAGTAGTAGTAGTAGTAGTAGTAGTAGTAGTAGTAGTGTGTAGTAGTAGTAGTAGTAATAGTAATAGTAGTAGTAGTAGTAGTAGAAGTAGTAGTGGTAGCAGTAGTAGTAGTTGTGTAGTAGTAGTAGTAGTAGTAGTAGTAGTAGTAGTAGTTGTGTAGTAGTAGTAGTAGAAGTAGTAGTGGTGTAGTAGTAGTAGTAGTAGTAGTAGTAGTAGTGTAGTGGTAGTGGTATGGTAGTATGAGTAGTTAGTAGAGTAGTAGTAGTAGTAGTAGTAGTAGTAGTAGTAGTAGTAGTAGTAGTGGTAGTAGTAGTAGTTTTTATAGTAATATGGAGAGAAGGAAGGAATTGAGTGAAGGAAGGAATGGAGAGAAAGAAGGAATGGAGTGAAGGAAGTGATGGGGTGAAGGAAGTGATGGGGTGAAGAAGTGATGGGGTGAAGGAAAGGATAGAAATATGGAAGGGAGGAAGGAAGGAAGGGATGGAGAGAAGGAAGGGATGGATGGAGAGAAGGAAGGATGGAGTGAAGGAAGTAAGGGATGGAGTGAAGGAAGGGATGGGGTGAAGGAAGGGACGGAGTGATGGAAGGAAGGAAGGGATGGAGTGAAGGAAGGGATGGATGGAGAGAAGGAAGGGATGAAGGAAGGAAGGGATGGAAGGAAGGAAGGAAAGAGGGGAAGGGAAGGTAAGGTGTCAGATAAAACATGGAATAAGGAGCAAAGGAGAGAGATAAGAGGTAATTAAGTAGCTATGGAGACGCTATAGGTGTCATTAGAGAGAGAGAGAGAGAGAGAGAGAGAGAGAGAGAGAGAGAGAGAGAGAGAGAGAGAGAGAGAGAGAGAGAGAGAGAGAGAGAGAGGTGTTTCTATGGAAGAATTAGTCAAGATATTGGTTTCTATTTGGAGGGAAAAGGAATAATTAAAGCAAAAAATAGCAGAGAGAGGATGGGAAGGATATGGAAATAAAAAATAAAAGGCGGCGGCTCGTCGTAGCGGATGATGGATAGGAGAGGAAAGAAGAGAGGCAAGGCACACAAAAGTATAAAAATAAAAAGAGGAATGTCACAAAAAAGGTAAAAAAAGAAGGAGAGGTATGTCACAAAAAAAGTAAAAAAGAAGGAGAGGTATGGCACAAAAAAAGTAAAAAAAGAAGGAGAGAAATGTCACAAAAAAAAGTAAAAACAGAAGAAGAGAGGAATGTCACAAAAAAAAGTAAAAAATGGAGAGGAATTTCACAAAAAAGTTATAAAAAAGAAGAGGAAAGGCACAAAAAAAAGTGAAAAAAGAGAGGAAAGCTTAAAAAAAAAAAGAGGAAAGCCGCAAAAGTGAAAAAAAGGAGGGACAAAAAAAAAAAGTGCAAAAAAAAAATTTCACAACAAAAAATATTGCAAACAAATACATGTGAGCTCCCCCTTTCTCTCCCTCTCCCTTCTTCCCCTCACATCCCCCCTTTCCCCCCCTCCCAACACCCCCTACTTCTCCCCCTTCCTTCCCACTCCCCCTTCCCCTACCCAAACTTCTCCTCCACCTCCCCTCCCTACCCAAACTCCTCCCCCACCTCCCCAACCTCATCCTCAACACCCTCCCCCCTTCCCCTTGACACACACACAGGCACTTAAGTAGAGTGTGCCAGGAGGTGCCATCACCCCATCACTGTAATGCACCACAATTAATGGCTTCCTCAACCCCCTATCTTCTTCTCCCCCCCCTCCTCCTCCCCTCCCTCCCTCCTCCCCCTCTTCTCCTCCTGAAGCTAACACCATTACGTAATATCCTGGTTGGTGGTCAAGCCTCCTCCTCCTCCTCCTCCTCGGCACGTTAATTCCGATTATTGCTTAATTTAATTGCCTCAACCTACACCCCCTCTCTCTCTCTCTCTCTCTCTCTCTCTCTCCTCTCTCTCTCTCTCCTCTCTCTCTCTCTCTCTCTCTCTCTCTCTCTCTCTCTCTCTCTCTCTCTCTCTCTCTCTCTCTCTCTCTCTCTCTCTCTCTCTCTCACATATGTCACGCCATGTCTACAAGAGTCCCCTTATAAGTATAGCTTCTAAATACACGTGCACATACTTAATTCCGCTCAAATGCTCATTACATTCTTTCATTATACTTAATTTCATTATTCATTATTATTATTATTATCATTATTATTATCATTATTACCATTATACATCCATTCAACATTATTAGTTATTACCATTATATTACATTATACATTCAGCAATTATTTCACCTCGCTGAATATAATGTAATGTATATATATAAATTATTCATGGTAATGCTGGGGTTTTTTCGCTGGCAGTGAAAGGATAGAGAGAAAAAAACTTAACATTACTGACAAAAGAACAGTGAAGCAATTTTTCGTCAATCATTTTACATAAACATTAAATAAAAAGATATAATAACAGCCATAACAACAATACAAATAATAATAGTAATGAAAGTAGTGATGCTAGAAATAATATCCTATAAATTACCATATTAAATTCATGCAATCAGCTTAAGAAATATGCAATTCCTTTTTATGGCATAGAGGATGATAAGAATGATAAGAATGATAATGGAAATGAGAGAAAGAGAGAAAAGGGGTGTGGGAAGGAGGACAGGGAAGGGGAGATAAGGAGACGTATGGTAGAGTGGAGTATAGATTAGTTATAGTAGTTATAGTGATCCATTGAAGTAGTGTGGAGGTAAGGAAGGCGGTGAAGGAGTGTTAGAAGTAGAGTAGGGAGGAAAAGAGACGATGGAGAGGAATGATTGAGTCTGGTTATGAAAGAGAGAGAGAGAGAGAGAGAGAAAGAGAGAGAAAGAGAGAGAGGGAGAGGTGGAGACAAAACAAGTGCACACATGAGGTAGTGTGTGCACGCGCGTGAGGGCTGCCACCCACACGCCGCCCGCCCATCCATGTGGATATCGCTATACACACACACACACACACGCACACACACACACAAAGCGAGGCAAAAAAAGTATAAATCTACATCCTTATAGTCTGTCACGGGATATTTATCATTGTGAAAAAGTACTAAGATTCCATCCTTCAATATAGACACAAAAATTATTCATTCCATACTATAAAAAAAATAGTAATAAGTAATTGAAGAAGTACTAATTTTCCCCCCTTCAATAAAGACAAAATGATCCGTTCCATACTAGTAATAAGTAATTGAAGAAATAATAAGTTTCCCCCCTTCAATCAAGACAAAAATTAATCGTTCCACACTAGTTATAAGTAATTGAAGAGGTACTAAATTTCCCCCCTTCAATAAAGACAAAATTAATCGTTCCTTACTAGTAATAAGTAATTGAAGAGGTATTAAATGTCCTTCCTTCATTATAGACAAAAATGAATCGTTCCACACTAGTAATAAGTAATTGAAGAAGTACCAAGTTTCCCTCCTTCAATATAGACAAAAATGAATCGTTCCACACTAGTAATAAGTAATTCAAGAAGTACTAAATTTCCCTCCTTCAAATATACATAAAAAAAAAATGATCCGTTCACCTCCGGATGATGTACGGGGCTGGGCGGCACGTCGTTCCCTCCTCTCCTTTACCTACACTCGCAGCCCTTATTGCCTCGTACCCTCCCCCCCGTTAACATTTATAAATACCGAACACTCTGACGGGCTTTCTATCTAGCCCGTGCTTTTCTCTTAAGGAAAGCAATAGGGGAAAAAAGAAAAACAACTACAGGTAATAAGTAATAGTGCCTTACCTGTCACTAGGACGTCACACCATCACGTGGGAGCACATCCTTCCTTCCTCTTGTTACCCCCACGGCCGCAGGAGTGAGAGAATCCACCACAACGCACACGTAATACACTAGGATGCAGATAACACACCGTTACGCACACACGCCGCGGGGCAAAGTTACACGCACACGCCGCGGGGCAAAGTTACACGCACACGCCGCGGGGCAAAGTTACACGCACACGCCGCGGAGCAAAGTTACACGCACACGCCGCTGGGCAAAGAGACACGCACACGCCGCGGGGCAAGGTTACACGCACACGCCGCGGGGCAAGGTTACACGCACACGCCGCGGGGCAAAGTTACACGCACACGCCGCGGGGCAAAGAGACACGCACACGCCGCGGGGCAAGGTTACACGCACACGCCGCGGGGCAAAGTTACACGCACACGCCGCGAGGCAAAGTTACACGCACACGCCGCGGGGCAAGGTTACACGCACACGCCGCGGGGCAAAGTTACACGCACACGCCGCGGGGCAAAGTTACACGCACACGCCGCGGGGCAAAGTTACACGCACAGGCCGCGGGGCAAAGTTACACGCACACGCCGCGGGGCAAAGTTACACGCACACAACACCGCGGGGCAAAGATAAACGCACACACACCGCGGGGCAAAGATAAACGCACACACACCGCGGGGCAAAGATAAACGCACACACACCGCGGGGCAAAGATAAACGCACACACACCGCGGGGCAAAGATAAACGCACACACACTGCGGGGCAAAGATAAACGCACACACACCGCGGGGCAAAGACAAACGCACACACACCGCGGGGCAAAGATAAACGCACACACACCGCGGGGCAAAAACAAACGCACGCACACCGCGGGGCAAAGATAAACGCACACACACCGCGGGGCAAAGATAAACGCACACACACCGCGGGGCAAACGTAAGGCAAAGGTGTCATGCGGGAACGTGAGGATATGATGAACGTGATATTACTAGCATTTAAATCAGTCACCCGTTGGTAGTAACCCCTTCACGCCCAGATCTTTCCATTAATATATAAAATCGCCTGTTGTTAGCCATGAAATTACGAAAAGTAGCTTAATATACCAAATTCGCTAGTGGACAAGGATACTAAACAGGTGATATCTATAATATATTGCTTATATTCACAAAAATCGTCTTATGGTATACTCAAATTACAATGAAGATTACGTTCTGGACTTCGAGGGGTTGATGTCTCGGATTAGCTGAACGTGAGGATATGATGAGGTTAAGATTACTGATATGCGCGTCGGTGATGTTTTGAAGAGGCTACAACGCTTGCCCGAATATACTGTACCGCGATACAGGCAGTGTGGTATAATTAAAAGTCTCACATGTTACGAGGCGTGTTGGAAAGACTGAGGAATAAAGGCAAGCTATGAGAGGAGTGAAAAGAGTGAGTGACATGAGGTAGGTTGAATGGCTGCCGCTACCAATGATATTATGCAGATTATAATATTATCTTCTCTATATTATCCTTGCCCGCTCCTGTCCTTTCATGTCCACCGCCACGTCACTCACTATCCTTCCTTCCTAACACCTTCCTTCCCTTCTCTTAATCCCTTCCTTCCCTTCCCATAATCCCTTCCTTCCTAACACCTTCCTTCCCTTCTCTTAATCCCTTCCTTCCTAACACCTTCCTTCCCTTCTCTTAATCCCTTCCTTCCCTTCTCTTAATCCCTTCCTTCCCTCCTCTTAATCCTTCCTTCCTCACACCTTCCTTCCCTTCTACTACTTCTACTACACTTCCTTTCTCTACTACATCACCAGTTACCTGTTAAGGCACCCGAAATAAAACAGATATAAAACCACACTGCCCATAACGCGGCTATATGTGTTATAATAATAACTAACCTGAGACACACGCACACACGCACACGTAACCGCACGACACCTTGCTGTGATCTGAGGTGTGAGAGTGAGTGGGTGGCGTCGCCGGGCCCTCGGGGAATTCCACAAGGGGGGTATGCGGGGGTACTGATGCTGGGGGGTTGGGGGTTTAACTAGCGGGAGAGCAGGGGTGTGGGGTGGGGAGATGGGGAAGTAAGTGTGCCGGAACTAAAGTAGTGTCGAACATTAATACATTGTTTCTACTTCCTCATAGTTGTTATGTGAACCCAAAACTAATCTAGAACTAAACTGTCTCCGCCGTGGTTTGATATTATGAGGTAGGTAATGTGAGGCGACGCGCGCGAGGAGGGTGGCGACTGACGGTGAGTTCTGCGTCTGCGTGAGTCTTTGCTTGGGCCGCGGCGCAGAGAACATGCGGGGGGGTGCATGGAGCAGCGAGGCGGAGGATAGAGGGGGAACCAGGGGTGGAAATGAGGATGGGAAGGGAAGTAAAGTTGTGGCGAACATTAATAAATTGTTTCTATTTCCTGCTAGTTGTAATGGAATCCGAAACAGATCTAGAACTAAACTATAGCAGCCATGGTTTGATAGTATGATGCAGCTAATGTGAGACACGCGCGGGGGAACATGGAGCAACGTCACGGAGGGATAGAGGGAGAACCAGGGGAGGAACAGAGACTGAGAAGGGGGTAAAGGGAGGACCAAGTGGGGAACCAACGAAGGGAGGGGGGTTTAGGGTGGAGTCAAAGGGGTAACCAACGATGGGAGGGGGGTAGTGGGAGCAAGCAAGCAACCAACCAAGTGGGGTAACGACGCTGAGGGAAGGGTAGGTAAAGGGTGGACCTAGGGGGGAACCAACGAGATGAGGTACGTGAGGAATGGAGGCCTGCGTGGTGGTCAGGGAAGTATTGTTGAAGATCTTTTCTTTCTTTTTTATTTAAACAGTTGTTAATCATAGTTACACAACAGTTACAGAGGCTTAAAAGATAGAGGTATTAAGGCAATAAATGTTCATATTTTTATTTCATTCTGTCTATATCCTGCTGCCTGGTGATCTCTCGTCTCCTTATCCTTATCCTTTATCCATTATCCTTATCCATTACCCTTATCCATTACCCCTTATCCATTATCCTTATCCATTACCCCTTATCCATTACCCCTTATCCATTATCCTTATCCATTACCCCTTATCCATTACCCCTTATCCATTATCCTTATCCATTACCCCTTATCCATTACCCCTCATCAATTATCCTATATCCATTACCCCTTATCCATTATCCTTATCCTTATCCTTTATCCATTACCCCTTATCCATTACCCATTATCCTCACTAGGGCAGCACGAGGGAGTGCAGCCAGTACCCTATCAATGATTCACGTCACCTTCATTTGTTGTATCACGTTATGTCCACAAACAGACATAATCTATTTGACCTAATTTTCATTTCATAAAACAAACAGACATAATTTTATTTGATTTAGTACTTAAGTTAACTCCCTCATGTATGTATGTCATGTTGTTGTTGTTTTCCTGTATGCCTCCGGGTGAAAATAAAATTGTTTTTATTATTATTATTATCATTATTATCGATTCCCTATGGAACAATGACACCTGTGGAAGCATAACCTCCTAGGGATGCAGTCAGTTCGTACACAAGTTGTTTCGTACACCAGTAGATTCGTATACCAAAAAGTTGTTTCGTAGTCTATATGAAACCATAGTCGTTTCGTACACTCAGCTCAGAGTTGAACTTGACTACTAGAGTTACGAAACGACAACAGGTATGTACGAAAAAACTCAAAATCAGTGTACGAAATAACTAACAAAACCTGGGTACGAAACAACTTGTGTACGAAACTCCCTGTAACCACCTCCTACATCCAACTCAGCTTTCCACGGCGCCTCGAGACACTCTAACGCCCCTAACTACCATGAAACAGGCATAAATTGGTAGTTAGTAAACATTGTGATAATATAACAGATCAACAATATCAAAAGTCTGAGGGTTATTAGTCACCTTCTTCTTCTTCTGTTATCTTTGACGCTTAGTATCGCTTCATAGGTCCTCTTCAACTTCGTCTCCTAGCGTAGTTAACTATCTTGTTAATTCTTTCCTTGGCACCGGGACATTATATGCAATTGAGAAAGTAACGTCACCGCGCCAACTGTCTAAGAGAGAGAGAGAGAGAGAGAGAGAGAGAGAGAGAGAGAGAGAGAGAGAGAGAGAGAGAGAGAGAGAGAGAGAGAGAGAGAGAGAGAGAGAGAGAGAGAGAGAGAGAATATAGGCCACCTACCTCTTCATTACTTATCATGCCTAGAAGAAAGAAAAAAAATGCATCCTAGCGTGGTAGAAAAATGCAAAGTTTCCAAGGGACAAAATAACTAATGATAAGCAGAGCAAAAATAAGACAGAAAGGTTGAGAAAAAATATGAAACAAAGGAGAGAAATATAAAGTAATGATATAACAAATGGAGGAATCAGAGAGGAAAGGAAGAGATACAGAAAAAGAGAAAAATAAAGATAGAGGAGAAGAAAAGGTTCTGACCGCGCGTCTTGCACCCTATTGCATCTACGTTAAGTCACGTGACGGCTGGCTTCCCCTACATGCTCGGACACGCTTCCTTCTCGCCCTCCCTCTCTACTTATATGTTCATGCCTGTATTACTATTATTATTATAGAGTGACATGCCCATAGAATGTGCAGAGTCCAGCTAAACATACAGAAATACGATATTGGACAATACCTGTTCATGAAATAGTGGGTACCGTAGATAACACTTAAGTCGCCAGGACAACGTTTTTTTCGATTTACAGACGTCTGGTGGCGTTAATACTTACATTTCTACATCCATGATTTCAGGAAAGTTAGAAGGGGCTATCTGGAGAGTCTGTGTCATTTTGTGTCTTTATCTGTGTCATAGTATGGCTATAAATGAACAAATTACAAAAATATCACCATAGTGGCGACCTACACTAAGATCGCCAGCTAGAGTTTATGTTCTGAGTGTCCTCCCGCCGTCGTCGTCGCCCGAAAAAAAACGAGTAGTGAAATTTGAAACCGTATGTACTTGCAGATACAAAGCATAAAACAACGCTGAAACAGGGTAGATTATACAGTCATGATATAAACTACTGTGTATCATCTTCAGTGGCACATACAAATCAGTAAGGATGCTATAATTCTTAATATATATGGCGCCTGGCGACATTAATGCAGGTGGCGACTATAATGTTATCTACGATAGTATACTTTTCCACCGCAAAAAATATATAAGAAAAAATACGAAAGAAAGCTTATCAATGGTATTAATTATTCATCTTGCATATTATCTCTATCACTCTACAAGTTAGTCCAACCAAGCATACAGAAATACGATACTGGACAGACAACACCTGTGCATGAAATAGTAGGTAGTGTTTATCCATAGCGAAGAATAAATTGGAAATATAAGAAAGCAAACAGTTTATCCAATGTCACTACTTTCTTTCTACTTTCTATTTCTTTCTACATTCCTCTTGCATATTATCTCAGAACTCTAACTATAAATCATTCCGTTAATAGCCTCCATAGGGCAATGACGAGTATGAGTAGTGAGTGTTAACAGATTAGTCGTGTGGTGGGGGCAATACGAGTGATTCACGAGTGTATGTATGGTAGAGCCTGGATGTAGTAATAGTAGTGTGAATGATAACCAGTCCTCACCCATCTAAAATTTGTTATATTGTTTAGTAATAAAAAGTTATATTCATTTTTTCCTGGTTGAATGCTGAGGACAGTAGACAACTGTTGACTTATTAGTGGAGAGAGAGAGAGAAGAGAGAAGAGAGAGAGAGAGAGAGAGAGAGAGAGAGAGAGAGAGAGAGAGAGAGAGGAGAGAGAGAGAGAGAGAGAGAGAGAGAAGAGAGAGTATTAGAAGAGACAGATGGGCTGAGAACAGTGGAGAGAGAAGAGAGAGAGAGAAGATGAGAGAAGAGAGAGAGAGAGAGAGAGAGAGAGAGAGAGAGAGAGAGAGAGGAAGAGAGAGGAGAGAGAGAGAGAGAGAAGAGAGAGAGAGAGAGAGAGAGAGAGAGAGAGAGAGAGAGAGAGAGAGAGAGAGAGAGAACAGTAGAGTAGAGGAGAGAGAAATAGAGAGAGAGAGAGAGAGAGAGAGAGCAGAGAGAGAGAGAGAGAGAGAGAGAGAGAGAGAGAGAGAGAGAGAGAGAGAGAGAGGAGAGAGAGAGAGAGAGAGAGAGAGGATGAGAGAGAGGAGAGAGAGAGAGAGAGAGAGAGAGAGAGAGAGAGGAGAGAGAGAGAGAGAGAGAAATCCGGCATAAACACGGTGTTCTATCTTGCAACAATAAACGGCATGTATTTACCTTGTATAATACGCGTTGTTTCGCTATCCGCTGAACGTGATATAATAGTTGGAATTTCAGTGCAAACCAAGCTGAACAAATATCAAAAGTGCAATTAAAAACAGGAGGAAATTTATCCATGTTGTGTATGTAGCAGTCTTTTCCCTGCGTGCACAACTTTTATTGCGGCAAGTTATAGTTTCCATAAGATATACTGCAGAGAGAGAGAGAGAAGAGAGAGGAGAGAGAGAGAGAGGAGAGAGAAGAGAGAGAAGGAGAGAGAGAGAAGAGAGAGAGGAGAGGAGAGAGGAGAGAGAGAGAGAGAGAGAGAGAGAGAGAGAGAGAGAGAGAGAGAGAGAGAGAGAGAGAGAGAGAGAGAGAGAGAGAGAGAGAGAGAGAGAGGAAGAGAGAGAGAGAGGAGAGAGAAGAGGAGAGAGAGAGACAGACAGACAGACAGACAGACAAGACAGACAGGACAGACAGACAGGACAGACAGACAGAGACAGACAGAGACAAGACAGACAGACAGACAGACAGACAGACAGACAGACAGACAGACAGACAGACAGACAGACAGACAGACAGACAGACAGACAGACAGACAGACAGGACAGACAGACAGACAGACAGACAGACAGACAGAGACAAGACAGACAGACAGACTGACAAGTGGACAGACAGACAGACAGACAGGACAGGACAGACAGAAAACAGACAGACAGACAGACAGACAGACAGACAGACAGACAGACAGACAGACAGACAGACAGAAGACAGGACAGACAGAAAGACAGACAGAACAGACAGAGACAGACAGACAGACAGACAGACAGACAGAACAGACAGACAGACAGACAGGACAGACAGACAGACAGACAGACGACAGACAGACAGACAGACAACAGACAGACAGCAACAGACAGACAGACAGACAGACAGACAGACAGACAGACAGACAGACTGACTGACTGACTGACTGACTGACAGAGAGACATACACACACAGACGAACATAGACACACAGGCAAGACAGACAGAAAGACAAACATACGTACAAACAAACCATAACACAAAAATATTTCCTTAGATACTAAATCACTACAGGAATAAAAATTCGAATATGATTTAGTAAAACTCAAATAGGCTATAGTTTTTCAATCATCTACCTTCCTCCACACATTGCAAAACATAGGCATTGATCAGAGCGACGCTACAGGCATAAGAGAGGCCCATCATATCACTTACCATATCCCAGGAGCTCTATTTCACCCCTAGAACGAAGAAAAGAACTATTTCACCCCTAAACCTGCGCGGTATACCTGGTACTCTCACCTACCGAAAATCTCGTCCCGACACAAACCGAGAACTCTCGCCGACGGTAATGGTTGGGTTAGGTTACCGTTAAGTTAGATTAGGGCAGGTTAGGTTAAGTTAGGTATGCATAAACACAGGAAAAAGCTTATTAGATATATATATTGGGCCGTAGAAAAGAGAAACACTCAACGAAGTGAAAAATTGGAACTCTCTCTTACGGGGACGAGAGATCCGGTAGATGACAATACCTTAAACCAACTACGCTTACTAGTACGAAAACAGCTGATATAGGGGTGTAGCGTGTGAAAACAGCTGATAAAGGGGTGTAGCGTGCGAAAACAGCTGATAAAAGAGTGTTGGCGTGCGAAAACAGCTGATAAAGTTATGTAGGCGTGCGAAAACAGCTGATAAAGGGATGTTGGCGTGCGAAAACAGCTGATAAAGAGGTGTTGGCGTGCGAAAACAGCTGATAAAGAGGTGTCAGCTGCTCTCAGTGAATGTTTTACCGAAGTGGCTCCCTATAAAAAACCAGGGAATAGCAAGAACTGAAATAGAGGAAGAGGACGAAGAGCAGAGTAAAAGCATACGGATTACCCTGACTTCATTAACACCTGCGTCAACTAATTATCTACCTGGGCGGCGGATGAAACCTATTTAGCTTTAAGTGCGCAGAGAGTGGTAAAGCAGACACACACACACACGCAACACACACACACACACACACACACACACACACACACACACACGTACACACACTCAGGCATGCACTCTCCTGGAATACAAAAGACTCAGCCTAACCTAATAGCTAATTTACTACCACTACTATTTTTTTTTACTACCACCACCACCATCAACTAACAAATTCCTCTCTCTCTCTCTCTCTCTCTCTCTCTCTCTCTCTCTCTCTCTCTCTCTCTCTCTCTCTCTCTCTCTCTCTCTCTCTCTCTCTCTCTCTCTCTCTCTCTCTCTCTCTCTCTCTCTCTCTCTCTCTCTCTCTCTCTCTCTCTCTCTCTCTCTCTCTCTCTCTCTCTTCTCTCTCTCTCTCTCTCTCTCTCTCTCTCTCTCTCTCTCCTCTCTCTCTCTCTCTCTCTCTCTCTCTCTCTCTCTCTCTCTCTTCTCTCTCTCTCTTCTCTCTCTCTCTTCTCTTCTCTCCCTTTTTCTCTCCTCTTCTACAGAATAAGTGAATGAAGCTCATTTAAGTTCGTCAGTATTAAATAAAGTACAACCCCAAGAGACCCAGCCCCTCCCCCTGCACGGCTTATCAGCTTAAACACGAGGTACGCAAATGATGACCCTGACCTTATCTCTCTATGAAAACCTACTTAATTCAATTTAATCCCTGGTAAAGAAACGTGTACATAATTGAAGGTCAGGTCAGATATTACAGTTATGCACACGTTACGGTAATCTTTTAGTGGCAGCAAGAAGATAAGGGAATGAGGTATTGTTGAGTTGCAGAGGCGTATGTTGTAAGTTTGTCCGCACTGCCCACTCGCTTCCCACCTTCAGTTAACCCCTTGAGGCCCTGAACGTAATTTCCATTGAATTTTGGGTACCATTAGACGATTCTTAGCGAATATAAGCAATATTTTATAGATTATGACCTGTTTAGTATCCTTGTCGACTAACTAATTTGGTATATTCAGTTACTTTTCGTAATTTTATAGCTCGACTACATACAATTGTTTATAGCAAAGGCGTCTGGGCGTGAAGGGGATTAATTAATACATGTTTTCATTGTTATTCATTGTTTTTCATTTCATTGTAGCATTACATTGTCTCTCTGTTAAGGTGCATAAAAGGCTTTAATTAACCCCTTCACGCCCAGATTTTTCCTTTGCTATAAAAAATTGTATGTTGTCGAGCCATAGAATTACGAAAAGTAACTAAATAAACCAAATTAGCTAGTGGACAAGGATACTAAACAGGTCATATCTATAAAATATTGCTTATATTCACTAAAAATCATCTAATGGTACCCAAATTACAATGGAGATTACGTTCTGGGCTTCAAGGCTTTAAGGGGAGGCTGGCGTGCTACCATCCCTCCACCCTTGCCTATTATAAAAGTGCATTAGGTAAGGGGGCATCCAATTAATGCTGATCACAGTTTAATTAAGTCTCGGAACAGAATTTTTTTTTCATTGTCTGTGCGATGTTGTGGAAAATGTTAGACAGCAGAGTGAAAGCTGCGAATACAATGAACTCAATCGCTCGTAAACGCTTGATCATAACAACTATGATAATAACAATAATGACAATGATAGCGATAATAGTACTAATGATAATAGTATTGGCAGTAATAGTAATGATAATGATAATAATGATAATAACGATAATGATGATGAAAGACGGTAGAAAATATTCAATACTAAAGGTACACGTGTATGGCAACCCTATTCGCCCTGAGAGGCAGGTCAATATGTTGTTGCACCATCACTATAACGTTATAAAAGGGAACATGATACCCCACAAGCTACATACATTATCAGCTTAATGCTCATTAGAGCCTCACCTCCCTCCCACACACACACATATTGATTAACGTAAAAAAGTTCCAACGTAAAAAAAAAAAAATAATAATCAAATAAAAAAAATTATAACCATTAACCCCTCCTGACTATACCAGCGCCATGTTACCCGCTAGGCCTGTCATCCTGCTCTACCGTGACTTGACTTCCTAACCCAGTCTACTTGATACCTAACATACAGCAACGAAAGAAAAAAAATTAAAAAAAACTTGATATCCTTCAGCGGGGACCTGTGGCTGTTTCGAGGTATCAGTCGCAGTAGAAGCAGACGTAGCGGGAGTGATAGTGGTAGTACGGGTTATAGATAGTGGTTAGTCAGGGTATTTATATGACCCTGGTGGTAGTAGGGGTACATACATAATAGAGGTAATGGTAGTGATAGGTAATTCCTTATCAGTTGCCTTCACGTTCTCAATGCGCGGCTGAGGAGCACAGTGACGGAGCGTGGCGTGAAGGGCAAGTGACGGGGTTCAGAACCTCCAGCACCCCCAGGGCCATCGCGGCGGGCCTTCCCTTAGCCTGCAGGATCCCCCGCCTTGCCTTGCCCCTGAGGGTGTCTGGACGTCATACTTGCGACAGACCCCAACGGTTGTGACGCCCGGTTGTGTTCCCCAGACGCCAGGAACACCGCCTTCAGGAGTCCTTAGGCGTTGTACTGATGATGACACACTTGACTTCATGTTTTGCTCACACTTAATGGATCAGTTGTCATTGCTTCATTTGCGACTCCAATTTTTCAGTATCATCAGACTTTCATGTTTCCTTATTTTTCTGTTTCTTTTCTTCTTCATTTCTCACTTCTGTAATAGAGAAAAAACATATAGTACATTAGTATACAAGTGTAATTAAAACTACCGACTACCGATAGAGAGAAAGGAAAAAGATTGCTAGCCACTTCAACTAATCCTCAATAAAGATAGATAATAAGATAGAATAATTCAATGAAAAGAAAAATAATAGTAAGAATAATAAAAAAGAATGAATAAATAATAAGATAAGAAAGTAAGAATAGATAGAAGAAGAAGAAGAAGAAAGGGAGAGAAGAAGAAAGAAGAAGAAGAAGAAGAAGAAGAAGAAGAAGAGAAAAGAGAAGAATAAAAAAGAAGAAGAATATAAAATTACCAGTCGTGAGCCAAACACAAAGCAGGCAACATTCACACACACACACACACACACACACACACACACACACACACACACACACACACACACACACACACACCTTAATACATGTCGTGTGTGTGAGCGTGGAGTGAAGGCAACTGAATGCACGGTATTAATCACGAGACCTGACGACCAAAAATCATCCTTTGGAGCATAATTGTCCCACCTTCCTTGATTATACCTGCAACGGGGCTATTAACACACGCACACACGCACACACACACGCACACACACACACACACACACACACACACACACACACACACACACATACACGCACACACTATAATTATTGTGTGTGTGTGTGTGTTTGATGTCCAATATTCATCAGGGTTTGTCTAAAAGCAAATACCTTTTTACCTACCTTCCTATCAACCCTCCTCCTCTTCCTCCTCTTCCTCCTCCACCACCTCCTCCTCTTCCTCCTCCACCACCTCATCCTCTTCCTCCTCCTCCACCACCTCCTCCTCCTCCTCCTCCTCCTCATCTTCCACCACCTCCTCCTCCTCCACCTCCTCCCTCCACTTTCTCCTCCTCCTCCTCTTCCTCCCCCCTTCCAGTCATGATAAAACTGAAAATTACGTCAAGGAAAAATGCAACGAGTAATCTAATAAGGGATCACTAAAGTAACTCTCCCTAACACCACCCTCACCTGCCTCGTCCTCCCTAATGGACAAATTACATCACGCACACGTAAGCCCAGGTATAGCAGGTGTAATCATTATTCGTGTCTTAAACCCAAGCAAACCAAAGAAAACTCTAAGAAAAGAAAAGAAAAGAAAAACCCAAGAAAAAAAACAAGAAAAACTCAAAGAAAAACTCGCAACCCATGAAAACATTTTTCTTCAAATTAATGAAAAAAATACAAAATTCGAATCTAAACTCTAAAACATTAAATTCAATAAATTTCGCAAGATTTATTTATTATCCTTTTCCACGGGGCAACATTCAAGATTCTTTCAGTACAAAAATTCGCGCGATCGTTTGTTCCTTGTGTGTGGTTCGTTCCTTGCCCTCAAGTATAGTAGTAGTGGTCTGAGTATTCCAGCCACGCTTGGTACAGGACCAGCACACAAGACACCACGCTGGCACAGTCCCCCACGTTGTCCCAAAAGTCACACTCCTCCTCGTCGTCGTCGATTGAAGGAGGACACTCACGCTCGATATTACGTTCCTCCTCTTTCGTCTGAGGGGAATATTCGTCATCACCATACCATTCCTCCTCTTCCGTCTGAGGGGAAAATTCGTCATCGGTATCCATGGAGTCCATATTCCATGCGCTGTCGAGGTCGGGGACGCATTCGACCTGAGTCTCGTTGTCGTCTTCGCGGGCCGAGTAGTAGTCGTCCTCGGAATCGGTTTCGTCTTCACGGGCCGAGTAGTAGTCGTCCTCGGAATCACAGTTATCCTCGAGGGCAGAGTAGTAATCGCCCTCGGAATCGCGGTCGTTTAGCTCCTGCCTGTGGTTCTCCACTTCGCCGCAGTAGCAGTAGCGGCGTTCCAGCCACTTGAGGTAGCCG
>JACEEZ010001064.1:150000-172500 GCA_016584305.1 Chionoecetes opilio | reverse complement strand
TGAGTGTAACTTTAATGGCTCCAATCTCTTCTCATAACTAGAGTTACGCATCCCTTGAATAATTTTGGTCATCCTTCTCTGCATTGATTCTAACAAGGCTATATCCATCCTGTAATATGGAGACCAAAACTGAACTGCATACTGTGCATAGTCTAGGTGAGGTCTGACTAGAGCCAAATAAAGCTTTAGAATAACCTCAGCACTTCTACTTTTAACACTTCTGGTAATGAATCCTAACACCCTATTAGCTCTAGATCTAGCCTCAATACATTGTTTCCTAGGTCGGAGGTCTGGGCTCACCCTCATTCCCAGATCTTTCTCACCTTCTGCTCTTTTCAGCGATATACTGCGTATGGTGTATCAATTACCTGGTTTTTTTTTACCAACATTCATAACGCTGTACTTATCAATATTAAATTCCATCTGCCATCTGACTACCCACTCATTAAGTTTATCTAAGTCTCCCTGCAATATGTTTACATCAGACTTTGATCCTATAATCCTACCTACCTTAGCATCATCAGCAAACTTGCTGATATCACTGCTAATCCCACTATCCAAGTCGTTGATGTAAATAAAAAATAGTAATGGACCCAAAACAGACCCTTGTGGAACATAAGTGTGCAATATAATTAATGTAATACATGTAATATAAGCAATATATAAGTAAATATAGATATGTGTAAATATAGCTACATGTGGGCCTATTGGCCCCAAAAAGGAGGTAGTAAAGACGTGGATGCGAGGTAATGCAACATGCTTGTATTGAGATGAACGACAGTTTGAACGGTTTTCCAGTCACTCAACAACCACCTCAATAGTAGTGAGGGTTCTCTCTGATGGCCGCCAGGTAACCATTGAGACTGGTTCTGGCGTCACGCCACTGCGTCACGCGGCGCTCCGCCTCCCCGCAGTGGTCGTCACAGGCGCGGCGGGAGGGCACCACCAGCTGCATGGAGCGCATGCCGCCCTGGCCGCCGCTGGTGAGCAGAATGTCGCCGTACGTGGCGCCCAGGTAGCGGCACCAAAAGTTGTCCGCGTTAACCTTGGGCAGATCGCCCACGTGTCCGTACACTTCCTGGTAGCGCTCCACCAGCATGCGGTCCGCCAGCAGCTCGCAGGGCGGCGAGGCGGGCAGCTCGTTGGCCCTGGAGAAGAACTGGTGCGTGAACACCTCCAGGTGTGCGCCAAGCCCCTTCAGGGCGCGCCGCTCCCGCCGCACCTGCTGGTGCGTGTAGTGCGGCACCAGCAGCACCAGCCGCAGCCTGGTGAGGGGCACGCCGGTGCGTCGGGCAGCGCGGCGGACTCGCTTGGCGACCACCTCGCCCTCCCGCCCCGGCAGCTGGCTCATCGGCTTCCTCCAAAACTCGAAGCGGATGACCTGCTGCCCCAGGCGGTCGGTCACGTCGAAGTGAGCCGGGAAGGAGCTGAAGAAGGTCTTGCAGTCTCGGGGCGGCGGCGTGAGCAGCAGGTTGTTGCCACTGATCACGTAGCCGCGGTCCCGCGCCATGGCCAGCGCTCCCTTCAGGGCGCGGCAAAGCTCGCGTGAAGGTTTGCAATGCTTTGAGGAAGGCATAGTCTTCATGATAATGTAAGTGATCATGGTGCGCCCAGCAGGCAAGGAAAAAATCAGTAAACCAGCTTGGATCTAACACATCTTGGAACCTGCACAGACACACTTCCTAACTCCAGGCTCCCCTCCGGCCCTACCCCGATCACTGCCACCATAAATAACATCACTACGGATCCTGTTGCCGCTGCATCTGCTACTGCTACCTCTGCCTTACAGAAGCATCTACTGTAAGGCAGAAGTTACAGTAGAATAACTGTACTGCAGAGGTTACAGTAGAGCTACTGTAAAGCAGAGGTTACAGTAGAGCTACTGTAAGGCAGAGGTTACAGTAGAACTACTGTAAGGCAGAGGTTACAGTAGAACTACTGTAAGGCAGAGGTTACAGTAGAACTACTGTAAGGCAGAGGTTACAGTAGAACTACTGTAGGGCAAAAGTTACAGTAGCTCTACTGTAACCTCTGCCTTACAGTAGAGCTACTGTAAGACAGAGGCTTCCACGAATAAATATTCTTTTGCCCTAACCCCTCTTCCTGAAACGCCCTACACAAATTTCGCTAGATTCATCTAATGCATAATTTCAAGTTGAAATTTTACTATGCTGTTCTTTATATATATATATATATATATATATATATATATATATATATATATATATATATATATATATATATATATATATATATATATATATGATATATATATATTATATATATATATATATATATATATATATATATATTATATATGATATATATAGATAGATAGATAGATAGATAGATAGATAGATAGATAGATAGATAGATAGATAGATAGATAGATAGATAGATAGATAGATAGATAGATATAGATATATATAGCTTCAGCACTGTTTACATATGAAACTATATATGCGTTCAAATGACACATATTGGTAAATATGGGGCCCTCAGACTCCCTATATTGATTTACAGGATTGTTGTGCATATCTCATTCTTCTATTAAATGGTACTGCTTACACTGTATCTTTGCTGTGCTGGCAGGAGGTATGTGCAGTGACGTCATTACTGGAGCCCAACATTTATGCACCCACCAAGACTTGTCAGGAAGTGCTAGAGCAGCAGTTCTTAACCTGAGGGTCGTGGGTAATTACCTAGGGAGGCGTGAGCCAAGAGAGAAAAAGGAAGAACTGTCAAGTATTTAACTTGAAGCCCGGCCTTCGCTTTAACTTGAAGCTCGCTCGTGAGGGTGAGCGAAGAAAGTCGCTACAAAGAAGTGTGGCTGAAACCCTGCGGTAACGCTTTGCCGTGTTTTACTAACTCTGTAGACTATTATGCAATAGTATTTTTATTATTATTATTATTATTATTGTTGTTATTATTATCATTATTAATGACCCTTATTAAGAGCGTCCGAGGAACGAGGAATGAGGAGAAGCTGGGTATGTGCAAGGTGCTAATGAATAATTTTATGCACAATAAAAGTGCTAAAAACACGCATCTTCCAGTTTTTCTTTCTGATTCAGGATTATTTTGTTAATATCTTGGTTGAAGAAGTAAAAGGGGAGAGGCATGGAGGCAAGGACTAACTACTAAAGGGGGCGTGGTGGTAAAAAGACTAAGAAACACTGTGCTAGAGGAAAGAGGAGCTGCAAAACAGACTTCATCCAAGGGCATGAGTTCCTTGGTTCCTGAGTGGTAAGGGCGCGGACACCCTAACACCCTAACACCCTAACACCCTGGGCCTAACACCTAGCCAAAGGAAAACACTGCCATGGGTACTTTACATGTTGCATACTTGTACGGCGCTGGAGCTTCTGCGATGTCTGGCTGTCCCGCGATGGCTTGCAAGACTCCACCTCTCCACTTGCTGAAGGAGATTCGGGTGTTGTTGCCGGAATGCCTGAAACATAGATGAGGTTCATTACCAAGGTCCTATTACTACTGACTGTAATTTTGTTCTATTATGTCAATATCATCGTAGTTTTACCCTATACTGTATGATTTGGTCATCAATTACTAATACTTTTACATGCAATACCAGGAATTCAGCCATTCTTAAAGAAACGAAGGAGTGTATCAGTAAAAGAAAAATTTTACCATCACCTATTGTTGCTTTGAATCCTAACATTTGCATTACTGTATTACAATAAACAATATTACTATCACATGAATCACACCCTCACTCCGAGATCTTTTTCACCTTCTGATCTTTTCAGCGATACATTGCATATGGTGTATCTGTGTCTGTATCGTGTCTATCCACAAAGGTCAGTGTGTGTACAATGGAACATTTGGTGATTACTGGAGAAGATGTGTCACTCTGCCTCACGCTGCTGTCATTATCACTCTTATTATTATCTATTTATTATTATTATTATCTGATTATTATACTTTATTATTAGATAAAGTTATACACATGACACTCACTTCATTTGGATGTATAAAAGATTGTGGTTCTTGTAAAGAGTAGAATTTGAGGCACATGCATTCTCCAAACACATAGAAACGGCCTAGAACGTAATTTCCATTGTAATGTGGGTATTATTAGACGATTTTAATTAATATAAACAATATTTTATAGATAATGACCTGTTTAGTATCCTTGTCCACTAACTTCTTTTTTTTTAGGCTCTGGAGGTTCACTTGAGGGCTGTGATGGTTGGTCCTCACCCGTGGTGGCGCAGACAGGATTTTTATAATGACGCCTGTGATTAGAGGCTCATGCCGCCCCCCTATGTTCTCCGATGCACTCGCAATCGAAGGTAGAGTTAATGGGCAGGGCATCTGGGTGTTCTTATGCCACTCGACGGTGCAGAAAGGTTTTGGTTTTCGTCGGGGATCGAACTCGGGTCACCGATAACGTCAGTCGGAGACGCTAACCACTCTGCTACCGCCTCCCCAATTTGGTATATTTAGTTAATTTTCGTAATTTTATGGCTAACAACAGACGATTTTATATAGCAAAGGAAAGATCTGAGCCTGAAAGGGTTAAAATACTAACCAAAAATGTTCAAAGTATAAGTAATGCAGTATTCAAAATCCCATCATAAACGTTGCTATCACCATATTCAAGGCAACATAATAATGGGTAGCGCAGCACCTCGGGTAGAAGCGGATTCCTGCGAGGGATAATTAGGGACATGAAACCGTTTTAGCAAACCAAGAATGTGCCCAGTGTTGTGATGGGCCTGATGAGTGATGCAATAAGGCCAATTTAGTGCCCTGATTACTCTGCCACAAAGGTCAGTGTGTGTGTGTGTGTGTGTGTGTGTGTGTGTCTGTGTGTGTGTGTGTGTGTGTGTGTGTGTGTGTGTGTGTGTGTGTGTGTGTGTGTGTGTGTGTGTGTGTGTGTGTGTGTGTGTGTGTGTGTGTGTGTGTGTGTGTGTGTGTGTGTGTGTGTGTATGTGTGTGTGTGTGTGTGTGTACAATGGTACATTTGGTGATTACTTGGTGATATTAAAATTATTATTATTATTATTATAGAGGTATATAGCTATTATCAGTTATTTGTTTTAGTACTTAAGTTCATTCCCTCGTCCATATATTATGTTGTTGTTTTTCTTGTATGCCTTCGGGTGAGAAAAAAATTATCATTATTATTATTATTATTATTATTATTATTACTGGAGAAGATGTGTCACTCTGCCTCACGATGGTGTTATTATCACTCTTATTATTATCTATTTATTATTATCATTAACTGATTGTTATCACTCATATTATCTAATATACTATAGGAGTAGCCGTGTGTCTGTGTGTGTGTGTGTGTGTGTGTGTCTGTCTGTCTGTTTTGGGTAGCCGAAACTGTAAATTCAATTTTGATGAGAGTAGGCTCAAAAAATCGCAAATAAATCGTAGGTGGTAAGCGGCTCGGTCCCATGTCGATTCAATCATTTTGAAGGGGAGTTTTGGGTTAAAAACACTTTAGGAGTATTAGATTACAGGAAAAACTCTGCGGTAACGTTTTGCCGCATTCCACAAACTCAGTAGACTCATGGATGTTTGTGTGCGTGTGTGAGTGTGTGTGTGCTGGAATCACACGGAACACAAAGGGTTGGAATCACACGGAACGTGGTCTACCCCGAGACACTTTGACCAGTGACCAACGACAGCAACAACACGATTGGAGTTTGCACTCACATTGCTGTCTAATATATACTACTACTACAAACATCAATACATGGGCCTGAAGGGCCCACAAGCACTTGTTCTTATTACTATTACTCATACTATTATTATTACTATCTCTCTGTCATTACTTGTGGTCGAAATACGCAGCTCTGTTTTCATGTTGCTCTTTAAATCAGTCTCTTAACCCCTTCACACCCAGAGCTTTCCTTTGCTATAAAAAATCGTATGTATATTGTTAGCCATAAAATTACGAAAAGTAACTGAATATACCAAATTAGTTAGCCGACAAGGATACTAAACAGGTCATATCTATAAAATATTGCTTATATTCACTAAAAATCGTCTAAAGGTACCCAAATTACAATGGAAATTACGTTGTGGATCTCAAGGGGTTAAGAAAGTCTACAGGGCTAGTCGACAAAGATACTAAACAGGTCATATCTATAAAATATTGCTTATATTCACTAAAAATCGTCTAATGGTACCCAAATTACAATGGAAATTACGTTGTGTATCTCAAGGGGTTAAGAAAGTTTACAGGGCTTATGACGTGCTTCCGTTTTGCCGAGGATAGGGAAGAGGCTTATCAACTGGCTCCATCCATTAGGCTCAGTGTAAATAGTAAATAAATAAATACATATACCAGGAAGGGTATTTATGACGAGAAAAAGTTTTGATTGAGTACCTTAACCCAAGCTGGAAATAAATCAAAGATGTTTCGATTTTACTTTAAGATTTTTTTTTATTTCATTTCCAGTTAAGGCATAAGATGGTTTCTGCCAGACGTTAGTTTAGTAGTAGTAGTAATAGTAGTAGTAGTAGTAATAGTAGTAGTAGTAGTAGTAGTAGTAGTAGTAGTAGTAGTAGTAGTAGTAACCTCCCTTAAGGGTGGACGTGTATGTGGTTAGCTCCGTTCAATAAGGCAAAATTATGTGTATACACAGTATGGATTTATATGAAACTAGACACACGGAGCCGTGAATTTGAGAAGTGTGTAATGATATATGTTTTGTGTGAATACAAGCATTGGTCCTTGTGGAAAGTGCAAATCTGTTGTGAAAAATAATCGAATCTCTGTGAGTCTCTGTATATGTCTCTGTAGAGGAGGAGAGCGAGCGAGAAAGAGGGATATCAGGTTCCCTTCCCCTCCCCTCCCCCTTTCGTCCTCCCTTTGTCCTCCTCTCGTTCCTTCCCTCCCTCCCTATGGGTAAGTGTTATGTGTGTGTGTGTGTTTGTGTGTATGTGTGTATGATTGTGTGTGTGGGCGTGTGTGTGTACCGTATATATGTGAGTGCTACCGTATATATGTGAGTGATGTGTGTGTGTGTGTGTATGTGTAAGTGTGTGTGAGTGTGTGCGTGCGTGTATGTGCGTGTGTGTGTGTGTTTGTGTGGGTGGGTCCCGTCCCTCCCATCCCTTCCCTCACCCCCCCCCCTTCCCTTTTCCCTTCTCTTGCTTTGGCTCGGGAAGGATGGAAAAACTTGAGAAGCTACAAAACACTGCCATGAGGATCATCCTAAACTGCCCTAAAAATGCGATGGTAGACTGCATGAGAATGGAACTCAGCCTCCCTGCTCTCAAAGACAGGGTCTCCCAAGTTAACTCGCACTGCCGTAAGGCATATGAGTGCCAAGGAGGGGCCACACTAGTTGATAGTGTACCGCTGGACTTGCTGGGCTCACAACTTTTAGGAAACAGGGCCGGAGAGGATTTTCTAGCTACACTAGTGGGGAGATATAGATAGGTATGACCTGATGAACAGCTGTGAAACCAGGGACGACATAAAGGGGGGCCCTCCGTGGCAGAACACACAAGTAACCATAATAATACGCCACTGGATAAGAGAAAGCACATGTATGCTCCAGCAATGAACTTAAATACATTTTCTTGGAGAAACTTTCACCTTTCTGGCAGCGAACAGTACACACGTGGTGTGACGGGTTCTGTCATGGAGAGTGCAGGGCCGGGTGTGGTATTCCCGGTGAGGCCAGTATGATGTCCATGGCGTGGTCACGGACACCCATCAAGCTTATAGACTGTCTGAGCTATTTCCTCCACTCAGGCTTTAGCTCTCTGCCATACTCCTTGGCCTTGGAAAGTCAAGGATGTGTTGGGGACACATATTTTTATGTAGACAGCAGGGGAGCTCTGGAATCCCTCAGGAGTTCACACCCGTCTTGAGGAATGTGAACGGTGTATGGGTATTTTGCAGGGCATTGAAAAGGACAGGTAGATCCGTGACCTTCATTTGGGTGCCATCCCATGTAGGGATAACTCTCAATGAAAGGGTGGATGACATCGCCAAGCAGGCAACGTGCAGGACTCAGTAGATATCCAGGGCACACTGTCCATGAGACAAGTCAAGACTCAGATTAGGGACTCAAAACGACACTGACAAAACCAGGATGGAAAACAAAAATGCCAACCACCCGCTCATGGCACACTATACAAATGTTGCAAATGCAGACACACTTCTCATACGGCAAACCCCAGAACTAAATGGAAAGACCCCAGTCTTCACGAGACTTAGGTTGGGGTCCCCCTTTTACTGGGGAAATTTGGGGATGAACGTGCCGAAAGGGCGACAAAAAATGTAGATTATGCCAGCAAACTCAGGTCCCACACCTTACAACATTCATACTGCAGTGTCCATCTTTGGCAACTTTCAGACATCCCGATATAGATAAAGTCACGGACCAAGTTATCTGGATGACAAACAACGGTCAGGGTTTATGCAGCTTTCGGAAAACCGCCTCCAGCGTCTTATGGGATCAGGATAAGTGCAACGGCAAAATAGTAGATATAGTAGTATGGATAATAATGAAATAGTATAATATGTGAGTAGCATATGTGGTATATGTGTATGTGTGGGTGTGGATATATGTTTTGTATGTATGTATGTATATGTCTGTATTGCATGTATGTGTATGTATGTACATCTATGTACGTATATGTGAATGTATATGTGTGTGTATGTATGCGTGTACTATATGTATGCAGTGTGCGAACATGTGTATGTATGTATACGTATGTGTATGTTTGTCTGTATGTGTATGTGTGTATGCGTATATATGTGTGCATGTGTATATATGTGTGCATATACATGTGTATGTATGTGTGTATGTATGAATGTATGTATGTCTACATCTGCTCATGTGTGTGTATATGTGTATGTGTATGTGTGCGTCTATGTATATATATATATTATATAGTATATGTATATATGTATGTATTGTATATGTTTTGTGTGTATATATCTATAATATGGGATATAGTAAAGATATAGGATAAAAATAAAATAAAGAAAAACAACAGTATGTTATAGATGGTAATGTAATGGTAGGTAGATTTATGTACAATGCTGGACAGCCAAACTTTTATGTAAGTCATTCTTATCACATTTATGCAGTGTTTAGTAAAGTACTTATGATCAGTATGCTCAGGGCGGGGACGCCTAGGCACCCATACACGTCCCCTTTTGGGGCACGGCATACCCCTCTCATGTGTGTCTCTAGGTAGGCCTTAGCACATATGTGACTGTATGTATTTTTTTTTTCCTAATAAATGTATCAAATCACCATCCTCGCTCTCTGCCTCAGAATGCCCCCCATCCCCCACCCATTACTCTTCCCATCCCCTCCCGTGTTGGGAGTTAGTCAGGCAGATAGGTGTATCCATCATAAGAATTGTGGGTTTTTGACGTACAAGCATGAAATTTGGCACAGTTTATAGATTTAAAAATCTAATGAATAATTTCCCGGTATGGACCCACTCGAAAACGTCCTATGGGAGCCGTGGCGGCCATTTTTCAAAATGACCGTTTTGACCGCGATTAGTTTTTAAACCCGGGCGACAAAAAATGCTTCTTTATGTTCTAACTAGCCGCAAAGCCGCTCCCCCGGGCGGACTTTTGGCTAGCTTTCCCGCGGAGGGCTATTGGTGGTGGGCCTGCGGCCCACCACCCGTGTTTGGTGGGCCTTCGGCCCACCAAACACGGACTCTCCAGATAGCCCCTTCTAACTTTCCTGAAATCATGGATGTAGAAATGTATGTATTCCCCCCACCCATTCACTCACCCATTACCCATCACCCCCCACCCATTCACTCACCCATTACCCATCACCCCCCACCCATTCACTCACCCATTACCCATCACCACACACCCATTCACTCACCCATTACCCATCACCCCCCACCTATTCCCTCACCCATCACCCATCACCCCAACCCATCACCCCCCACCCATTCACTCACCCATCACCCCACACCCATTACCCATCACCCCACCCATTCACTCACCCATTACCCATCACCCTACATCAAGGTTTCCTCAATTCTCGCAACCCACTTTTTTTTCACAATTATCGCTAATAGGCTGCTAAAAAAAAAAAAAAAAAAAGTGATCGGATCATCTCATAATTGGGCTTAAAACCTTCCCCTGGTCAACCCGGTTCCAAAAAATGTGCCATATGAGGTGATTGCGCCACGGGGGGCGGAACCTATACCAGACACACACACACACACACACACACGCACACACAGACAGACAGACAGACAGACAGACACACTTTCGCTTATATTTACCATTACCCATCACCCCCCACCTATTCCCTCACCCATCACCCATCACCCCCAACCCATCACCCCCCACCCATTCACTCACCCATCACCCACATCCATTACCCATCACCCCACCCATTCACTCACCCATTACCCATCACCCTACATCAAGGTTTCCTCAATTCTCGCAACCCACTTTTTTTTTCACAATTATCGCTAATAGACTGCTAAAAAAAAGAACAAAAAAAAAGTGATCGAATCATCTCATAAGTGGGCTTATGACCTTCCCCTGGTCAACCCGGTTCCAAAAATGTGCCATATGAGGTGATTGCGCCACGGGGGGCGGAACCTATACCACACACACACACACACACACACACAGACAGACAGACAGACAGACAGACAGACAGACACACTTTCGCTTATATTATTATAGATTACACCTATCTGCCTGACTAACTGACATGGTAGGCTGCCCATGATAAGTTACTGGCACTTTGTGGAATTTCTTGATACCTCTGTTTCACAGTATCCAGCCATCTGTAAATTAAACAAAGTACATTAGAATTGTCAGAAAACAATCAAACATTTACTCATGGTATAACAATAATGTTATTGCATCACGTTCTTATGGCATGGTATTATGTTAGAATGTTACAAGTACTCACCCATACTCTTGGTGCAATGCCTGGGTGATCTCCTGCCCATCATTCTTCAATGGACCATTAGCCTTTGGGAGTGGAGGATCCTTCCGAGGTAACACCAGCGGACGAACACAGGTGTAGGACTCTCGGAGCTCTGACAGTGTAGTGGTAGTAGATGGCTGTTCAAGGACGCTGTGTTCCCTGCGGTCCGTCCCATTATTTTGCAGACTGGGGTGCTGGAAAAGTGATATCCCAGTACCGTGAAAGGAATCTGTCGACGTTGTGGAGCTCGGATTGTGGTCGATATTATCAACCGCTGCCGTTGTGAATAAGCCCTCGCGTAGATTGGGTGGACACACTACCTCATCTCGGTGATACTGCTCACACACTCTGTTTCCCATGGATGTGGAGATTGCCATCACTCGGTCATAGGAGATGGACAGTCCGAAATCAAACAGCATCTCAATGAGGTCACGTTTCCTAGTCCTTGCATGGACTGTGAGTCCCACGTAGATGGGCAATGGGGTTTCTCTGACTTTGTTGTGACGCACAGTAGTACTACCCACTCTGCGACGGATGGAGCTATTGTACTGCAACAACTGAGCTGTGCTGAGGGTTGCTTGGGTTACACCATCACCTGATTGAGACTTGATGTTGGGGCCGTCGAGGATCATGGCCACCAAAGTCAACAGTGACTGAGGTACTGATTTTACTTGGCAGTCCTCATCAAATGAACCTGTGAATGTAGCTGCAGTTTGGAACATTTCTCTACGTACTATCTTCGCTGCCCTTGCAAGACATATGGCTTCGTCATCGTAGTCTTCTTTGCAGACTTTACGGAGGGCAGGTCCTACATCTTTATCAAATGCAAGTAGTATATCACGCCCTTCCTTATGAGCCGTAAGGTATGGGATTTGGGCCAGGATACGATTTTTTAACTCTGTGCTATGTTGTCTGACATGCTGCTCCACTCCAAGTTGTTCTAGACGATTAGAATAAAGTTTGACGAGATCTCCAAGTTTAAAGACAGGGGCATGCTCTTCATCTATTCTTGTTTCATCGAAAAATGACAGCAACTCGGCTAGTGCAATCCCATGGTTGACTTTATCAGTTGTGTCCATCTTCTGTTTATCTTGTAATGATTTAGTTTTGTTGTAAAGTGAAACAAGACACCTTGGATGATATTTTGCATCTTGTGCGACCATGTCCCCAGCACTCAATTTTGCAAGTAGCCTCTCGTCCTGCAGGTCTAATGCACATCTTCGTACGCGGGAGTCTAGACCAAAAGTTGATGCCTCACGGAGTGGTTCGGAAGTTGACACATCTTCGCATAAAAAACAGACATCCGATGCTGTCACTTCATGATGAGCGACTTGACGAGTGTATTTCTTGGATGTAGTAGCATCAGGGTCGCAACCCTGTGTGCATTTCCTTTTTTTCTGCTCGTTGTAGTTTTATATTATTGAATTTTGTATGGCAGGATTTGTGCCACTTGGCATGTTCTCCAGAAACGTAGCTTCAATGCCATTCCCGTCATCAAGGCGTCCTAATTCTAGTAGCATCGGTAATTCGTGAAGTTCATTGAAACGTCTGATGTTGAAGGCAATGGTAGAATAGCCAACTCCAACATCGTGCCGTTTTGATTCTGCTGGGCATTGCAAACTTTCCCGTGTGATTTTTTGGCACAAAACGCACTTGTTCCAATCCGTCTGTACCTGCGTCTTTGATTGTCCAGGTTGCAGTGGATCCACTAGCTGATAACTCTTAGACATTTCGCTGTTCGAAACACCAACTGAAAAAAAAAGATATGATAAGATATGAGGACAAATAGGATACGATAACAAGTTGCAATAAATAAATAAAAACTTTATTATCACTCACTACATGGACACTAATAAATGTATTTATAAAGGTTCATATGCAAAACTCTTTGGTGTAAACAGATCACATTTTAAATGGTTTTATATAAATCCTTGTCCCTCAAAACATCGGTCTAGACACCTTATTTGCTCAGTTATCTGCAACATTGGCCGAGATATAGGCGAATATAGAGTTTTTGGTAATGGCTGCACTAATTTGCATAAAAATGATACGTGGGACATTTTTTCAACTATTTAACATAGCAAATCATTTTCTACACATTGTTTCCTATCTATAGACACCAATGAGAAGTATTTTTCGGGGGGGGGGGGGGGAGGGGGGGGGGGTGCACGAGACCCCTATCTAGCCACTAGACTAAAAGCGGCCATTTTGTAAAATGGCCGCCACGGCTACCATAGGACGTTTCGCGGTAGGTCCATATCTGGAATTATTCATTACACTATTATCTATGACTGTGCCAAATTTCATGCTTGTACGTATAAACCCAAAATTGTTACACCTATCTGCCTGACTATGTGTCTCACCAAAATTTGAAAGACGCTTCTTTGTTTCAATATTAAGATAAGTAGAGGGGTGAGCGAGTAAATAAGTATTTGAGGGTTTTGTTAGAGAGCCGAGCCATCCACATCACGTGAGTACCTATTAATAGTGATAAAAATTATTATAATTTTATTTCATCTTATTGCAGGACATGTACAATTGTAAATCATTAATAAGTTGAATTCATTATAACTATTACAGTGGGACTACTACTATTACTACAAACCAAACTGTATCACTGTTATTGCTTATCATTGATGATACTTGCTCTTGTTATTGTTGTTATTGTTGTTGATGTTATCATTGTATCTGTTAATATTGATGCAGCTCTTAATATTAGGCGTACTTGATTTTACTTTTTACTTTGATTTTAAATAACCATTGATCTCTCTGTCTCTGTCTCTGTCTCTGTCTCTGTCTCTGTCTCTGTCTCTGTCTCTGTCTCTGTCTCTGTCTCTGTCTCTGTCTCTGTCTCTGTCTCTGTCTCTGTCTCTGTCTCTGTCTCTGTCTCTGTCTCTGTCTCTGTCTCTGTCTCTGTCTCTCTCTCTCTCTCTCTCTCTCTCTCTCTCTCTCTCTCTCTCTCTCTCTCTCTCTCTCTCTCTCTCTCGTCTCTCTCTCTCCTCCCTGGACATAGCGTAATGCTTATAATAAAATGTATAGCATGATGCGTATTATAAAATGTGTGGCTCACGAACTCCAGGAGCATGTTGTCAATGTACGAGGCGGGATCACAAATGTGTAAATTGTAGTTGTGTTAAACAAAAAAGAAGGTGTGTCAACTGTAGGAGGGGAGATGAGTGTCGAAACCGAAACCCCATGGGACGTGAACAGGGCAGGGAGAGGGAAGAGGAGGAGTTGGGCGACAGCCAGGAGCCCCAGGAAGAAGGTCAACAAGATGGAAGACAGAGGGACATTGAAGTGCCAGACAGCCCGCCACCACCATCACCGTTATCGTCACCGCGCACTCCACCACCGCCACAACATGATGTGCCCCAACTGAACCTCGATGCAGAGGAAAATGAGAGGGGGAACTTCCTCTGGAAAGGTCGAACGGAGGAAGAAACAACAAGATGGGTAAATAACACCTACCTTAAGATAGTTGGGTGGCCAGTCAATAATCTTTTTGAGCCACCAAAATGTACAGCCATGACCAAACTAGTCAAGGAAATGGTCGGCCTTATCAACAACTACACCCTAGGCACGCCCTTTGCACCACATGCGCTGAAAGTCCTCTTCCTTCTTCCTAAACTCTTCTTCCAGAAGACACATCAAAAGGCCAAGACAAACAATAATGTGAAAGCACTCACAAGAAGAGTTGACCTATGGGAAAAAAATAAACTGGATGAGCTCCTTGAGGAATCGAGAGCCATACAGAAAAGACTACCAAGACTTCCCCTAAATAAACATAGGAATGACGATAAGGCACGCGGCTTTGCGGATAGGATGAGACAAGGCAACGTTTCATCCGCACTCCGGGCACTTGATGAAGATCAGAACATAAGAACATAAGAAGAACATAAGAAAATAAGGAAGCTACAAGAGGCCGCGAGGCCTACACGTGGTAGTTCCTGTCGCCTAACACTACCTACATCCACCTTTCATCCCCATCCATGAACCTATCCAGCTCCTCTTTAAAGCTCCCTAATGACTCCGCACTAACTACCTGTCTACTGAGACCATTCCATTCATTCACCACCCTATTTGTGAACCAGTTTTTCCCTATT
Organism: Chionoecetes opilio; assembly: GCA_016584305.1. Taxonomy (NCBI): domain Eukaryota; kingdom Metazoa; phylum Arthropoda; class Malacostraca; order Decapoda; family Majidae; genus Chionoecetes; species Chionoecetes opilio. The sequence continues at coordinate 157,469 of JACEEZ010001064.1, read as the reverse complement.
TCCTTTCTAATTCTACGCTTTTCCAGCTTGAATCTGTTACTTCTTGTTCTACCTTGGTTAAAAGCCGTAAGAACTTTTCCTACCTCTCCTTTATCAAATCCCTTTATCCACTTAAAAACTTCTATCAGATCGCCCCTTACTCTGCGTCTCTCGAGTGAGTGTAATTTTAATAACTTCAATCTCCTCTCATAACTAAAGTTACGCATCCTTTGTATCATTTTGGTCATCCTTCTCTGCACTGTTTCTAACAAGGCTATATCCTTCCTGTAATATGGAGACCAAAACTGAACCGCATAGTCTAGGTGAGGCCTGACTAGCGCCAGATAAAGCCTTAGAATAACTTCCGCACTTCTACTTTTAACACTTCTGGTAATGAATCCTAATACTCTATTAGCTCTATTTCTGGCCTCAATACATTGTTTCTTAGGTCGGAGGTCTGGGCTCACCCTCACTCCAAGATCTTTTTCATCTTCTGATCTTTTCAGCGATACATTGCTTATGGTGTATCTATTACCAGGGTTTTTTCTACCAACATTCATAACGCTGCATTTATCAATATTAAATTCCATCTGCCATCTGACTGCCCATTCGTTAAGTTTATCTAAGTCTCCCTGCAATATGTTTACATCAGACTGTGATCCAATTATCCTACCTAACTTAGTATCATCAGCAAACTTGCTGATATCACTGCTAATCCCACTATCCAAGTCGTTGATGTAAATCAACAATAGTAATGGACCCAAAACATACCCTTGTGGAACTCCACTTGTCACCAGTCCCCATTCAGATTTAGAACCATTAATTGTAACCCTTTGTTGCCTATTACTTAGCCAAGCTCTGATCCAATGAAGAACCTTCCCATCTATTCCATGAGCCCTAACCTTATTTAAGAGTCGCTCGTGTGGTACTTTGTCAAATGCCTTACTAAAGTCCAGATATATAATATCATAATCCTTATCATTATCTGCCGTCTCATAAACTTTCCTATAAAAACTCAATAAATTGGTGAGACATGACCTACCCTTGGTGAATCAATGTTGTGAATCATTGATCAAACTATGTTTATCTAAGTGCTCTCTAATGTTTTTTGCAATAATAGATTCCAATAATTTACCCACCACTGATGTTAGACTTACGGGTCGATAATTTGACTTTAGTCCTCTGTCTCCCAAAGGTGACAGAACGGTGGTGTGTTGCCACTCACCGAGGAAACCATCCAATTGCTGAAGGACAAACATCCTCCACCCAGCAACTTAGAGAGACTAAGACTGCAGGGACATCATAAAATCTCAAACAGCGTCATATACGAGATGATAACAGGAGAGATGGTGTGGAAAAAAGCTCTCCAGACAAAAGGCAGCGGGGGTCCCTCAGGCTTGGATGCAAGAGGGGTGGCGCCGCCTACTGAGCAGCACTCACTGGGGCAGTGTCGCTGGTGACTTGTGCAGCGCCATAGCAGCACTAGCGAGAAAACTTGCCGCCGCCAACTGTCGACATGTTGACGCCCTGACTGCTTGCCGCCTTATCCCCCTTGACAAGAAGCCAGGATGCAGGCCTATCGGCATTGAGAAAGTCCTCCGCCGGATTATAGGGAAATGCATCATGGCGGTGGTCAAGGAGGATGTAAGAAGAGCGGCAGGGAACCTACAGGTGTGTGCGGGACAGCAGGCAGGTGGGGAAGCGGCCATCCACGCCATGAGGGAGATCTTTGGTCAGGAAGAATGTGAAGCGGTGCTGTTAGTGAACGCTAAAAATGCATTTGACACTATAAACAGAAATACAATGCTTCACAACATTCGAATTAAGTGTCCCCCACTCGCGACATATGTGGAAAACACATACAGAGATCCTTCAGACATGTTCATAAGTGATAATAGTAATAATAGTAGTGTTAAAATTTTGAAATCAAGGGAGGGAACAACGCAAGGTGATCTAGTAGCCATGGCAATGTACGCCCTTGGCCTATCAGTGCTTCAAGAGGAGATTTCATATGAAAAAAACACAGGTGAAGCAAGTGGCATATGCGGATGACCTAACAGGGGCCGAGAAAATCACAGACTTAAAGAAGTGGTGGGCTCTTGTGAAGGAGAACGGCCCTACTATAGGATACACACCCAACCCACCCCACCAGTCCCACCTTATTGTAAAACCCGAACATTATGAAAATGGGAGTGCGACTTTTCAGTGACAATGGGGTCATTGTGACAAAGGACGGACAGCGGCACTTGGGTGCAGTGATTGGAACAGAGGAGTTCAAGGCGAAATACGTTGGGGAGAAAGTGTCGGGAGTGGGTGAAAGAGGTAGGCGTCTTGTCCGGCATGGCCAAGACAGAACCACACGCAGCTTACTCAGCATTCACGCATGGCCTACAACAGCGATGGAGCTTCGTCAAGCGCACCATCCCGGCATCAGCCTTCCCTCAGACCGTTGGAAGAATCCATCAGAAAAACCTTCCTACCAGCACTGCTGAAATCTCATTTTCATAAAAGGGGATAACTGAGGGAGCTGCTGACATTTCCACCAAGACTGGGTGGGATGGGGTCACGTCCCCTGAGAAACTGCCGATGAAGAAAACCGAAACTCCATCAACCTCACCAGTTCCCTCACCGAAAAAATCATAGCTCAAGACGCAAATGGTGAAACAGACCAGAATGCGATCTTGGAGCTAAAGAAAACCTTTTCTAGAGACAGACAAAGTGCACAAGTGGAAAGTTTGGGAACGCCTAAAAAGCCCCCTGCTGGATGATACCGTGAGGAAAATTCACACGCACAGAAACGGGAGCGTCCAAAACTGGCTAACATGCTTGCCTATCAGAGCAAAAGGCTTCAGCCTAAAACAAACAAGAATTCGTAGATACCGTTGCTTTTAGGTATGGCGGCCAGTGGGGGGAAATTTCCCAAAACCTGTGTATGTGGAGTTTCAAAACAACGTCGACCACACCATGACGGTAAAAGGGGGGGATTCGTGTGCATCAGACACGATGAGGTGAGGGATGTGACGTCCAGTATGCTCAGGGAGGTGTCCGCGACGTCTCCACTGAACCAACTCTTCTCCCCATGATGGTGAACAATTGCAGTACAGGACGGCCAACATCGCCAACGAGGCCCGAGTAGACGTAAGTGCTCGTGGTTTCTGGACCAGAGGACAGAGACCCTTCATGGACATCAGAATCTTCGATCCGATGGCCGCCTGCCACCGGAGGATCTCACTGGAAGCTGCCCCCCAAAAAAGAATGAGCGGGAAAAAAATCAGGGCGTATGGAGATAGGATTCGAAATGTTGATCATGGCAGTTTCCCCACCCCTGGGTCTTCACTACGTCAGGCAGGATGGGCCCCCAAGACCAAGTGCTTCTATTAAAGACTAGCAGATGTAATGGCAGAAAAGAAGCACCAGCCAAGGAGCCACGTTGTCGCCTGGATTGAGGTGCCGTCTCTCCTTCTCCCTGCTTAGGTCTGCCCTCTCTATGTTCAGGGGAAACTAGATATTCCCCCCACAGCCATCGATATAGCGGGCCGGGAAACTACCGGGGCCACTGTAGTAGAGAGCGGCATATATGTAGGTGGTGTAGAGAGGAGATTTAATTAGTAGATAAATAGTGTAGATGGTTGGATGCCACAGTCAGTAGCGACCGGAGTTGGAGCTACTGACCTCCAATTCGTGGAGCCCGCGTATATTTATAAAAAAACATGGGGTGGAGGTATCATTTAGTAGTAAGGAGTAGTAGTAGTGTATAGTAGTAGTAGTAGTAAAAGTAGTAGTAGTAGTAGTAGTAGCAGCAGTAGTAGTAGTAGTAGTAGTAGTAGCAGTAGTAGTAGTAGTAGTAGTAGTAGTAGAAGTAGTGTAGCAGTAGTAGCAGTAGTAAGTAGTAGTAGATAGTGCAAGTAATTGTAGTAGTAGTAGTAGTAGTAGCGTTAGTCATTGTAGTAGTAGTAGCAGTAGTAGTAGTGTTAGTAATTGTAGTAGTAGTGGCAGTAGTAGTAGTGGCAGTAGTAGTAGTAGTAGTAGTAGTAGTAGTAGTAGTAGAAAGTAGTATAACAGTAGATAGTAGTTAGTAGTAGTAGTAGTTCAGTTCAGTCAGTACATTTTATTTCGTAAGAAACTTACATAGTACGTAGAGTAGACGCACATGATATACAATAAGAAAAATAAATGTTATTGTTATATACAAAACGTTTACTTGCACATATTTATGAAAATCTTTCAGGTATGTATTTTTATGTCTTTCACCTTAAGATATCAAATTTAAAAATTTCATACATGTACAAATAAAACAAAATGTATGGATAGGCTAACCATTAAAATCAATTGATATAAATTAAATTATCTATAAAGTATATATATATACAAAACAAAAAATATGTAATACATTTGTAAACAATATAGGAAATATAAAAAAGTTAACCCCTAATCTATGAAGGGATTAATATCCAAAAAAATAAACAGGGGCCCGCCTCTCCTCATGTCGCTGTACCCAGACTACCCTGGCCTTAATAACATCCAGGCCTCTTCAAATATATTGATATTGTAATACTAAATCAAATAAATGTCTAACATAGTCATAAAAAGCCCTTTTGTATAAAAATATATATTATATTTAATGATAGGATTGTTTGACTAATCAGTCTTTTAAAAAATTCTAACTTGTTATAAGGGCTGTTGAGATGCCTTAATAATAATTGGATTGGGCAGTTTTCACCCGTGATGTGGCTGCTGGCATATGTAGGTACTCCCGACATGAGTTTTAAACCGTTATTATATGCTACATTAAACGCTTTAAGAAAACAAGATCTAAAAACTGAGGTATCATTCCATGGGCCAAGCCATATTCTGGACAGCAGTAAGATTTAAATAAAAAAAAAGAACATTAAAATCTAAAAACTTAAAATCTCTATATACACTATTAAAGATGAGTAAAATGAGTTTAACGGAAAATCGATGTCATCACTATCTTTAAAATTGAAGAAAATATTGTGTCCTAAGTATTTGTAGCAGCTCACAACTTTTATTTCATCGCCATTAAGTTTTATATTACCCAATACAAATTTTTTTCTTAAATTAAATCTCATACATTTGGTTTTTTCTTTGTTTATCACAAGTTTGTGATTTACAATTTCATTACATAAACAATTGTATAATACCTCATGTCGTCTCTTGACGCAGCCAGGAAACCAGATCATCAGCGTAACCTAAACATTAAGTCTGTGGACACCAAGCCAAACATCCATGTTCAAGCTGGAAACTTTTTCAATAATGTCATTTATATAAAAATTAAAAAAAATGGGGATAAAACACCTCCCTGCCTTACTCTCTGTTCAATGAAATAAAATTCACTCTTGAATGATGCCATCTGACTTGTGCTTTTTGGTTTCTAAAAGTAGTGCATTAATGTGAGGGTCAGATCAACGGGTATACCTGAGGATAACAGTTTCTTACCAAGCAGGAAATGATCTATTTTATCGAAGGCTTTACTTAAACCAACAAAAAGTGGCAATGGGAGATGACCTTGAGCTACTGTAGCTTCTCATAACCTCTTTTCCCAAAAAAGAAGCATCAGTAGTGGATGATGCCTTCCTAAAACCAACTTTCCTAAATTCAAGGGAGTTTTCAGTTAAGAAATTAAAACATGTAATTCAAAGATTTTTTAGCAGGCATGAGGATTGCATCACAGGTCTAAGTTGAGGAAGCATTTTTATTTTTCTTATCTTTAGGTAAAGGAGTAATAGTGCCCCTTAGCAGATCACCGGGAAGATAACAATGTGAATAACACATATTGTAAAACATGGACAAATATTCTAAAAAGTCATGTGAAGCATTCTTAAGGAGCAGCAGATGAATTCCCCCTCATGGCCAACTCATCATTCACAGAAGATAAAATATGTTTGATAGTAGCACTAGAAATTCTGAAGTTTACTTTTCTTTTTTCAGGCCACATTTCTTTTTAATTCTTTTAGGAAAAACAGTGTCATTCTTTGTATTAAGCCAGTTTGACTCTTGAGAAAGTGACCCACAAATAGTGAGCAATCTGCGCATCATCTGAGATCCCATCAATTATGCCACTAGATTTTTCCCCTTCCTCTCTTCTCTTAAAACCCCTTCCAAAATTGTGTTTGTTTTTATCTCTAAATTTGAATATGATACTGTTACTTATTTCTTGTTGTTCATTATTCTTACACGTCTTAATGCTGCTTTAAAAACTTTTCTGGTGTTTAGCATGACCTCATGGTGGTTGGTGTATAGCTGTCTACCTTGCTCCACCCAAACCAGGTAGCCATCTCTTGCTCTATTATGAAGCTCCTTCACCCTCCTATTCCATCCAGGAATAACCTTGAATTTATTGCATTTAAAACTTTTCTCTTATATTTTTCACTCTCTTCCCTGAATGCTTGTTACCATTGCATCATAACTTTATCTATTTCCTTTAGATGCAAAGGGTTGTGGCAACCCGTTTTATGACAATTTTGAGTAAGTCATGCTGCAAAAGCTTTAGTTTATTGTCAACACTCTGTTGATGTTCCTTAAATCATCTGTATCTAATTTATGCCAAAATTTAAGGAATATTGTGCAGAGTCTGTGTGGGGTCTTTTTCTTGGAGAGGTAGTGTGAGACATATGGACTCCCTTAAATTTCATCTTTATAAATAATGGCAGGTGATCAGAACCGTTTCAATCATATAAAAAACCCTTTGGGTTCACTGGGCATCAATGTGATCACAAGGCCTACCAAAATATATGGTCCAGCCACCTGTTTGTGCTGTTCCCATACCCTGTGAAAGGTTATGGCATCTCTCCCAAGCAGGTCTAAGTCATAGCAAACCAGTGAATTTTTTTGACATAAAATTGAACAGATTTTTCCAAGCCCTACCCGAAAAAGGATCAACATTAAAATCACCCAAAAAAATTAATTGAATCAAAATTAAGATCATTTCATAAAAGTTTCTAACAAAAGACAATGATTTCAGGTATGATTCAGTGTTGAGATCTCCCAAAAATCATGTTCAGGTACACATTTATAAAAATAATATTTTTTACCAAAGATATTAACATTTTAATACCATAACATTATTTTCCAAAATTATCTTATTAATTTTCAGGTTTTAAAATTTTCCTCCATAAAATAGCCATCCCACCTTCCTGTCTGCCAGCCATGGATTGCAGCGCCTTCTCTGAGAAGGTGGCACCCACTCCAACACAATCATAGTTTTCATCAATAAAATCTAGCATCCCCAGTTTTTCTTGTATTAAAAAAGTTTCCTGTAAAAATATAAAATCATATCCTAGGCCAGTTAAGTCCCTGGTCGTCAATAACCCCGCAGTTGCGGCGCCTTAAAACTATAATCAATATAATAAGTCCCTGATCAGATTAATATTTTTCATCAATGAACAACAATTAAAAGTACACAAACTAAGATATTTAGAATCCATCTTGATAAAATATTTAAGATTAAAGGATAAAAAACCAGAAATTAA